>CM041217.1:17317740-17665262 GCA_023065735.1 Coffea humblotiana
GCGAACTAGCCTCTCAAATTTGGAACTCAATTAGAGTTACAATCAAAGTTTAAAAAAAACAAACAGAACATGAATCGGAGTTTTGAGCGCCAAGATATAGCAGCTCAAAGTTGGTACAAAATGAAGGCCACTGGACAAATTTCCAGATTTGAAAATAGACTTTGGGATTCTAGTTGGACATCGAGATAGACTTGGAATGGCACCAAATTTGGTATGATTACAATACCATATAAGGGATATTCCTCTATCAAATTTCAAGCAAAAATGCATAAGGGAAGTCAGTTAACAAGATCACTAAAGTTCCAAGAATTTCCAAGGCAATTCTGCCTTAGGCTTTCGTTTTCCCTTTTTCGAACCTTTGGCCAAAGAAATTATTTTAAACATGGTTCATTTATGAAACAAAGGTCCAAGAAACATTCAAAATACATTTGTTAGGTGATTAACACCAAGAGTTTCAAAATAACAAGTCCCCATTCGAAATAAGCTATTGACCAGCCCAAAACTAGGGTTTTCTATCACTGACATAGGTCTGAGATTAGGCCATAACTCACTCAATTCAACTTGGAATTAAGTATGATTGGTGGCTTTGGAAACTAAACGCATAGGACCAAATTTTCTCAGAAGAAATTGTTTTAAAATTCTGTCCATAGCTAGCTCAAATATCAGCCACAAGTTCCAGCATCTCATTGACTCTCTAACAGAGCAACGAAACAGGACAGGCAACTTTGAACAATTGGTACGGTTCACTCAGGTCGAATCAGGGGTGCATTTTATACCGTTGGAAAATTGAAAGTGTCTAGTTTCTAATTCCACAAACGGAACTCAATTTCGATGTTGGAGCAAAGCGTTATGGTCATTTAAAATTCACTGCCAGAGCAACACTGGACACGTTTTCCATATTCAACCATATTTCGAAAATGCAACTTTTACCCATCCAAATTAAGTGCTTTTTGGTAGAAACTTTCTACATAACCTATACAACATATATACATCAAAATCAAGGCAATTTAACCACAAAATGTTCGGACTAAAGCCTCGGTAAAATCAGGGCAGATTCGGCCCTCTCACTTTCAAATTTCTCCTTTGATTTCTTTCCACTTTCTCAATTTAAATCCACTAGTTTAGCAACTAAAACAACACAACTAACATATAAAATCATCAATAACAGCCCATCAAGTCCAATGTGGGATTTCATAGAGCCCACTCAGAAGATTTACAACCAAACTAAGCTCCCCACAAGAAGTTACAAGCTTCTAAGCTCAATCTAACTCATAAATAACAAGTTTCAAGGGTTAGATCATTTGATACCTTCTTAGATGCTAAAGGTCAGATTTTTGGCCACAAGAAAGCTCCAAGAAACTGTGGAAATGAAGCTCTTCTCCTTGCCTAAGTGAATCTTCAAGTGGTCTTGAGTTTAAGTTGCAAGTTTGGAGTGAAATGGATGGTTGGATTGAAGTGAAATGAAGAAGGAAGCTTGGTTCTTCTTGCTTGAGGATTTTCGGCTGTCTTGATGAAGAAAGGAGAGAGAAATGGCTGGTGGTAAGGCTTCTTGAAGAAGCTTGGTAAGTAGCAAATGTCAACTCTCCAATAGTGCGCGTACGCGCCCGTTTTGTGCTCGTTCCTCTCGAATTTGTTTCACTTGTGCACTATACCTCTAATGCACTTACTTTAACACTATTATTATTCACTCTTAATAGTCTATCAATAATTCCTAGAATCTTCCAATTAGTCACGCGCACGAAAACGCGAACTTCCCACTTGTGCGCGATAAAGCGAAATTTCTAATAAATTCTTATAAAGATAGTATAACTAACTAATACTTGAGTATTTATTCACAAAAATAACCATTTTAGTGTAAACCAATAAATAAGTGAATAATTTGATAAAATAAATTAATAAATAAATATAAAAATTACGAGTCCTCACATTCTCTCCCCCTTAAAAGAATTTCGTCCTCGAAATTATACCTTGATTTGCGAACAGGTTGGGATATTTTCCTCGAATCGCTTTCTTCAACTTCCCAGATTGCTTCCTCTAGTCCATGGTTCTTCCAGAGAACTTTCACCATCGAAATCCGCTTGTTCCTCAGTTCTTTCACCTTACGATCTAGGATCTTGATCAGTTTCTCCTCATAAGTCAAAGTCTCATCAATTTCAATACTTTCCGGTTGCAAGATATGAGAAGGGTCTGGATGGTACTTCTTAAGCATAGACACGTGGAAGACATTGTGGATCCGAGATAAACTTGGTGGCAATTCCAACTTATAGGCCACATTCCCTACACGTTGGATAATCTTGTATGGCCCTACAAATCTAGGTTGTAATTTCTTTCCTTTTCCAGACATTAAACTTGCTTTCAGAGGTGTAATCTTAAGAAATACTTGATCTCCAACCGCAAATTCTAAGTCTCTCCTTCGATTATCTGCATAACTCTTCTGATGACTTTGTGCGATCTGAATCCTCTGGCGTATCAACTTCACTTTTTCATTCGCCTCCTCAATTCAAGGCACTGTAGTCGGGTCTAAGATTTTGCGCTCACCTATTTCATCCCAACAAATCGGAGACCTACATTTTCGACCATAAAGTGCTTCGTACAAGGCCATTTGAATAGAAGAATGAAAGCTATTGTTATAGGCAAATTCCACCAATGTTAAATACTTACTCCAACTCTCCCCAAAATCCAAAACACAAGTCCTTAGCATATACTCAAGAGTTTGAATTGTCCTCTCAGACTGTCCATCGGTCTGGGGATGGTAAGTAGTACTAAAATTCAATTTAGTTCTCAACACTTCTTGCATCTTTTGCCAAAATCTCGAAACAAACCTAGGGTCTCTATCGGACACAATGCTTACAGGTATCCCGTGTAACATGTTGATCTCATCCAAGTATAACTTAGCTAACTTCTCCAACGGGTACTTTATACTAATCGATAGAAAATGAGCCGATTTGGTCAATCTATCCACTATCACCCAAATGGCATCATGACCTCTTTGCGTCCTAGGTAACCCTGATACAAAATCCATGGTGATGTTTTCCCATTTCCACTCGGGTATCTCTAAAGGTTACAAAAGTCCTGATGGTTTCTGATGTTCAGCTTTAACCGGTTGACAAACTAAACAGGTCTGGACAAATTGAGCAATTTCCTTTTTCATACTCTCCCACCAATACAAACTCTTCAAGTCTTGGTACATTTTATTTCCTCCAGGGTGTACCGTAAACTTCGATCGGTGTGCCTCTTCCAAAATTTCCTTCTTAAGCCCTTCATCCTTTGGCACTACTATCCGATCCGGAACCTCAATATATCATTCATTCCCAAGTTAAAATCTGACTTTTCTCCCTTGTGACTTTCTAACCACTTTTGCACTCAGTGTCCTTTTCCTGACTTCTTGATACGTTCATCAGAGTGGAATTCACTACAATATTCCCAAGAATTACTTTCCCTGGTTCAATCTAGGGTTCCAATAACTAACTTCTTCCAACAAGTGCATTTCTAATATTCAATCCCGCCCACTTGTACTTGGAGACTCAAAGCATCGGCCACTACATTGGCCTTCCCTGGATGGACTTTATCGTGCAATCATAGTCTTCCAAAAATTCCATCCCACCTACATTGTCTCAAATTCAGCTGCTTTGAGAAAATAAATACTTAAGACTCTGTGGATCAGTAAAACCTCAAATGTTACTCATAAAGGTAATGTCTCCATTTCTTTAAAGCAAACATTAACCGCTTAATTCCAAATCATGAGTCGGGTAATTTCTTCATGGCGGTTCAACTTCCTAGGGCATATGCTATCACTTTCTCATTTTGCATTAATACACATCCCAAACTTCCTTTGAAGCATCAGTATAGACCAACAAAACTATCCTTCCCATTTGGTAGAGCTAATACGGGCACTCTTGTAAACGCCTCTTTAGCTTTGAAGCTCTCTCACACTTAGGACTCCATATAAATTTCCCACTTTTCTTGGTTAACTCATTCATAGGTCCAGACATTCTAGAAAAATCCTTGATAAATCTCTGGTAATACCCCGCTAACCCTATAAAACTTCGAACTTCAGTAGGGTTTTCCGGTCGTTCCACTTCGAAACAACTTCAACTTACGGATCCACTTTAATTCCATCCTTAGAAATTATAATGTCCCCAGAATGTCATTCTTTCAACCAAAATTCACACTTGCTAAACTTAGCATACAATTGATGTTCCCTTAGAGTTTGTAAAACAAGTCTCAAGTGCTTCTCATGGTCCTCCACAGTCTTAGAATACACTAATATATCATCAATGAATACCACCACAATTGGTCCAGATAAGGTTAAAAGACCCTGTGCATTAGATCTATAAAAGCAGCAGGTGCATTGGTCAATCCAAATGGCATTACTGCAAACTCAAAGTGTCCATACCTCGAGTTAAAAGCAGTCTTTGGTAATTCCTTCTCCAAAATCCTCAATTGGTAGTAACCCTGTCTCAATCCAACTTCAAGAATACTACCGCCCCTTGCAATTGGTCAAACAACTCATCGATGTGGGGTAATGGGTATTTATTCTTAATAGTGACATCATTCAAGCCTCGGTAATTTATGCACAACTTTAAACTCCCATCTTTCTTCTTGACAAATAAGATCGGGGGCTCCCCATGGTGAATCACTCTCCTTTATAAAATCCCGTTCCAACAAGTCTTGCAATTGCAATTTCAATTCTCTCAATTCAGCTGGGCCATTCTATATGGTGTCTTGAGATAGGTGCTACTCCCGGAGTTACATCATTCTTAAAAGCTATTTCCCCTTTTCGGGGGTAAAGATCTAACTCTTCAGGAAAAACCATCTGGGTACTCCTTCACTACAGGCATATCCTCCATTCTCACTTTTCACTAGGAGTGTTAATAAGAAAGCAAATACCCTGAACTCCCTTACTTAGCATTTTCCTAGCTCGGATCCCTGAGATAAGTGCAGATGAAGCTAATCTACCCCTTACATCCAGTTTCAAGGTTGCCTCTCTTGGAATGCACAATTCTACTATTTTCGTCTTACAATTCAACTAGGCATTGTAACGAGCTAACCAGTCCATTCCTAGGATCACATCATATCCCTTAATCGCTAAGCCTATCAAAATCGGCTAGTAATTTCCGTTCTCCAACCCAGATCTCACAATCCTTATATACCAAGTTAGCAATTAAACTCTGATCCTCAGTAGGCGTCTTAACCTCTAAATCATAAGATAACTTAATTGGTTTCAAATCTATCCCACTCATGAAATTAGGGTTTACAAAAGAATGAATTGCACCCGGATTGATTAAAATCTTAACTAAACGGTGGAAAACGGGAAATCGTACCTTCCACCACCTCGGTCGCATCGGGTATCTTGTTGATGATCCAGTGCATAAACCCTAGCAGGTACCTTTGGTCGACTCCCTCCAGCACTAGCCTGCCTAGAGGTTGACTTCTCGGGCCTTTGCATGCTACTTCCTTTTTTTGGCGCCTTCGGACAACTCGCGACTTTGATGTTTCAGCGCTACCACAAATCAAGTATTTCCCAGACTTTCTCCAACAATCATTCTCTGAGTTGGTTGGTTTACCACAGTAACCACAGTTAACCTTGAGGTGTCACTGCCGAACCACTAGAAGGCACTCCTCTCGCTTGAATTGGCCCACTACGACCTCCTATGGATAAAACTCCCCTTGAATCTCCAGTTGTTCTCACTCCCCCCATTCCTCTTCCCATCTTGAAGGGTGGCACTTTTACTGGCCTGTCCAGAAATGTGACTAGAAAAGTCCTTTTTTTATGTGGAAGTCCCTAACTTGCAATTCTTGCACTCTCGACCCTTTGCGCTTTCTCTAAAGCCTCAGTAAATGTAGAGATTTGGGTTGCGGCCAAACCCTCCTGGATTTCTACATTAAGCCCTTGTACAAACCGTCTTATCCTTCTCCGCTCATTAGTCACCAATTTAGGAGCATACTTAGAAAACTTAGTAAATTTCCCTTCATACTCCGCTACACTAAGGGTTCTTTGTTTTAATTTGATGAACTTATCCTCCCTCTTTTCTTGGATTAGAGGCGGAATGAACTTTTCATTAAACTCCCTCGCGAAATTCTCCCAAGTCCAAGGGGTTTGGGCTCTCTCCCACTTTCCTTTTATCATGTCCCACCAAGCACGTGCTACTCTCTCAAATTGAAAAGCAGCAAAATTCACTCGCCTATCTTCGGTATAGTCTAAGGCGGCGAATATATTAGCCATTCTCTCTAACCAATTCTCCGCTACCTCAGGATCGGCGTTCTCCTGTGAATTTAGGCGGGTTAAATTTTAGAAATCTCTCCAGGGCTCTATCTTCCCCTCTAATCTTGTCCCCCAAGTTGATTAAGTGGTCCTGGTCCTTGTCTCTCGGCTAACCACTCAAGAATATCAGTCATCCTATTAATGGCAGTAGCCACTTGACTACCCTCTAAGTTTCCTTGTCCCTGGGTCGGTCCAGTTGCCGATCCCTGGTCATCCCCTTGAGGTTGGGCTTGTCTAGTTCCTCGCCTACGATCTCGACCACTCTTTCGTCCTTCCATTATCCTAGTTATGCCTAGTGTAAGAATAAAAGTAATTACGTGAGAAAATATTTAAAACAGGAACCAATCAAAAAACATTGGAAATAACAATAATTTACATTCATTAACACTTCAAAGTTCATACAATTAGCAAGTTATGGGAAATTTACAAAAATATAGCACACATGTGCCACAAAAGTACTTTCAGTCAGATACGACTAAAGCAAAGTCAAGTGCCTCAAAAGTAGGCCACACAGTCATACAAAAATACAATGGCCTTGGCACTAGCATCACCCCAGCTAATCCTAACTATATCAGTCAAAAGAGTCTACTACTCCGGATCTAGTCCACAGTAGGGCTAGCAGGTGGAATCTCCTCCTCAGGATCTTCCTCCTGAGCTGGACTCTGGATAATGTCAATCACCTCATCCACTAACATACTAGTATCTGATAGGATCCCAGAAACCCGATCTCGGACCGTCTCACTCAACCTAGTAAGTCGAACCCTAGTCCTCTGTAGCTCCTCACGAGTGACCTTAGCAGTAGCCACCTCGCCAGCAATCACCTTCTCAAGCTCAGCAATCCTCTCACCCTGAACACTACTATCTGTCTCAACTCCTCCACCTCCTGGAGTAGGTCTCGGTTGGTGTTCACCAACTGACGACGCTCGTCGTCCAGAGCTAGAACTAGGTGGTTCGGGTAGGCATAGGTCAACCTACACGAACATCGAGGGTACCTAGAAGAGGGCGAATAGCGCACGCGAGCTCCTCCCCAAGAGATCGATAGTAAATAGGCCTAGGAGGCTCTACATGGCCATTAGCATGACCATTCCTATTAGTAGCAGGGTTCCCGTTCCCATTCTCCATCCCGGCAAAACAACCACGAATTTCGGATTAGAAACTTAGTCACTAGCTCGCTCAAATATCACTTAAAGTAAGACTAAGTCATCCTATCTCAAATCTTAAGGCTAAGGTTTCTAAATATATTTCCCAGATAGATCTCTAACCTAGCACTCTGATTTTCATTACTTAAATTTCAACCATTCCCATAGTCGTGCTGCGACGCCCCCACTTCTCCCTAAGGTGAACCAAAGGGTATCCGCGGGACATCTGCCCAACTCTCGCTAGGACTCAAAACAATTCGATTCACGCTTAACGATAATAACCATTAATATAAGTCTAATAAAGAAAGTAGCTTCCATACTTATATATATAACATCCAGTCTTACAACCACGAGTAACAAAATACATCAATTGTGCAAAAGATATACAACCGCCCAAAAAGGTATCATTTGATTACAATCGAATCCCTATTACAAAAGTTCATCCATAAGATTTCTCCGAGTCTTATATTAGGTTCCCAAAAGACACATCAATTCCCAAAATATACAACAGCCACAATGTCCAGTCAATTGCATTTAAAAACCCTAATACCAAAGTACATCAAAAGGATTCCCTCCGAGTCTCACTCCACGTCCATCCTGTTAAGGAAAACAAATCTATGGGGTGAGCAATCGCTCGTGAGGCCAAAAACACGCATGCAAGCACATTAACCAAGTAACAATCCCAATTAATGAGTAAAACAATAATATTCAAGTAAGTGACAATTCGAATAAGAAAAGTAAACAGAAACAATTCAAGGATATAGGAGCTCTCAGGAGCTATTTTTCACTTGCACTATCCAGAACCTCCGCGAATTGACACTCCGTCAATCGGGTAGGTTTAGTCCGTAGAACTTCACTTTTCATGTCCCCATTCACCGTTACATACCCCTGCACCAGGCCGCCTATCGTTTGTTTTGGACGATACTGCTCGAGTATGCCAAACAAGACCTCTCACTAGATCAAGCTTACGTTTTCTCACGGTTCACCAAGGAACCCGACCAAACCCATGCCCGCTCGAGTCCAAGGTTGGCCAGTGAGAGTTGGGCGTCGCTATGTACATTTGTGAGTCGAGGAGATTCACTCCAACGACGTATGCAGCCATAGCATACCATTTAATTCATTCAATCATTCAATATCATTCATTCAATCATTTAATACATTTCATTCCATTCATTTCAAATGAGAACGAGTGCAATAAAGTACACACTCGACTCCATTTTCAAAATCTCCAATCATTTATAACAGCTGAGCATGTATCAAGTACTCATACACTTGACACTCACCAAATAAACAAAGAAATAATGCCCACTTGAGGGTTCAGGCGTCCACCGTGGGATCCTCTTGAAGGTCCTCTTGAGTGCCTGAACAATTAATAATGAACTATCACTTAGAAACCCCAATTATCAAAGAAGATTGTACTAGAGTACAATCTAAGAAAATCTCATGAAAATGAGCCTTAATTACTCGTAAATCGAGGCTCAAAGGTGGGGTTTTAAAACACAAGAGAATCTGATTTTCATTTTTGAAATCAAGTGTAAAACGGTCAAGTGGTATCGAAGGAAAATAATGAGTTATAAAAACTCAATTTCCTTTAAGTTTGGAAATTTCCGATTTGTCAAGCAATCTTGGAAAACTCGTATCTCACTCTCTACAAGTCCAAAATTGGAAAACTTGGTACCGTTGGAAACTTCTTCCAAAGTATTAAAATTTCCTAGAAGACACTTTTCTGTGATTCAAAATGGAAGGTATTCAAAATTCGGTTCAAAATTTCTGTTTTAGGCTTATCAAGACAGTTTCGGGGTTGGTTTTTGGCCAACTTTGGAAATTCGGAAAAATTCACAGAATGCAAACTAGCCATTCAAATTTGAAATCTATTAGAGTTACAATTAAAGTTTAAAACACAACAAATGGAACAAGAATCAGAGTTTTGAGCGCCAAGATATAGCAGCTCAAAGTTGGTACGAAAATGAAGTCCACTGGGCAAAATTCCAGATTTAAAGCTTGAGCTTTGGGCTTTAGTTGGGTATCGAAACGGATTTGGAATGACACCAATTTGGCAGTATTACCCTAACATATAAGGGTTATTCTTCTGTCAAATATCATATTAAAATTCGTTCGGAAAGTTAGTTAACAAAGTCACTAAAGTTTCCAAATTTCCAAGGCAAAGCTGCCTTGTATATCCATTCTCCTTTTCTCAAACATTTGGCCTATGAAATTTTCTCAAACACGGTTCATTTATGAATACAAGGTCTAAGAAACCTCCAAGATACATTTGGTAGGTGTTTAACACCAAGAAATTCGAAATAACAAGTGCCAAATCAAGATTAGTCATAAATCAGTCCAGAATTAGGGTTTTCTTACACTGAGACAGTTTCGTAATTCGGCCATAACTCACTCAATTCAACTTGGAATTGAGTGTAGTTCGTGGCGTTGAAAACTAAATTCATAAGGCTATAATTTCACAGAAGGAATCGTTTTAAAATTCTGCCCAAAACTAGCTCATATCGAGTATCAAGTTACAGCTCATAACAGGTTTCCCAACTCATCCGAAAAAACAGGGCAGGTGACTTTGAAAGGCCGGTACGGTTCACTCAAGTGGAATCCGAGAATACATTTTATACCATTGGAAACTGGAAGTGTCTGTTTTCTAATTCCACAAAAGGCACTCGATTTCAACGTCGGAGTAAAACGTTATGGTTGAAACAAAATCACTGCCAGTGAGACTCTGGTTACGTTTTCCAGTTTTGGTGCAATTCCGAAATCTCAACTTTACCCATCCAAATCAAGTAATGTTTTGAGGAAACTTTCTACACAACCCATACAACATATTTACATCAAAAGAAAGTCAATTGGACCACAAAAATTACACTAAAGAGGCTCGGCAAACACAGGGGCAGAACTGTCCCTTTTCTCATTTCACCTCCTTTGAGCTTTCTTCCACAATACAACTTATATTCGCTAGATTAAGCACTAATTCAACACAAATAACACCAAATATCATCAAATCAGCTCATCAAGTCCATTGTGGGATTTCATAGAGCCCACTCATAAGATTTCCAACAATATAAAACTACCCACATGCATCTACAAGTTTACAAGTGCAATATAACGTATATAAACCAAGATTCAAGAGGTTGATCGTCCATTACCTCCTTGGATGACTAAAACAGAAATTTTTGGCCCTTTGAACTCCAAGAAAACCGTGAGAATGAAGCCCTCTTCCTACTCCAAGATGATCTCCAAGTTATTTGCAAGGTGTGGTAGGAATTTGAGATGATTTGGAGCAAGATTGAGTGAGATGAGATGAAGAAATTTTTTGCTCCTTCTTCCTTGGTGTTGCACAGCTGCTTAGAGAGAGAAAGGAGGGAGTTGTGGCTGATGGAAAAGCTTCTAGAGTAAGCTTGGTAGGTGAGAGTTTTAAGTGCTCAAAAGTCAACTCTCGCTAGTGCGCGCACGCGTGGGTTTCGTGCTCATTTCCTCTCGAGTTTGTTTCACTTGTGCATTATATCTCTAATGCACTTACTTTAACACTAATATTATTCACTCTTAATAGTCTAGAAATAATTTCTAGAATTCTCCAATTAGTCGCGCGCGCGAAAACGCGAACTTCCAACTTGTGCGCGATAAAGCGAAATTTCTAAGAAATTCTTATAACGATAGTATAACTAACTATTACTTGAGTATTTAAACATTAAAAAATACCTATTTTAAAACTAATGTATAAGTCTTCAATTTCCAAACTCATTGTACCCTCAAATCGATTATTGCTTCCAAACGCGAATTCACTATTCTCGCTAAACGAGTTTCCCAAAATTTAATTTTTGTAACAAGTCATTTTAAAAAATACATGTAAGCCATAGTTTCATGTAATTGGGTCTAAAAAGGTTGGAATAAAATATTCAGAGCAAACGGCCAATTAAATATTTAAATAAGCCAGTAATAGGAGCTTAAAATAAGTAAATTTGCGGGTCCTCACATGAGTCTAGTATTACTTTCTCAAATCTCCAATAAATTTGCCTTAGCGCGTCTTTCGGAAAACTATCGACGCGCGAGCGGTATGCACTTAATTAGAACTCATTCACCTTTAATTTCTCAATTAACTTTTCTTAATCTACTATTGATCATTCTTAATTTCCCCAAGATAATTACTCTCGAATAGAATATCACCTCGAAACACATGTACCCATTATTTCTCACTTAAACGAACTTTCAAAAATTAAATTTGCTAACGGGACGTTTTAAAAACATAAGGAAGACTTTGTTCCATATGAATGGTCTTAAAATGGTTGAAATAAATTATTTGGAGAAAACAAGTGAATAAATATTTAAATAAATCAATAATATTTTATAAAAATAAGAAATTTTTCGAGTCCTCACACCTGCACCCTAAACTCCATGCCTAGGATACACTACAGAGATCTAAACCCTAAACTCTGATACCAACTGTGACGCCCCTACTTCTCCCTAAGGCGAACCAAAGGGTATCCGCGGGACGTCTGCCCAACTCTCGCCAGGACTCAAGACAAATCGATTCAAGCTTAACGATAATAACTAATAATACAAGTCTAATAAAGAAAAGTCGTTTCCATACTTACATATCCAATGTTACACCACGAGTACAAAATACATCAATTTTTCAAAAGACATACAACTGCCCAAAAGATATCCATTCGATTACAATCGAATCCCTATTACAAAAGTTCATCCCAAAAATTCCTTCGAGTTTCATCTCAGATCCATTCCTGTTAAGGAAAACAAATCTACGAGTTGAGCAATCGCTCGTGAGGCCAAGAAACACACATGCAAGCACATTGTCCAAGAAACAATCCATCTAAAAAGTATAACTGAAATATTCAAGTAATAACAATTCAAGCGGGAAAATGTAAACAGAAACAATTCAAGAATATAGGAGCTCTCAGGAGCTATTTTCCACTTGCACGATTCCAGAACCTCTACGAATTGACACTCCGTCAATCGGATAGGTTTAGTCCGTAGAACTTCACTTATCCTTTCCCCTATCACCATTACATACCCCTGTACCGGGCCCGCCTGTCATTTGGATTGGGCGATACTGCTCGAGTATGCCAAGCAAGATCTCTCATTAGATCAAGCTTATGTGTGTTTCCCATGGCTCACCAAGCTTCTCGACCAAGCCCATGCTGGCTCGAGTCGCAAGGTCGGTCGATGAGGTTTGGGCGTCATCCATTAGTGTCATTAGGAGTTGAGGAGGTTCAGTCCACTCAACTTATGCAGCCATAGCATAATATTTCATTTCAATTAATTATTCAATACATTTCAATCATTCATTGCATTTAAATCAATTCAATTATGATTCATTTAAATGAGAACGAGTGCGATAAAGTACACACTCAACTCAACAGTTATAGTCATGCTATACATAACTTGCAAATTCACATAATTTCAATTAGTCATGCACTTGACACTCACCTAGTCAAAAGGAGAGTAAGCAACACAATTCAAATACTTAGGCGTCCGTTGTAAGGTCCTCTTGAATGTCTGAGCAAACGATAGGTATCTATTACACACTATCATTTATAATCCCCAATTATCAAGGAAGATTGCACACTTGTACAATCTAAGAAAATCTCATGAAAATGAGCCTTAGTTGCTCAAAATCCAAGATTCAAAGGTGGTGTTTAATAGCGCAAGGAAAACTAATTTCCTTCATGAAAACAAGTCCAAAATGGTCAAGTAGTATTGAAGGATAGGAAGAGTCTCGAAAACTCAATTCCCGTTAAGTTTGAAAGTTTTCAGATTTGAGGTGCATTTTTGGAAAAATCATAACTTACTCTCTGTAGGTCCAAAATTGGAAAACTTGGTACCGTCCAAAACTAATTCCAAAGTACTAAAAGTTCCTAGAAGGCACTTTTCCATGATTCAAAACGGAAGACACTCAAATTTAGGCTTCAAGTTGCTGTTTTGGACTCCTAAGACAGATTCAAGGTTGATTTTTGGCGAAATTTGGAAATTCGGTAAATTTCACAGAATGTGAACTAGCCTCTCAAATTTAGAAATCAATTATAGTTACAATCAGAGTTTAAAACACAACAAGCAGAACAAGAATCGGAGTTTTGAACGCCAAGATATAGCAGCTCAATGTTGGTACAAAATGAAGGCCACTGGACAAATTTCCAGATTTGAAAATAGACTTTGGGATTCTAGTTGGACATCGAGATAGACTTGGAATGGCGTCAAATTTGGTATGATTACACTACCATATAAGGGCTATTCCTCTGTCCAATTTCAAGCAAAAATGAGTAAGGGAAGTCAGTTAACAAGATCACTAAAGTTCCAAGAATTTCCAAGGCAATTCTGCCTTAGGCTTTCGTTTTCCCTTTTTCGAACCTTTGGCCAAAGAAATTATTTCAAACATGGTTCATTTATGAAGCAAAGGTCCAAGAAACATTCAAAATACATTTGGTAGGTGATTAACACCAAGAGTTTCAAAATAACAAGTCCCCATTCGAAATAAGCTATTGACCAGCCCAAAACTAGGGTTTTCTATCACTGACACAGGTCTGAAATTAGGCCATAACTCACTCAATTCAACTTGGAATTAAGCATGGTTGGTGGAATTGGAAACTAAACTCATAGGACCACATTTTCTCAGAAGAAAGCGTTTTAAAATTCTGTCCATAGCTAGCTCAAATATCAGCCACAAGTTCCAGCATCTCATTGACTCTCTAACAGAGCAACGAAACAGGACAGGCAACTTTGAACAATTGGTACGGTTCACTCAGGTCGAATCAGGGGTGCATTTTATACCGTTGGAAAACTGAAAGTGTCTAGTTTCTAATTCCACAAACGGAACTCAATTTCGATGTTGGAGCAAAGCGTTATGGTCATTTAAAATTCACTGCCAGAGCAACACTGGACACGTTTTCCAGATTCAACCATATTTCGAAAATGCAACCTTTACCCATCCAAATCAAGTGATTTTTGGTAGCAAATTTCTACACAACCTATACAACATATATACATCAAAATCAAGGCAATTTAACCACAAAATGTTCGGACTAAAGCCTCGGTAAAATCAGGGCAGATTTGGCCCTCTCACTTTCAAATTTTTCCTTTGATTTCTTTCCACTTTCTCAACTTAAATCCACTAGTTTAGCACTAAAACAACACAACTAACATATAAAATCATCATAACAGCCCATCAAGTCCAATGTGGGATTTCATAGAGCCCACTCACAAGATTTACAACCAAACAAAGCTACCCACAAGAAGTTACATGTTTCTAAGCTCAATCTAACTCATAAATAACAAGTTTCAAGGGTTAGATCATTTGATACCTTCTTAGATGTTAAAGGTCAGATTTGTGGCCACAAGAAAGCTCCAAGAAACCGTGGAAATGAAGCTCTTCTCCTTGCCTAAGTGAATCTTCAAGTGGTCTTGAGTTTAAGTTGCAAGTTTGGAGTGAAATGGATGGTTGGATTGAAGTGAAATGAAGAAGGAAGCTTGGTTCTTCTTGCTTGAGGATTTTCGGCTGTCTTGATGAAGAAAGGAGAGAGAAATGGCTGGTGGTAAGGCTTCTTGAAGAAGCTTGGTAAGTAGCAAATGTCAACTCTCCAATAGTGCGCGTACGCGCGCGTTTTGTGCTCGTTTCCTCTCGGGTTTGTTTCACTTGTGCACTATACCTCTAATGCACTTACTTTAACACTATTATTATTCACTCTTAATTGTCTATCAATAATTCCTAGAATCCTCCAATTAGTCGCACGCGCGAAAACGCGAACTTCCCACTTGTGCGGGATAAAGCGAAATTTCTAAGAAATTCTTATAACGATAGTATAACTAACTAATATTTTGAGTATTTATTCACAAAAATAAGCATTTTAGGGTAAACCAATAAATAAGTGAATAATTTGATAAATTAAATAAATGTAAAAATTACGAGTCCTCACACTTAGTGAAAACCCAAAAATGCGCTAAGGTAAGGTTTTATGAGGAAAAGTGAGCTTGGATTTGAGGGGCTGGTGACTCAGTTCATTGGAATTTCTCTTTACATTGTGGTTCTGTTCCCAAGTATTGAACTCCGGAGGGATGATATCCAAAAGGTCAAACGTGGCATCTTGTTCGAGAATCAAAGTGTTTTGATTTATCAAATACAAACTTTTGAGTGTACAGGTTCATTTCTTTAAAGTAAATTCTCTTTCAATAAGGGCAAATAGTTGTTTTCATATTACTAGAGTTTTCATCATTTTTGTGTAAGTAGAATATTTTTCCTTGTGTTTCATGGTCTCACATTTGTCTCTTTGGATTTATCAAACGGCAATCCCTATGATTTATTGAAAGTATATGGATACCGAATGACACATTTGTTTAAGCGGTGGAAATTACGAAAGTTTGATACCGTTCACAGGGCAAAGTTGAGTTCTCACTACATCAAGGAAGAACGTCCAAATACTCATGTTTACACATTTCTTGAAGGCAAGATTGATTGAATGGTGGTGGCATCTATCATTATGATTATTTCTCTTTTGTAGGTCCAATGGTCCAATAGCATCACATTGAGGCAATTTTTTTAGAAGAAATCATCTGTTTCTATTTTCAAAAGTCTACAAAAAGCACTCCGCAAAAACCTTTTCAATTTTACGTTGGGATCAGGTTTGATCCCACCAACCTCGGCAGGACCGGATTTTATCCCGCTGACCATTTATATCTCGTTGGACTAGGGTTTTATCCCACCAATCTCGGCAGGATCGGGTTTTATCCTGCTGACCATTTATATTTCTTTGGGATCGAGTTTTATCCCACCAACATCGGCAGGACCGGATTTTATCCCACTGACCGTTATATTTCGTTGAGATCGGGTTTTATCCCACTAACATCAGCAGGACTGGGTTTTATCCCGCTGACCATTTATATCTCGTTGGGTTAGGGTTTTATCCCACCAATCTCGGCAGGACCAGGTTTTATCATTTCGTTGGGATCGGGTTGGGCTTGGGTTTTATCCCACCAACCTCGGCAGGACAGAGTTTTATCCCGCTGACCTTTATATCTCGTTGGGATCGAGTTTTATCCCACCAACCTCAGCAGGATCAGGTTTTATTTCGCTGACCGTTTATATTTCGTTGGGATCGGGTTTTATCCCACCAATATCGGCAGGACCGGGTTTTATCCCGTTGACCATTTATATCTCGTTGGGATCGAGTTTTATCCCACCAACCTCAGCAGGATCAGGTTTTATTTCGCTGACCGTTTATATTTCGTTGGGATCGGGTTTTATCCCACCAATATCGGCAGGACCGGGTTTTATCCTGTTGATCGTTTATATCTCGTTGGGATCGAGTTTTATCCCACCAACCTCGATAGGATCAGGTTTTATCCCACTGACCGTTTATATTTCGTTGGGATTGGGTTTTATCCCACCAACATCGGCAGGGCCGGGTATTATCCCGTTGACCATTTATATCTCGTTGGGGTAGGGTTTTATCCCACCAACCTCGGCAGAACCGGGTTTTATCCCGCTGACCGTTTATATTTCGTTGGGATCGAATTTTATCCCACCAACCTCGGCAGGACCGGATTTTATCCCGCTGACCGTTTATATCTCGTTGGGATCGGCTTTTATCCCACCAAGCTCGGCAGGACCCGGTTTTATCCCACTGACCGTTTATATTTCGTTGGGATTGGGTTTTATCCCACCAACATCGGCAGGACCGGGTTTTATCCCGTTGACCATTTATATCTCGTTGGGATAGGGTTTTATCCCACCAACCTCGGCAGAACCAGATTTTATCCCGCTGACCGTTTATATTTTGTTGGGATCGAATTTTATCCCACCAACCTCGGCAGGACCGGATTTTATCCCGCTGACCGTTTATATCTCGTTGGGATCGGCTTTTGTCCCACCAACCTCGGCAGGACCGGGTTTTATCCCACTGACCGTTTATATTTCGTTGGGATTGGGTTTTATCCCACCAACATCGGCAGGACCGAGTTTTATCCCGTTGACCATTTATATCTCGTTGGGGTAGGGTTTTATCCCACCAACCTCGGCAGAACCGGGTTTTATCCCGCTGACCGTTTATATTTCGTTGGGATCGGATTTTATCCCACCAATTTCGGCAGGACCGGATTTTATCCCGCTGACCGTTTATATCTCGTTGGGATCGGCTTTTATCCCACCAACCTCGGTAGGACCGGGTTTTATCCCGTTGACTTTTTATATCTCGTTGGAATTGGGTTTTATCCAGCTGACCGTTTATATCTCGTTGGACTCGAATTTTATCCCACCAACTTCGGCAGGACCGAGTTTTATCCCGCTTACCGTTTTTATTTTGTTCCGTCTGGATTTTATCCTACCAACATCTTTTATTTTCTAGATTTAAGTTTTTCAAATTAATTAGGTTTATCTAGTTGCTTTAGTTACAGTTGAACTAGACAGGTAAATTGTGACAGCCCCACCTTCCCCTAAGGCGAACCAAAGGGTTCGGCGGACCGCTTGCCCAGCTCTCGCCAGGGCTCGTTCACTCACAAAAAAGTAAAATAAGAAAAGCCTCGAGAATAAGCGAAAACAATACCCAAACTTGAACCATATAAATACATTCATCTCAATCTCAACCACAAGTACAGTCCCAAATGTATACCAAAGCTCTGAATTCACGATACAGTCCACCTTATCCAAGCACTAGAGCGGAAATAAAAGCCAAAACAAAACAATTCAAAACAAAACTAGGCTATTCTATTCTATACAGATCTCTCGCCCATACTTGCAACCCCTGTAAGGAAAACAAAAGGCGTGGTATGAGCTAAAAGCCCAGCGAGGTTCTATATACTCAAACAAATAATTAGGCAAGGACGTTTATCAGCAATTAGCAAGTAATTTAGAAAACATTTACAAAATGAAAGCGATAGTAACACATTCATTAAAAGAATACGGGCTCACGAGGAGCCATTTGTTCATTCATTCGTTCATTCATTCGTTCAACATTGTCCTTATTTCTCCGATCATTAAAAACATGTTTGTAAGTGAAAACTCCTTCATTTTCATGTCATTCGTTCATTCATTTCATTCCCCTCGCTCCGCCAACGTCGTGGTCATACTCGAGTATACCAACATTCACCCAGGGTCACTAATCGCCCGACCGAGTCCGCTTCTGGCTCGAGTCGACCAATAACCAAGGGCAAGGGCCCAGTTCAGCCCGAAGGCTTACATTCATGCACAAGTAACATTCAATCATTCAATCATTGAAAGTTCACGTTCATTTAGGTCGAGTGCGATAAAGTACACACTCGCCTAGCAAAAATCATTTTGGAACCATAACATACCTCAATCACGTAATAAAGCAACAATCCAAATAGTCACAATAGTTCACATAGTCATTAGAAACAAAGCGTATATAGAACACTCACCTAAACAAGAAAAATAACGTCCAAAGTATTCCTTCCGGATAACACCTTAGTCACCAAGGAACCCTAAGAGTAATCAAGAAAACACATTACGGTTCAACCATCAAAATGTTTGGTGAATCAAGGAAAATCCGAATAATTACTAGTACGAAATATAAGTATGATTTTGAAAGTGAAAAGAGTGCATTTAGTCCAAAAGACATGAGTAAAATAGTCGTAAAACTTATGTTCGCTCTTAAAATTTTGAAATCGCCATTTGAGTGCAAATTCGGGCAGCACGCCCTTTGTGTTTACCAAATTTCCAGCCATTTATGGCTTCATTATTTTCCTCAATCAGCCCCCAAAATCACATACAAATAATCTCATTACAATAGCCGTTAAAAAGGCTAAAAGTCATTCAATTACAAAACCAAACTAGAAAAGGGATCGGGATTAAGGTTTAAGACAAGGAACAAAATGACAGGTTTGACATCTTTTAGCGTATTGGTCACAACCGAAGCTACACCTATCGGATTGAGGTAAACTTTATACCGTTTCGAAGCTAAGACATATCTCTACAATTCTTATGAAGACACCGTAACCCAGTTCTCAACGTAACCTAGTCAAATTTACCCAAACAGACCCAGATATTCCAGTTCAAAGTTCACTGTGAAATTCAACTAGCAGTCCTGATTTATTCAGTCATATCTCAGCACACACAACTCCGATTCAGTTGATTCCAAAGCCATTCGAAAGCTGCGATACAAGGCTACAATTCTTAAGAAGGCATCAAAAGCTAATTCATTTATCGTCCCAGCCAAAAGAGCCAATTACAGATGTTGATTATCATTCTCGGACAGAAACAGGGAAGCAGGGGTAAAATAGTCAATTCACAGGATACAGTTCTCCGATTGAGCTGAAATTTTACAGGCTTAATCCACATTTAATTCTCTACAACTTTCATGTTTTGAGCTAAGTCCAATTCAGCTTCCATCATGGCCGAATAACACTGGTCAGACAGGGCAGAAAATTTTCTAAGAAAACCGAAAATCCACACCTCACCACTTATAACCAAGAATTAATGCACAAAACCACCAAAGTGGCAACCACAAGCCACTAATTTGCAACTATTGGAACCAAAGAAGGATGTTCTTAGCAATTTACCTTAGAACCTCAAAGAAAGTGGTAGCTTAGCCTTTCTTTCTCCAAATCAACTCCACCAAAGCCTTTAATCCTCCTTAGTTAGCACTCCTATGGAAGGGTTTGCGATTTGATCGGTTGGAACTCAAGATTTGACCAAGGTTGGAGCTAGAAATTGAAGAAGCTCTCTTTTGTTTTTCTTCTCCAAAGGGCCAGCCAAGAGCAAGGAAAAATGGGATGAAATTGGTCAAAATTTGGTTTTAGTAAAGGTGAAAAAGTTAGGCAAGTCTTCCTCCAATCGGAACGCGACACGTGGCGTCCTTTAGGTTTTAAGCTTATCTTCTCACTTCCAATAATTAGTCTACCTAATTACCCTCTAATCATCTCCTAGCACCTTGGAAAATAATGTCACTTAATATTTCATCACTTAATCGGCAAAATTATATCGCACTAGCGGGCCCCACATCGAACAAATGCACTTCAAGTTACGTACACTAACTTATACTAGGAAAATGATTTAAAAATTGTACTTACTTGTAAAATGTACAAAACATTTAATATTTTCAAAGGATAGGATAAAATATAGGCAAAGAAATAAAATAATACTTGAAAATGTGAAAATTTTCGGGTTCTCACACTCTCTCCCCCTTAAGAAATTTCGTCCTCGAAATTTTATTTTATTTTATTTATTTTTTTTCAAAAGGGTGATTTAAAATAGCAATTTATAACACACCAAGTACGCAAAGAAACAGATCAAGTTAGACAAACCAAGTACAGCAAGTACTATTCATGTAAATATCGAAATGTCACAAGTCAAGTACACACAGTAGCAATACAGGGGCAAAACAAAAAGAAAACACAACGTGCCGTTCCACTCTCGTCTAAAACACTCCCCATCCGATCTCTCACTTCCCTTACTATTCGAGCTATACATCCGTTAACCCTTTGCACTTACTCTCACCAAACATTAACCCAATCCTGCTTCCCACAAAAGATCGCAAATCCTTAATACTACCCTCAACTCCCTCGTACTCGGGTACAAGAATCCGAGATAATTCACCACTCGAGCTGCAGTCCCAAGAGTAAATTATCTACAATCGAGATTCCTACCTGACGTACATATCTAGTGTTCTCAGTACCATGAAAAAAAAAAGATTTACACTTATAACAGGCACGATTCACAGCTTATGCTCAAAAGAACACTTAGTCCTTCATACTTATTCACGGAATCAGGACCATACACCACTTGGCCCAAGCTCACTCCGCGCAGAGACCCGCGAAGTAGCTCTGATACCACCTGTGACAGCCCCACCCTTCCCTAAGGCGAACCAAAGGGTTCGGCGGACCCGCCTGCCCAGCTCTCGCCAGGACTCGTTCACTCACAAAAAAGTAAAATAAGAAAAGCCTCGAGAATAAGCGAAAACAATACCCAAACTTGAACCATATAAATACATTCATCTCAATCTCAACCACAAGTACAGTCCCAAATGTATACCAAAGCTCTGAATTCACGATACAGTCCACCTTATCCAAGCACTAGAGCGGAAATAAAAGCCAAAACAAAACAATTCAAAACAAAAACTAGGCTATTCTATTCTATACAGATCTCTCGCCCATACTTGCAAACCCCTGTAAGGAAAACAAAAGGCGTGGTATGAGCTAAAAGCCCAGCGAGGTTCTATATACTCAAACAAATAATTAGGCAAGGACGTTTATCAGCAATTAGCAAGTAATTTAGAAAACATTTACAAAAATGAAAGCGATAGTAATACATTCATTAAAAGGATACGGGCTCACGAGGAGCCATTCGTTCCATTCATTCGTTCATTCATTCGTTCAACATTGTCCTTATTTCTCCGATCATTAAAAACATGTTTGTAAGTGAAAACTCCTTCATTTTCATGTCATTCGTTCATTCATTTCATTCCCCTCGCTCCGCCAACGTCGTGGTCATACTCGAGTATACCAACATTCACCCAGGGTCACTAATCGCCGACCGAGTCCGCTTCCTGGCTCGAGTCGACCAATAACCAAGGGCAAGGGCCCAGTTCAGCCCGAAGGCTTACATTCATGCACAAGTAACATTCAATCATTCAATCATTGAAAGTTCACGTTCATTTAGGTCGAGTGCGATAAAGTACACACTCGCCTAGCAAAAATCATTTTGGAACCATAACATACCTCAATCACGTAATAAAGCAACAATCCAAATAGTCACAATAGTTCACATAGTCATTAGAAACAAAGCGTATATAGAACACTCACCTAAACAAGAAAAATAACGTCCAAAGTATTCCTTCCGGATAACACCTTAGTCACCAAGGAACCCTAAGAGTAATCAAGAAAACACATTACGGTTCAACCATCAAAATGTTTGGTGAATCAAGGAAAATCCGAATAATTACTAGTACGAAATATAAGTATGATTTTGAAAGTGAAAAGAGTGCATTTAGTCCAAAAGACATGAGTAAAATAGTCGTAAAACTTATGTCCGCTCTTAAAATTTTGAAATCGCCATTTGAGTGCAAATTCGGGCAGCACGCCCTTTGTGTTACCAAATTTCCAGCCATTTATGGCTTCATTATTTTCCTCAATCAGCCCCCAAAATCACATACAAATAATCTCATTACAATAGCCGTTAAAAAGGCTAAAAGTCATTCAATTACAAAACCAAACTAGAAAAGGGATCGGGATTAAGGTTTAAGACAAGGAACAAAATGACAGGTTTGACATCTTTTAGCGTATTGGTCACAACCGAAGCTACACCTATCGGATTGAGGTAAACTTTATACCGTTTCGAAGCTAAGACATATCTCTACAATTCTTATGAAGACACCGTAACCCAGTTCTCAACGTAACCTAGTCAAATTTACCCAAACAGACCCAGATATTCCAGTTCAAAGTTCACTGTGAAATTCAACTAGCAGTCCTGATTTATTCAGTCATATCTCAGCACACACAACTCCGATTCAGTTGATTCCAAAGCCTTTCGAAAGCTAAGATACAAGGATACAATTCTTAAGAAGGCATCAAAAGCTAATTCATTCATCTTCCCAGCCAAAAGAGCCAATTACAGATGCTGATTATCATTCTCGGACAGAAACAGGGAAGCAGGGGTAAAATAGTCATTTCACAGGCTACAGTGCTCCGATTGAGCTGAACTTTTACAGGCTTAATCCACAATCAATTCTCTACAACTTTCATGTTTTGAGCTAAGTCCAATTCAGCTTCCATCATGGCCGAATAACACTGGTCAGACAGGGCAGAAAATTTTCTAAGAAAACCGAAAATCCACACCTCACCACTTATAACCAAGAATTAATGCACAAAACCACCAAAGTGGCAACCACAAGCCACTAATTTGCAACTATTGGAACCAAAGAAGGATGTTCTTAGCAATTTACCTTAGAACCTCAAAGAAAGTGGTAGCTTAGCCTTTCTTTCTCCAAATCAACTCCACCAAAGCCTTTAATCCTCCTTAGTTAGCACTCCTATGGAAGGGTTTGCGATTTGATTGGTTGGAACTCAAGATTTGACCAAGGTTGGAGCTAGAAATTGAAGAAGCTCTCTCTTGTTTTTCTCCTCCAAAGGGCCAGCCAAGAGCAAGGAAAAATGGGATGAAATTGGTCAAAATTTGGTTTTAGTAAAGGTGAAAAAGTTAGGCAAGTCTTCCTCCAATCGGAACGCGACACGTGGCGTCCTTTAGGTTTTAAGCTTATCTTCTCACTTCCAATAATTAGTCTACCTAATTACCCTCTAATCATCTCCTAGCACCTTGGAAAATAATGTCACTTAATACTTCATCACTTAATCGGCAAAATTATATCGCACTAGCGGGCCCCACATCGAACCAAATGCACTTCAAGTTACGTACACTAACTTATACTAGGAAAATGATTTAAAAATTGTACTTACTTGTAAAATGTACAAAACATTTAATATTTTCAAAGGATAGGATAAAATATAGGCAAAGAAATAAAATAATACTTGAAAATGTGAAAATTTTCGGGTTCTCACATAAATAATTTGGTGTCTACGTCTTTGTCTCGAATTTCGTCGAAATTCAGACAAAGAGGGGCAAACTGTAGACACCAAAAATTTCACCATCATTTTATTTTTTTTTATTTTTTTTATTTTTTTTATTTTTTCATTTTACTTCTATTTTTGTTCATTTTTGTTAAATTTTATTTATTCTTGTTTCACTTCTATTTCTTGAAAAAAAAATTAATTATTATTATTAGAAAAACAGGAAAAGAAAAGGAAAATCATCAAAATCAATTTTTGTTAAAAAACAAAAACCCATTGCACGCGCACGTTTTCTTCTTCGGCAGAAATATAGAAGCACGAATATGAATTGCAGCTCCAGGACCCCCTCTTTTTCCACTCATTTTCTTTGTTTGTTTTCCTCCATTCGATCATGCTAGTACCAAAGCCACTTGGCTTTCATCCAAACCTCAAGAAGAATCTAGAATGGAAATCATCTAATGGCTCTAAGATTTTCAGAAAAATAGGTTTTATGAGGGCCATTGAGATGAGGGTTTGGTAAATCCTTATCTCATATAAGTAGCTTCAAAAGAGCAACGGAGGAGGAGGATAGAGGAGTGGCGGCTAGAAGAAAAAGGGTAGAAAACCAGAGAGAAAAGAAAAAAGAAGAGTAGCGACGGGCTGGGGAGGAAAAGAGTTCTCGGGCAGAGGGTTAGAAAAAAAAACAAATAAAAAGAAAGGGTTTCGGAAGAGGAGAAGGGAGAGGAGCTGAGAGTGAAGGCTGAATAAGAAAGAAAGCGAGAGGAAAAACAGAAAAGGGACAAAAGGAAGAATTACTGGAAAAAGGAAGCAACAGCCGACGGGAAAGTGAGAGGAGCTGCTGCCACCAGAATCCACCTTCACCGCCTTTATACCTTACTGGAAAAAGCACTGTAATGCTTTCTTTTTTGCCCTTTTCCTACCTTTAATTTCTGTTAACGAATGCATGAAACTGTTAGAAATATTGGTTTGTTCGTTTCACTTCCTTTTTCTTAGCAAAATGTTTCTATGTTTCTGATGTTTATGTGTTGACTACAAGATAGTTGGTTGGGTTGCCGTAAACTTTAGTTTTGCTATTGGGAATGAGTTTGGTGAAGTCTTGTGTGTATGTGAGAGGAGCTACGACCAGTTCAAAGTTGGTTTGAAGCCCGTGAGTGTGGGCGGAAGTTGGGAGAGACAACGTTCTGCTTGCTGTCTCCTTGCCTTTTTACTTGCGTTTTTATTGTCCAAAGTTGCTTCCTTTTGCTGTTTATTTGCATTTTTAGGCATGACAGTGTCTGATGGCTCTTTTCTTATCATTTCGTGCCTAGAATCTGCTCGCTCTCCCTAAGAGCGAGGGATCTGATTGATGTTTTGGTATTCTGCTATGAAAATGAATGATGCTTACATGGGCCTGTTTTGAACGATGTAATGGTTCCTCTCTGTTTCATGATATGGTCGTGGTGATTCATATAGAAATTCATTCTGTTTTGATGACCTGCTAAGCCTAAGGAAAACCCAACGAAGTTGTAGCACAGCTTCGACTAGGTGGTTCAGTTATATGAAATTTTTGGAAAGCCATGTTTTTGACCCCTCTCTACCTTAGATCTCCTTTGTTGCATGTTTAACCGTGGGTTCATGGTGGTTTTATGGAGTCTAATGAATGTTGGGTTCGAAGCTATGTTTAAAACTATCGCAAGCTTCCTGGGTTGCTAATTAGCTGCAAAGTTGCAGTGAAAAGAAACTAGGAAAAAAAAGAAAGCTTCGAAAGCTGCATGTTCCTATTCTGAGATTTTTTTTGCATATTTAGATGTTTTATTCCTGTGATTTTACTACTCAAAATCGAAGCTTTGATGTTGGTTGGGAATGTAGTTGTGTTTAGTAAAGAGGAAACTTGTACCAAAAACCCGTGAATCTGCAGAGGAAAGAAACCAGCAACGAAGAAGAAAGCTTCTTCGTAGGCTGCATGAACTATTTCCAAGAAATTGCATGTTGACCCCCGGATTTTGTCATTATTCTACTATGGCCCAGAAAATTGGAAAAATCAACCAATTCTTCTATTTTTAAATGTTAATTTTCTTTGATATGATTTAATGTGATTTTTGGATAGATTTTTAATGAATTTTAGGATAAATTTTGAAGGTTTAATGATTTTTGATAGACTTATAGTTTTGATTTGGATTTTTAGTAAATTTTGGAAATTTTATTGTTTAATTATAGCAAAAAAAGGTTTTCATTTATTTTTGTGAATTCTATCATTTGGTTTTGGATAGGTTTCACCTTAAGTCCTTAATTTTAATTTATTTCCTTTTAGACCCTTAATTTTGTAATAACAATAATTTGACCCCTCAAACTTCTTTAATCCTTTCAATTGGGTCCTTATTTGTTTTAATTTGTTAAATATGGGTTGTTTACTTTCATTTGAAGGCTATGGTTGATTCAATTTCGTGTTTATTTCCATCTCTTATAATTATTTGTTAATTAAAGTGATGCCTTGACCTTTTTCTTTGTTTTGGAGGGTAAATAAGAAAAATTTCATTTCATTAGGTCACCAATTCAAGGGAGGTACACTCTACTCCTTATTTTGATTCTACTTGATCCTACGTGCTCCTATGTGATTTATGTGTGTAATTGCATGTTTTTTGAATGTTTTTATTTTATTTCCTCTATTTATTTAGTCATTTTAATTTGTATATTTATTTTAATTTTAATTTAATTTTGGTTATTTGAGAGGCATTTAAATGCCAAGTTGTAATAGTTAGGTCATTATTTTATTTTATTTCATTTTTTCCCCTTAGATTGTAGTTAGGGCCCCCTAATGTAATAGTTAGGTTCTTATTTGCTTTATTTGCTTTGTGTGTTTTGCATGCTTATGTGTTTACGTGTTACTCACTTTCTTAGGGTCTTGCATCCAGATATCATATTTATGTGCTATGTGCTATATGTGACTTATGTGTTTATTTGCTTTATTATGTTTTACATGATTTATTTGATTGTAATAAATGCATGATGTCACCACATTAGTCCAACGCTAGTTGTGGCCCCTTTTCTTCGATTCCACACTAGTCCAACGCTAGTTGTGGCCCTCCTTTCTAATTTCTCGGTAGTCCAACGCTAGTGAGAACTTATAGATATGGGCTAGTTCAATGCTAGACCCTTAGGGACTATACACGCGTTAGATCATGTTTGTGTGACAATCACTACATTTGCATACATATTTTCTACCTTTTAAGGTTTTTATCATTGTGCATGACATTTCCCCTATATGTATATCCCTTATCCCATATTTTCCTCTATATATCCCTATGTGTGAGACATGACATTGGACTTGCATTTCATTTAAAGAAAGTTAGGAGTAGATTAGTGCATTTGCTTGATTAAATTAGGGAAATAACCCCTCGAATATGGGATATGGACGAGTATGGATTTCTAACCTTAGCACGCTCGTATTCCCTCTGTTAAAGGAAAAATTGAATCACGAGTCTTAGCCTCCTCGCACCCGTTATGATGCATTCCTCTAGGGCATGTATATTTGTATAATTTATTATTTTCTTTTCTTTTCTTCAAGTCTCATATTTTGCACATTCGTGACTTCTTCAAATAATCACTTTTGGGCATCGCAATTAATGCGATTTGCACCAACTAAAATTCCAAAAGACATGTTGACCCCGATACATTAGGTCTAGGGTTTGCATTCATATAGTACATCCAAATGTGATAAATTCTTAGGTTAAAATAAGAAAATCTTTGCCTAAATCACGCAACTAGCCTTGGCTAGGTTGAAAGGGTGCCTTGAATTTTTATCCTTGCCTTCCCTTTCTTCAAATGTGACTCCCGACTCCTTTTCTCCTGATTTTCGCAGATTTGGAGTCGTTTAAAAAGGGTTTTCTTTATTTTTTATTTAAAATTATTTTTAGCTGACTTGGTACACCTTAATTCAATACCAAGTGGCGACTCCTATTTTTCATTAAAAAATCCTTTTTAAACTAATTTTTGGGTCAAAATCGTCGCACTTTTTAAATCCATTTAGACCCATTTTCTTTATTTATCATCTAAAAAATAAAAAAACTCATTTTTAAATTAAAATTAATCAAAAAATTCATTTTTTATAAACTTGTTATTTTTCATTTTTAAAAATGGGGCGCGACAAGTACGAATCTCTTTCCCGAATACAAGGACATCTTTGAAGCATTTAGCCCCAATGAGGAAATTTGAAAATCGCCGAACTAGTGAGATCCCTCCCTCTTGAAGGGAGTTTCGATAAATTTGGGGAGTTATCTTGGTTGCAATCCATGGAAAATCATTCATGCGGTATGTCTTTTGTTTAAAACTATGTTTTTGTAAATAATTTTGAATCAAGTGGTTTTTTAAGACACGTCTTGTTTAACAAGTAACATGCTATTAAGTTGATCTTTATCTTGAAATTCAATAAAATGTATAGTTTATATATACTATGTTACTTATGCATTCTTTTCAGATGGCCAAGGATAAAATCCTCTAACCCTTTGGATATCACTGTTCCGAAATTTGATGGCAGCAATCTCGATATCTCACGAATGTGAATTTGGATTTCAAAATGAGAGGAGTAGCGAAAAGACATCCGAAAATGTTTCAAAGAGAACTGAATGGTATAAAGAGAAACTCTAGCCGAATTGGGATCAAGATTAAGGAAATAAAAATTAGTGGTCACTTGAAAAGAAGTAGCTAAATGCAGTCCGCCATGGTCAATATTATCAAAAGGATTGGCACATGCTTATCATAAAAGAGTTAAATCATGACTATTCAAACGAGAAGACAAAACGTTGAGGTAGCTTTTGTCGGTGCAAGATAAGGCCAAAAGAAGAGTTTGCCTCAAATTGGCAAGGTTCTTTTATTGTCAAAAAGGTATTGCCTGGTGGAGCACTTATTTTCACAGATATGGATTGGCGAGAGTTTCCCTTAGTCGATTAATTCAGATATAGGCAAAATTTTGCATTAATGAAAGTTTCCTTTCAGAGTTAATGTAAGGAACAGAATAAAAGTCGGGCCCTCTTCCTTTCCCATTGAGACATTTTATCCCTAGTGGCTCCTTTTGAACTTGCAGAATGGATCATTTCGCCTATCAACCTCTGAGAATCGTAAACCCCACATTGGGGCAAATTTAGTTTTGAAAAAAAAAAGAAAAAATCCCACACTGGGGCAAATTTAATTTTTTAAGGAAAGGCCGAAAGCAAAAGTGAAATGAAAAAAAAAAAGGAAAATCAGAGAATTCAAGAATAAATTGGGGCAAATTTTGAGAATTTCAAAAGATGAATGGAATGACAAAAGGCCAAAAAAAAGGAGGAAAATGAAAGAGAAGAGAATCTCAGTTGAGAATAAATTGGGGCAAGTTTTGATTTAACCCTAAAATAGGGTTGGCGCGACAATGCGATCTCAGATCATTTAAACCACTCCTGAAATCCGCCTTCAAATGTTAACTTTTCTAAACACCCCACCAGACCCCATTACAAAAGTCGAAAGTCTTGACTTCTGTTCTTTGCAATATCTCTGTCAAGAAATTTTCTAATTAACTGGCACATGATGTTCATATACTGATGCCAGAAAATTTTTTAGATGTATTTATGAATTTATTAGGTTTGAAGTTGACACTGTTCATTAGGTAAAAATTCACAAGGACACCTTCAAAAGGGAAAAGAGATCATTATCAAAAAGAAAGAAAAAAAAAAAAAAGAAAAAAACAAGAAAAGAAGGGGAAAAAGAAGAAGAAAGAAAGGAAAAACCAAGGAAAAGAAAAAGAAGAGAGAAAGAAGAAGGAGAGAAAATAAAAGGGTGGGGATAATCTTAGTGAAGACCCGAAAATGCACTAAGATAGGGTTTCCCAAGGAGAGTGAAGAAGGTAATAACTGGCGATTCAGTTCATTTGGATTTTCTCTTCACATTGTGATTTTTCTGCCGGCATTGAATTCCCGACGGACGATATCCAAAGGGTCAAACTGGACAATTTGTTAGAGGCCAAAGTATTTTGGTCATCAAATATAGATTGTTGAGTTTGTGATTCATCACTCTAAGATTATTTTTCCTTCAATACAAGTTGATGGTTATTTTTGGCATTACATTGATTTTTATCATTTTGTATAAAAGAAAATTTTTAGGTGTTGCATGGTTTCATTTGTCTCATTGGATTTTATCAAATAACAATCTCCATGGTTTATCAAAAGTGCATATGTATAAATTTTCATGTTAAATTAGCATTGGAAGTTAAGACAGCCTAGATGTGGTTTGCGGTACAAGGTTGGGTTTTGCAGCATCGAGGGCAAAACATCAAAATACTCATGTTTACACGTTTCTTGAAAGCTAGACGGGTCGAATGGTGGTGGCATTATTTGTTCTTTCTCTTGCAGGTCCATACGTGTTTCAAATAATAAAACTGGGACAAATGTTTTATATAATTGTGGAATGTCGCCCAAGAATTGAATATTCATGGTTCGGACCGAGGAAGAGGTGTGAATCAAAGTCTTAAGGAGGAGCAACAATGCCATAATCAAAGCGAATGCTCGGTTGCACAATAATTGGTTGAAAATGGGGCAAAATTTTGTGAAAAGATTCTCCAGGTAAGTATTCAAAAACTTTTCCATGCACTAACGCTTCCTTCTTGGCAATTTAATTTCCTGTTGGTGAGTCTCAGCGTCCGCCGTGCGCCCTTCTACCCCCTTTCTTGACAATTTAATTTCCTGTTTGATATGATCCGGAGCCCCCCCACACTAGTCCACGAAGGTCTCACATGGGAAAGTTATTCAAGTTTCAAGTTGTGTCGTTCATTTGGTCTTGTTGAGCAAAGGCTTATTTGTCATTTATTTGCTGTTTTGGTTATTTATTTTGGTTTAATTAATTCCGCCAAACACCCTTATTTTGGCCGAACATTAGATAGTATTTTTTACTTAATAAATTCGGCCAAGTTGCCCTAGTCTAGCCGAATTATCAGTCCTTAAATTTAGGGTTCTAGTTTACTTTAGGGTTCTAGTTCAAGTGAATTCAATTCACTTTAGGTTTTCAAATTGTATGGCTATATATAGCAAAGGCAAAAGACCTTCATAATCAGTTTTTGGCATTAATAAAAATCGTGAGTTTTTCACTTTCTCTTTCTAAGAGAGTTTCTTTGAATATTTGAGAATCTTTCTCAAGTTATTCTAGTGAATTTATCAATCAAGTAAATCTTTGGTTGTGACGTTCCTCTACCTATAGTTTGGTTCGCTAATTCGTTAAGTAGTGGGTTGAGATAGTATCAATATTGTTCGCTACTTCGGGGGTTAGATTGGGTCAAATTTCCGCTGCCAAACCGTTGGTGTCGTTGTCTAGATCGTATCCAAGTGTAGATCACATCACTGTTGGTGAGTTTCAGAGTCCGCCATGCCCCCTTCTATCCCACTTTTATCTTGCTGACCGATGTTATGGCAGGTTCGGGTTTTATTCCACTGACCAAATTTACGACAGACTCGAGTATTTATCCCACTGACCGATGTTATGGCAGGCTCGGGTTTTTTCCCACTGACCTTTTTATTTTTACATGTTTCAGTTCGCGGCAGAATAACTACAGGTAAGTATTTGGTGTCTACATTTTTATTTCAAGTTTCTTCGAAACTCAGACAAAGAGGGGCAAGTTGTAAACACCAAAATTTCAAGTTTATTTAATTCAATTTTAGCTCTATTTTATTTTATTTATTTATTCTTGTTTTTATTTTATTTTAGTTGACTAAGTTTGCAAAATGATAGTTAGTGTTTATTTATTTTTTAATTATTGTAGTAAATTAGGTTCATCATTTCTCTTTTTAAAGTATTTTTGCATTAAATTTCTGAAAAACAAAATTCTCAACAAAAATTTATTTTTAATCTTTTCAAACTCAATTTCTTCCAAATAAAATGAAGTTTTTTGTAAGGCAATCTCAATTAGGAATTAATATTTTGTTTACCCTAAACTGGTTTTGAAAAACAAAAAAAATAAATTAAAAGAAAGTAGGTGAAGGCCATACAAAGTAGTTAAGTGGGATAGGTAAGTGTTAGACAAGTGTCCCTATTTTTGACACCACAACACATGCAAGGCTAGGTGCCAAAGACACTTGTTGGATTGGGAGAAAAGCAAGGGAAGAGGAGGAAAAACCAAGGAGGGAGCTTCGTGGGAGCTAGGCTAGGAAGAAAAACAAGAAAGAAACAAAAGGTAAAAGGGGGTTTCGGCTGAGAAAGAAAGAAGAACGAAAGGAAGAAATTGGAAAAAAAAAGAGATTCGAGGGAAGGTAACGGCTGAAGAGAGTAGAAGAAAACAAGAAAAAAGAAAGAACAAAAGGGGAGAGCTTCGGCAGAAAGTAAAAAAAGAAAAAGAAAAACCGAGGGAGGGAAGATTGAGAGTGAGTGGCGACTGAGGGTTGCGAGAGAGCAAGGGGGAGGAGGAGGAGATTATAAAGGGAAAACAAGAAAGAAAAGAAGAGAAAGGGAGGATCTGGGGGGAGCAAGAAAGAGAGAAAAAGGGAGGAAAAGAAAAATTTTTCTGCAGAAATTTTCGCAGAAAATGGCTGATTTTCAGCCATTTTGTGATGAATTTATCTCTTTCATTTTAGCTTGATTCGGGTAGATTTCTGTTTCTACGAACACTAGGTAGTTAGGAGAAGGAGTTTTGTTCAGATTACTTTGGCAAATAACATTGAGAGGGCTCCCGAATTCAGCCCCCAAATCCGCTGCTTTGTTTCACTGGTGCGGGTTCAAAGCTACAACGGATTAACTCCAGCGGCTCTTTCACGTCTTTTCCTATCCTGATTTCAATCCAAAACGTTTCCTCAGGTATCTTCTTAAACTGATGTCTTAGCTCTTTCCGTTTTCCTTCGTTGCTGAGCTGTGTTCTTGCGTTTTTTTTGTGTTTTGTTGTTTTTGTCGCTGCTGTTGCTTGTATTTGCTTGCTTTTTTATGTTTTTTTTGTTTGTCTCTATTGCTTTAATCTTGCCGATGGAGTATTTTGTCATTGGATTTTGTTAAGAAGTGAGTTTGAATTCTTGGTGTTGAGTTTTTTGGTAAATAAATCAATGGGTTTTGCATTTCTGGGTGAAAATTTCTGGATTTGCATAAGCTTCTGGTATTACAGAAGCTACGAAGAAGATGACTTCGATACTTGCATGCAAAATTTTTCTAAAATTGCACTTTAGCCCCTCAAGTTCTACATAATGCTACTATGGCCCGAAAATTGAAAAAATAAATCAATCTTGTCCCTTTAAATCTTAATTTTCTTTGACATGCTTCAATATAATTTTTGGACAGATTATTTGGAGTTTTAGGATGAAATTTGAAGGTTTAATAATTTTTGATAGATTTGTAGTCTTGATTTGGATTTTAGTAAAATGGTTAAAATTTGGGAAATATTTTTGTTTTGGGGTTTGATGAGAGGGTTTTGATTTATTTTTGTGAATTTTAGCATTTGGTTTTGATAGGCTTCATCTTAAGCCCTTAATTTTATTATTTTAATTTAGACCATTAATATTTGTAATAATAATAATTTGACCCCTCAAACTTCTTTAATTCTTCCAATTAAGTCCCCACTTGTTTTAAATTTCTTGAATATGGGTTGTTTACTTTCATTTAAATATTTTAATTGGTTTAATTTCATGTTTATTTCCATCTCTTATGATTATTTGTTAATTAAAGTGGTGCCTTAACCATTTTCTTTGTATTGGAGGATAAATAAGAGAAATTTCATTTCATTAGGTCACCAATTTCAAGGGAGGTACACTCTACTCCTTTATTTTGATTTTTTTTTGTGGCAAAACCCCGTTCACGGGGAGGGGAGTGCCAGCCCCTCAGTTAAATTGGAACTGAAACAGCGGATAATAAATGTAAAAGTTACAGACCCATGCATAGACGTACATACGGGAATCCCCTGCGATCTAGAAGTAGCGATGTTCTAACCGACCCAGGAAGCTGCAGGTACGACTCAGTTCTGGTCATGTTGTTCTGTTTTAGGTTGTATATTGTGTGTTGAAAGTGCCTACCAAAAATTGTTTCATTTGGTTGCGTAAAACTTGAGCTTTGGCAAGAATCAAATCTGGAAAAACGTATAGCAGGGGTTCTCGGACAGTGTTCTTTATTCGAACATAACTTTTTTTACAAAAGTCAAAATTGAGTGTTGTTAGCGTCATTCAAAACTAGACATTCATAGATTTCCAACGGTATAAAAATCTCCTGCTGGTTCGTTTTGAGTGAACCGTAGTGAGTCGGCAAAGTTAGCTGTTCTGTTTTAACGGTTCATATGAATGAAACTGGAAGCTGCGTTTTGTGGCTAGAGTTTGTCCAACTTATGAAACGCTTTTCAGAATGATGTCTTCTGATGAATTGTGGCATTTGGAACCTAGTTTTCAACGCCGCCAACCATTCTGAATTTGAGTTTGTATAGAGTTAGATATGGCTTGATTTCGAAAACGCGACAAAGCTGGAAACTGGAAGCTTTTTCCTTTCTTGCTGGCCGAATGGTCAAACCTGTTTTGGGAGATTATATTTCAAAAATTTTAGTTTCATTTAACCATAAATTACTTATTAAATGTTTATGGAACCTTGGTTACAAAAATGGAGTGAATTGAGGTTGATTGCATTGCACAAAAACCTTTGGAAAGAAAGAAAGAGTGGGTTGGCAGATTTGCTTTGAAACATTTTACGAACTTTGGTCGTTTCGTTAATTGCCTTCCCGTGCGAGTTTTTATCTCAATTTGGGTAGAAAAGTAGGTCATATATGGAAGTTTAAGTGTCCCAGATTTGGTATGATTTCAATATCATTTCGATATCCAAATAATGCCCCAACTGATTGCTCTTCAAATCTGGAAATTCACTGATCAGTTTGCAAGATTCAGCTGACTTTAAACTGTTATATCTTGATGCTCAAAACTCCAAATTTGGTTCCGTTTATCATTTTTGAAACCTTGTTTGGAACTCTTATTGTGTTATGAATTTCAAGGGTTGATTCACTTTCTGTGAATTTTTCCGAATTTCCAAAGATTACAAGAAAACCAAGACTGGTTCAGATTTGTCTTCTTGGAACTGTAACTTTGAGCTGAAATATGAATACTTTTTGTTTGGAATATTCGAAAAGTGTCTTCTAGGAACTTTTAGTAATTTGGATCTAGTTTCCAATGGTATAAATTTTTCTGTTTTTGGACATACGAAACTCAAGATCTGATTTTACTAAGTTTATTGCGCAAAGCTAAAAATTCTTGATTTCTTGGGAAATGAGTTTTTAAGAACTTTTCATTTCCTTTTGATATTGATAGTTCGTTTTGAATCCGATTTCATGGAGGATACGAGTTATCCCTTGTGACTTTGAACTCTCACTTTTGAATCTTGGATTTCACTAGAGTGAAGCTCTTTTAAGACATTGTCTTAGTATTACGCAAGTGTACATTCTTCCTTGTTTGGCAAGGGGTTTGTAAGTATTAGTTAGTGATAGATAATTGTTATTTCTTCAGGTGCTCAAGAGGATCTTGAAAAGAATCTCGAAGCCAACTACTAAAGATCTTATTTGTATTTACTCACTTATTTTGAATTGGTGAGTGTTCCTCGTAGGTGTTTGTGACTTGAATGGTTTTGCTACATGCTTACCGTATATTTCTTGTGTGTTTAAGTGTTAAGTGTCCCCTATAATTGCACCTATGTAATTTTTCACTATTTTAAGGCGAGTGCATACTTTATCACACTCGACCTACTAAAATAACAAATTTCAACCGTTTAACCGTGAATTTCTACCGTTTACCGGTATATTTGATTACTTGCGCATGTTGTAAGCTCTTAACTGAACTGGGCCCTGCCCTTGGTTGCTAACCTGCTCGAGCCAGGACTGGGCTCGGTCGGGTAGGTTGGAACCCTGGGCACCGTTTCGGTATACTCGAGTATTCCCACTGGAGGAATAAGGCGATGGCCAGACAACCGGGGAAATTATTAGGGTTATAAGGTGCAGCTGACCGAAACAGTTTCACGTGAACACCGTATCCTTTTAATGTGTGTTATTTCTGTAAAATGATAAATGTCTCATTTTAATGTGCCAATGTGAAATCTTGATCCATATATGTGTTATGCTTAATTTAAGTGATTTATTAGAACTGTTTATGTGTTTTGGAACCTCACTGGGCTGTTTAACTCATTCCACGTTTTTATTTTCCTTAACAGGGTTCAAGACCGAATGCTCGCGAATAGTACTAAGTTGTTTTTTCTTTGGAGACTTTAAGTTGTGTTATAGCAGATGGCTATAGTACATATTCTTTTGGGTTATATTTAAGTTTGAAAGTTAACTAATGGTAAGTATGAAATGTTTTGGAGTACTTTAAATGTCTATTGAAAATATTTGAAGTATTTCTAGTTTTGAATTATGGATTGTAGTGAGCCCCTGGCGAGAGTTGGGCAGGCGTTCCGCGGATACCCTAAGGTTCGCCCTAGGGAGAAGTAGGGGCGGCACAGGTGGTATCAGAGCCAGGTTTACGTGGTCTCTGCGCGGGGTGAGTTTGGGCCAAGGGTGTTATGGTCCCTATTAAGTGAATGAGTAAAGATTTAAGTACTCTTCTAGAGCGTAAGCCGTGAATCATGAATGTGATAGGTATAAACCCTTTATCTTGATACTTGAGGAAAATTTGATATGTATGTTGGGTAGGAATCTCAAATGTGGTGATTTACTCTTAGGACCGGCCGGCTCGAGTTGTGAATTACCTTATTTCGGATTCTTGTATCCGAGTACTTAAGAGTTGAGGGCAATGCTAAGGACTTGAGATCTCCATTTGCGGGGAATAAGAACGAATCGATATTTCACGTGAATAGTTACAGGAAACCAATAATCGTTTGGATAGGATGACACAACAATTAAGAGAGAGAGGTGGAGAAGATCGTGGCCCAGAGGATCCTAGTGTTAGGGAACGAGAAACATCTAGTTCCAATTGATCTAGTAAAGCACTACTTTTGATCTTTTGTAATAGGACGATGGGAATAGGACTTAAGAGTTTGTACCTCGGAGATGCATGTACTGTTGTTAATCACCTGTTTACTTTCGTTTACTGACCTTGACTTGGTATATACTTTACATGACTGTAACTTGTGTTATGATCTAATGAGTTCTAGTTTGTGTTTGACTTGTACGGTGATAATGTTATTTGTACAAGTGAGTTTGTTTCTTTAGAATTGTTACCGGTATGTGTGTATAGTTCAGTTATGGTTTAGTGTGGGGTTTGTGCATGTGCATATAGATTAGCTGTGAACATGGAAACTAGAGGACAACGAAAGGGACGTCAACCCAGACAACCCCGAAATCAAAGAGTAGATAATGAGTCTGTGTGACGACCCCACCGTACCCAGAGGCGTACCAAAGGGCTTAGCGGATCGCCTGTCTAGCTCGCGCCAGGACTCGATACTCTAAAACGAGAAATAGAGTTCACGCCAAAAGAAAATTCTATTTACACTATTACATCTTCAAAAGTTGCATAGACTATTACAGTAAGCCATACACACCACTAGTACCAGAAAGTAACCCTAGAGAAGCTACTAACTATAACCACAACAAATATATACATCTTACTAGTTAACTTATAACAAGTACTAGAATAAACATCAATTATTCTCTAAACCAAAAGTCTATACACCTTCCCAATCTGTCCCCGCGTCGGCCCCTGCTAAGGAAAACAAATGGAATGGGGTAAGTTATATGCTTAGTGAATAATCGGGGGTAAAAACGTAAAATCACATCCAAATAAACATGTAAACCAAGATATTTCACATCAATAGATAGAAATGTAACATCACAATAGTAGGATACGGATGGCTTCAAAGCCAATTCAATTCCCCGAGCTTGTCCACCTATTGACACTTCGTCAACCAAAAACTCATAGTCCGTAGACTCCACTTACTTCCCCGCTCACCTTATCAACCCCCGCTGGCCAGTCAACAGCACACAGCAGCTCGAGCAAAACAAAATAACTTAGCTTAAAACAAAGATTTAACAAAGAACGAAATCCCAAGGTTAGCATGGAACTAACTTCGACCAAGCCCTGATTGGCTCGAATAGTTCGTCTACCCTTGGAACCGGGCAGGAACCAAGCCCTGAGATATCCAATCTCTCATTAGATGATATCTCTCAATAAAGTACGCAACAAAGTACTCACTCCAACAACACACAGCACAAGCGGTTCAACTCAAGTCATGTTCGCCCCAATAGCACGCAGCAAAAGGGTGATTCTCAATAAAAAACATGTATTCTCACATATTACATCAACAACAAGGTCGGGTTTGGGTCGAGTGAGATAAAGTACACCCTCGCCTAAGTACCCATGTAACATATACAAGGCACTTTGACAGTTTATCACATAAAAAACCCAATTACTCACTCAAACTAGATAGCACGCAAATCAAGGCACTTTATACGGGTCCACCGGCTCCGTCCGGTTCGTCACTGCCTGTGACAGAAGATTATAGTCAACTATTAGTCAATCGACCATCACAAATGGCAATAAAGACTAAAACGGCCAAAATGGCAGAAACGGCCAAGAGATGCATGTGCGCGTGCGCGGAAATGAAAATGGGTTGCACGGTTTTGACCATAACTAGAGCTGTGGTTGTCGAATCAAGGTATACTAGGTAGCGTCTCGAAGCTAAGGCAAAGGGTCACAACTGTCATGAAGACAACTTATCCCAGTTTTAGTAGATCTAGGTCGAATTTGTAAATTACCGAACCAGAACTTCAAAGGCTGGTTTATACCTCGAGTGAAACTTTGGGCGGCAAGCCCCTTGTGTTTACCTACTTTCCAGCCATTTATGGCTTCATTATTTTCCTCAAATCAGCTCCAATGTCACACATAAGCAAGGGTACCACAATAGCCCTTCAATTGGGCTCAAAATAATCCAATTACAACACAAATCTTAACAAGGCAATCGGAAATCAAGTTTAAAGGCAAATAGTTAAATGGCAGATTTGACGTCTCTTGGCGTTTCGGTCACAACTAAAGCTACGCCTATCGGTTTGGGGTAAACTTTATACCGTTTCGAAGCTAAGCCAAAGGGCTACAACTTTGATGAAGACAACACAATCCCGTTCATAGAGTATCTAGATCAAATTTACAAATTACAGAACAGAATTTCACCATCTGGCTGGTTAACAGTACTGTGTTCAAATGACAATAAGTCAGGCTATGAAAGTCCGATTGAGACGTTTTTAGATGCGTTGGAAAGCTAAAACATAGTACTACAACTTTTGAGCTACTAGTTTACACATATATGAAGTGGAGGGAAGTTTCTTACCAAAGTACCTTGTAACCTCAATAAAGATGGTAGCTTAAAGCTTTCCTCTCCAAAATCACTCCACCAAAGCCTTTAAATCTCCTTAGTGAGCAAGTTTTATGGAGTAGTTTGCACAAACTTTGATTGGAACTCAAGATTCAAGCACAAGTTGAAGTTGGAGTTGAAGGTTTCTCTTTGTTTTTCCCTCCCCTAAAATTTCGCCAAGCTCAAGAAAAATGGAAGAAAATGGAGCCAAGAAGAAGATAAAAAGGAAAGACAAATGCTTAGTCAAAATTTCCTATGCATCCGACAAGTGGCACCACAAGAATAATTCTCATTTTTGCTTTCTTTTCTCTCTTTTTCTTGGTCCAATATTTCGGCTGCTTGAGATATTTTGGGGCTGATTTTAATCAATTAATAACAAGGAGATTAAGGTAATAAAGTAATGTTCAAGTGGTGCACTCAATCGGTAACGAACGGTACACATCGGTTCAACCCGTTTTTCCTTATTTCGCACGTACTAGGGTTTTAACTTATAATTCACTAACTTATTATTATTACTTCTAATCACACATATTTTCTTATTAAAACTCACTCTTAATCACCAAATTTAGTACACACACCTACCAAGTGATCACGGCCAAAATACAAAAACCCTAATTTACCCTAGGAAATAAAAGGGAAAACTCTTGATTCTATGGTTTTATAATCTGGAGTGTAAATGAGTAGTAAAGCTATTAAAGGTAAATGCCAAATAAAAGGAATTTTAAGAAAAATAGGGATTTTACAACTCCATAGATTAAAATTAGGGTTTCGATTAAAATGTGAGGATTTAAAAAACCGTTAGTCACAAGTAAAACTAGGATTTTGAGTACAAGTAGGGTTTCTAGTCTTTAAAAAAACAATGTCTTAAAACAAAAATAAAATAAAGAAACCGTAATATCCTCGTTGAGACTAAAAAAAAATTATCCTAAAAGTTGGGGTATCACAATCTCCCCTCCTTAAAAGAATTTCGTCCTCGAAATTGCAACCTTTAGGTCAAAGCTTTCTAATCTATTCACGAGCTAAGGGTTGGAATACTCTAATACCTCATTAACGAGTTCATCATTGATAATAAAATTCACCTCAAAAGTTTGTCACTCTATGTATTCCAATCAAGAACCAACCGTGTAGTCCTTATCTCCAAGTCTCAATGGTCTTTACGTATTCTTAATGAACGCTGAATGTCTCATAGATCGAATTCCATAAATCTTAACAACATAATAATTCCGTTGTACTCGGCCTTAATGGTAGTAATCTTAAAACGAGTAGAAAGAAACCTCAATATACGATGAAGATAGGGAGGGTACCTTCGATGTCTGCCAAGGGTTGTCACCTCTGATGTCCCATTGCATAGCCCTTGCCGGCATTTTCGGTCGATTTCCCGTTGCTTTGGTCGGCTTAGAAGTGTTCCCTTCTACCCTTGGCAAATTTCCTTCTTTTGGCAGGTGAGGGCACTGAGCAATCAGGTGCTCAGCACTACCACATCGAGCATTTCCGAACTTGCCTTTCTTCCAACAATTATCTTCCATGTGGTTAGCAGCCCCACAAAACCCACATGTCATTCTAGGTCCTGATGTCGGACCTCCACGTGAGGTACCCCTTTGGGTCTCTCTCCCAGCCTGCCCCTTCTCAAAATTTCCTTGATTCGGGATCCCGGTGGATCGTGGACCACCTACTCCTCGGCCGATCTTAGATGGTGGCTCGCTCCTTGAGCTCTGTCCATCAATATAACTGCTTGTATCCGGTTGTCTTCTTTTCTTGTCATGAAAAGCCTTTACTTGACTCTTAGTGCTTTCAATTCGTTGTGCCTTTTCAATAGCTTGACTATATGTCTCCAATTGAGCAGCTGCCAGTGCCTCTTGAATCTCCACGTTCAAACCCTGGACAAACCGACGAATTCTCTTTCGGTCTGTCAGCACTAACTCTGGAGCAAAACGAGAGAGTTTGGTAAATTGTGTTCGTACTCCGCCACACTCATAGTCCCTTGACGTAGTCGTATGAACTCATCCTCTCGCCTTTCTTGAACAAGTGGCGGTAAGTACTTCTCATTAAACTCACGAGTAAAATTAACCCATGTCCATGGGGTCTGCTCTCTATCCCATTTGGCTCGAATCACATTCCACCAGGCACGAGCTGCTCCCTCAAATTGAAAAACGGCGAAAGCTATCTGCCGTTCCTCCGGGTATCCTAATGCAGCGAAAATATCTAACATTCGATCCAACCAACTCTCCGCTATATCAGGGTTAGGTCCACCCAAAAATTTTGGCGGTAGAAACTTCTGGAACCGTTCTAAGGCACGGTCCTCTCCCTCATGATTTCCGGGATGCTGTACCTGACCTTGACCCTGTTGGTTAACCATTTGTTCTAACAAATCAGCCATTCGCTGTATGGCTGTAGCTACTTGGGTCTCGGCTTGTCTATTTGCATTTTCATTTGTTACCCCTTCGGTTCCTTGTCCTCGTCCTCTACCCCCACCTCGACCACGGGTCTCCATTTGATTGTTTTATAACTTCTATAATTGGAACAAAATATGGTACGAGTTCAAAGCATTGAAAATTATAAATGCACGAAATAGCCAAGATACCAAAATATCATACACGAAACTATATACATATATATACAATTCACGCCAAAAGTATACACATATCAGTCCACATAACAGCTAATATCCAACCAGTTGTTCATGAGCACACGGCTCCAAAAAGTCAACAAAACAAGTCAGAGTAATGGCCCTAGCGGAAATCCCCTACAGAGCCCATAGAATCTATCGCATCCATCGCCACTCCGCCAGCCCTAGGTGGCGCCTCGGCAGCCACATCCAAGAGAACCTCACAGTCTCGCATAATACCACGGGCCTCTCTCTCATCTGCCCCTTCAAAGCGAAGAGGTGGCGGTGGGTCTCCTCAAGCTGACGGCCAAGCGTATGCGTCCGCTCCTCCTCAGCTCGTAGCCCCGCCTCGAGGTCACGCAGGCACATGGCCTGTCCATGGCTCACCTCTCTAGCCTCCTCTAACTGTGCCCTAGAGTGTCAACTGCCTTACCTAGGCGACGACGCTCGTCATCTATAGCCATAACTACCTCATCAGGGTATCCATACGTATGTCGACACTCACACGATCGACTCATCTGACCGAAGGGAGAATACAGCCTATAGGGTTCCCCGACCCTCTTGATATCTAAGAACTCGTCGGCGCACCACCGGTTCACCGGCCCACCTACACTCGTAGCTCGTGCTCCAGCACTGCTAGGTCCACCGGTCTCCATACCTAAACAACAAAACATCACTTAATCAGTTCTCCGGCATTTCATCTTAATAGATACGATTCAACTTAAAGCCAATCGAATACTTATATGTTCTATAACACATTTCCCAACTGCCCAAGTCCTCTAACCTAGGCGCTCTGATACCACCTGTGACGACCCCACCGTACCCAGAGGCGTACCAAAGGGCTTAGCGGATCGCCTGCCTAGCTCGCGCCAGGACTCGATACTCTAAAACGAGAAATAGAGTTCACGCCAAAAGAAAATTCTATTTACACTATTACATCTTCAAAAGTTGCATAGACTATTACATTAAGCCATACACACCACTAGTACCAGAAAAAATCCTAGAGAAGCTACTAACTATAACCACAACAAATATATACATCTTACTAGTTAACTTATAACAAGTACTAGAATAAACATCAATTATTCTCTAAACCAAAAGTCTATACACCTTCCCAAGCTTTCCCCGCGTCGGCCCCTGCTAAGGGAAAACAAATGGAATGGGGTAAGCTATATGCTTAGTGAATAATCGGGGGTAAAAACGTAAAATCACATCCAAATAAACATGTAAACCAAGATATTTCACATCAATAGACAGAAATGTAACATCACAATAGTAGGATACGGATGGCTTCAAAGCCAATTCAATTCCCCGAGCTTGTCCACCTGTTGACACTCCGTCAACCAAAAACTCATAGTCCGTAGACTCCACTTACTTCCCCGTTCACCTTATCAACCCCCGCTGGCCAGTCAACAGCACACAGCAGCTCGAGCAAAACAAAATCACTTAGCTTTAAACAAAGCTTTAACAAAGAACGAAATCCCAAGGTTAGCATGGAACTAACTTCGACCAAGCCCTGACTGGCTCGAATAGTTCGTCTACCCTTGGAACCGGGCTGGAACCAAGCCCTGAGATATCCAATCTCTCATTAGATGATATCTCTCAATAAAGTACGCAACAAAGTACTCACCCCAACAGCACACAGCACAAGGGGTTCAACTCAAGTCATGTTCCCAACAGCACACAGCAAAAGGGTGATTCTCAATACAAAGCATGTATTCTCACATATTAAATCAACAACAAGGTTGGGTTTAGGTCGAGTGAGATAAAGTACACCCTCGCCTAAGTACCCATGTAACATATACAAGGCACTTTGACAGTTTATCACATAAAACAACCCAATTACTCACTCAAACTAGATAGCACGCAAATCAAGGCACTTTATACGGGTCCACCGACTCCGTCCGGTTCGTCACTGCCTGTGACAGAAGATTATAGTCAACATTAGTCAATCGACCATCACAAATGGCAATAAAAACGGCCAAAACGGCAAAAACGGCCAAGAGATGCATGTGCGCGTGCGCGGAAATGAAAATGGTTGACGGTTTTGACCATAACTAGAGCTGTGGTTATCGATCAAGGTGTACTAGGTAGCGTCTCGAAGCTAAGACAAAGGGTTACAACTTTCATGAAGACAACTATCCCAGTTTTTAGTGGATCTAGGTCGAATTTGTAGATTACCGAACCAGAACTCCAAAGGCTGGTTTATACTCGAGTGAAAATTTGGGCGGCATGCCCCTTGTGTTTACCTATTTTCCAGCCATTTATGGCTTCATTATTTTCCTCAAATCAGCTCCAATGTCACACATAAGCAAGGGTACCACAATAGCCCTTCAACTGGGCTCAAAATAATCCAATTACAACACAAATCTTAACAAGGCAATCGGAAATCAAGTTTAAAGGCAAATAGCTAAATGGCAGATTTGACGTCTCTTGGCGTTTCGGTCACAACTAAAGCTACGCCTATCGGTTTGGGGTAAATTTATACCGTTTCGAAGCTAAGCCAAAGGGCTACAACTTGATGAAGACAACACAACCGTTCATAGCGTATCTAGATCAAATTTACAAATTACAGAACAGAATTTCACCATCAGGCTGGTTAACAGTACTGTGTTCAAATGACAATAAGTCAGGCTACGAAAGTCCGATTGAGGACTTTCTTAGATGCGTTGGAAAGCTAAAACATAGTACTACAACTTTTGAGCTACTAGTTTACACATATATGAAGTGGAGGGAACTTTCTTACTAAAGTACCGTGTAACCTCAATAAAGATGGTAGCTTAAGCTTTCCTCTCCAAAATCACTCCACCAAAGCCTTTAAATCTCCTTAGTGAGCAAGTTTTATGGAGTAGTTTGCACAAACTTTGATTGGAACTCAAGATTCAAGCACAAGTTGAAGTTGGAGTTGAAGGTTTCTCTCTTGTTTTTCCCTCCCCTAAAATTTCGGCCAAGCTCAAGAAAAATGGAAGAAAATGGAGCCAAGAAGAAGATAAAAAGGAAAGACAAATGCTTAGTCAAAATTTCCTATGCATCCGACAAGTGGCACCACAAGAATAATTCTCATTTTTGCTTTCTTTTCTCTCTTTTCTTGGTCAAATATTTCAGCTGTCTTGAAGATATTTTGGGGCTGATTTTAATCAATTAATAACAAGGAGATTAAGGTAATAAAGTAATGTTCAAGTGGTGCACTCAATCGGTAACGAACGGTACACATCGGTTCAACCCGTTTTTCCTTATTTCGCACGTACTAGGGTTTTAACTTATAATTCACTAACTTATTATTATTACTTCTAATCACACATTTTCTTATTTAAAACTCACTCTTAATCACCAAATTTAGCACACACACCTCACCAAGTGATCACACGGCCAAAATACGCAAAAACCCTAATTTACCCGAACTAGGAACCTAAAAGAAAACCCTTGATTCTAGTTTTTATTAACTTGAGGGAGTAAATGAGTAGTAAAGCTATTAAAGGAATAAATGCCAAATAAAAAGGAATTTTAAGAAAAATAAAAGGGATTTTACAACTCCATAGATTAAAATTAGGGTTTCGATTAAAATGTGAGAGATTTAAAAAAACCGGTTAGTCACAAGTAAAACTAGGATTTTGAGTACAAGTAGGGTTTCTAGGCTTTAAAATAAAACAATGTCTTAAAACAAAAATAAAATAAAGAAACCGTAATATCCTCGTTGAGACTAAAAAAAATATTATCCTAAAAGTTGGGGTATCACAATCTCCCCTCCTTAAAAGAATTTCGTCCTCGAAATTACACCTTTAGGTCAAAGCTTTCTAATCTATTCACGAGCTAAGGGTTGGAATACTCTAATACCTCATTAACGAGTTCATCATTGATAATAAAATTCACCTCAAAAGTTTGTCACTCTATGTATTCCAATCCAAGAACCAACCGTGTAGTCCTTATCTCAAGTCTCAATGGTCTCCACGTATTCTTAATGAACGCTGAATGTCTCATAGATCGAATTCCATAAATTCTTAACAACATATAATTCCGTTGTACTCGGCCTTAATGGTAGTAATCTTAAAACGAGTAGAAAGAAACCTCAATACGATGAAGATAGGAGGGTACCTTCGATGTCTGCCAAGGGGTGTTCACCTCCTGATGTCCCATTGTATAAGCCCTTGCCGGCATTTTCGGTCGATTTCCGCTGTTCGGCTTAGAAGTGTTCCCTTCTATCCTTGGCAAATTTCCTTCTTTGACAGGTGAGGGCACTGAGCAATCAGGTGCTCAGCACTACCACATCGGTAGCATTTCCGAACTTGTCCTTTCTTCCAACAATTATCTTCCATGTGGTTAGCAGCCCCACAAAACCCACATGTCATTCTAGGTCCTGATGTCGGACCTCCACGTGAGGTACCCCTTTGGGTCTCTCTCCCAGCCTGCCCCTTCTCAAAATTTCCTTGATTCGGGATCCCGGTGGATCGTGGACCACCTACTCCTCGGCCGATCTTAGATGGTGGCTCGCTCCTTGAGCTCTGTCCATCAATATAACTACTTGTATCCGGTTGTCTTCTTTTCTTGTCATGAAAAGCCTTTACTTGACTCTTAGTGCTTTCAATTCGTTGTGCCTTTTCAATAGCTTGACTATATGTCTCCAATTGAGCAGCTGCCAGTGCCTCTTGAATCTCCACGTTCAAACCCTGGACAAACCGACGAATTCTCTTTCGGTCTGTCAGCACTAACTCTGGAGCAAAACGAGAGAGTTTGGTAAATTGTGTCTCGTACTCCGCCACACTCATAGTCCCTTGACGTAGTCGTATGAACTCATCCTCTCGCCTTTCTTGAACAAGTGGCGGTAAGTACTTCTCATTAAACTCACGAGTAAAATTAACCCATGTCCATGGGGTCTGCTCTCTATCCCATTTGGCTCGAATCACATTCCACCAGGCACGAGCTGCTCCCTCAAATTGAAAAACGGCGAAAGCTATCTGCCGTTCCTCCGGGTATCCTAACGCAGCGAAAATATCTAACATTCGATCCAACCAACTCTCCGCTATATCAGGGTTAGGTCCACCCAAAAATTTTGGCGGTAGAAACTTCTGGAACCGTTCTAAGGCACGGTCCTCTCCCTCATGATTTCCGGGATGCTGTACCTGACCTTGACCCTGTTGGTTAACCATTTGTTCTAACAAATCAGCCATTCGCTGTATGGCGTAGCTACTTGGGTCTCGGCTTGTCTATTTGCATTTTCATTGTTACCCCTTCGGTTCCTTGTCCTCGTCCTCTACCCCCACCTCGACCACGGGTCTCCATTTGATTGTTTTATAACTTCTATAATTGGAACAAAATATGGTACGAGTTCAAAGCATTGAAAATTATAAAATGCACGAAATAGCCAAAATACCAAAATATCATACACGAAACTATATACATATATATACAATTCACGCCAAAAGTATACACATATCATTCACATAACAACTAATATCCAACCAGTTAGTTCATGAGCACACGGCTCCAAAAAGTCAACAAAACAACTCAGAGTAATGGCCCTAGCGGAAATCCCCTACAGAGCCATAGAATCTATCGCATCCATCGGCCCCGCTCCGCCAGCCCTAGGTGGCGCCTCGGCAGCCACATCCAAGAGAACCTCACAGTCTCGCATAATACCACGGGCTCTCTCTCTCATCTGCCCCTTCAAAGCGAAGAGGTGGCGGTGGGTCTCCTCAAGCTGACGACCAAGTGTATGCGTCCGCTCCTCCTCAGCTCGTAACCCCGCCTCGAGGTCACGCAGGCACATGGCCTGTCCATGGCTCACTCTCTAGCCTCCTCTAACTGTGCCCTAAGAGTGTCAACTGCCTTACCTAGGCGACGACGCTCGTCATCTATAAGCCATAACTACCTCATCAGGGTATCCATACGTATGTCGACACTCACACGATCGACTCATCTGACCGAAGGGAGAATACAGCCTATAGGGTTCCCCGACCCTCCTCTGATATCTAAGAACTCGTCGGCGCACCACCCGTTCACCGGCCCACCTACACTCGTAGCTCGTGCTCCGCACTGCTAGGTCCACCGGTCTCCATACCTAAACAACAAAACATCACTTAATCAGTTCTCCGGCATTTCATCTTAATAGATACGATTCAACTTAAAGCCAATCGAATACTTATATGTTCTATAACACATTTCCCAACTGCCCAAGTCCTCTAACCTAGGCGCTCTGATACCACCTGTGACGACCCCACCGTACCCAGAGGCGTACCAAAGGGCTTAGCGGATCGCCTGCCTAGCTCGCGCCAGGACTCGATACTCTAAAACGAGAAATAGAGTTCACGCCAAAAGAAAATTCTATTTACACTATTACATCTTCAAAAGTTGCATAGACTATTACATTAAGCCATACACCACTAGTACCAGAAAGTAAACCCTAGAGAAGCTACTAACTATAACCACAACAAATATATACATCTTACTAGTTAACTTATAACAAGTACTAGAATAAACATCAATTATTCTCTAAACCAAAAGTCTATACACCTTCCCAAGCTTTCCCCGCGTCGGCCCCTGCTAAGGAAAACAAATGGAATGGGGTAAGCTATATGCTTAGTGAATAATCGGGGGTAAAAACGTAAAATCACATCCAAATAAACATGTAAACCAAGATATTTCACATCAATAGACAGAAATGTAACATCACAATAGTAGGATACGGATGGCTTCAAAGCCAATTCAATTCCCCGAGCTTGTCACCTGTTGACACTCCGTCAACCAAAAACTCATAGTCCGTAGACTCCACTTACTTCCCCGTTCACCTTATCAACCCCCGCTGGCCAGTCAACAGCACACAGCAGCTCGAGCAAAACAAAATCACTTAGCTTTAAACAAAGCTTTAACAAAGAACGAAATCCCAAGGTTAGCATGGAACTAACTTCGACCAAGCCCTGACTGGCTCGAATAGTTCGTCTACCCTTGGAACCGGGCTGGAACCAAGCCCTGAGATATCCAATCTCTCATTAGATGATATCTCTCAATAAAGTACGCAACAAAGTACTCACCCCAACAGCACACAGCACAAGGGGTTCAACTCAAGTCATGTTCACCCAACAGCACACAGCAAAAGGGTGATTCTCAATACAAAGCATGTATTCTCACATATTAAATCAACAACAAGGTTGGGTTTAGGTCGAGTGAGATAAAGTACACCCTCGCCTAAGTACCCATGTAACATATACAAGGCACTTTGACAGTTTATCACATAAAACAACCCAATTACTCACTCAAACTAGATAGCACGCAAATCAAGGCACTTTATACGGGTCCACCGACTCCGTCCGGTTCGTCACTGCCTGTGACAGAAGATTATAGCAACATTAGTCAATCGACCATCACAAATGGAAATAAAGGACTAAAACGGCAAAAACGGCCAAGAAATGCATGTGCGCGTGCGCGGAAATGAAAATGGGTTGACGGTTTTCGACCATAACCGAGCTGTGTTTGGATCAAGGTGTACTAGGTAGCGTCTCGAAGCTAAGACAAAGGGTTACAACTTTCATGAAGACAACTACCCAGTTTTAGTGGATCTAGGTCAAATTTTCAGATTACCGAACCAGAACTCCAAAGGCTGGTTTATACCTTGAGTGAAAATTTGGGCGGCATGCCCCTTGTGTTTACTATTTTCCAGCCATTTATGGCTTCATTATTTTCCTCAAATCAGCTCCAATGTCACACATAAGCAAGGGTACCACAATAGCCCTTCAACTGGGCTCAAAATAATCCAATTACAACACAAATCTTAACAAGGCAATCGGAAATCAAGTTTAAAGGCAAATAGCTAAATGGCAGATTTGACGTCTCTTGGCGTTTCGGTCACAACTAAAGCTACGCCTATCGGTTTGGGGTAAATTTATACCGTTTCGAAGCTAAGCCAAAGGGTACAACTTTGATGAAGACAACACAACCTGTTCATAGTGTATCTAGGTCAAATTTACAAATTACAGAACCAGAATTTCACCATCAGGCTGGTTAACAGTACTGTGTTCAAATGACAATAAGTCAGGCTACGAAAGTCCGATTGAGACGTTTTTAGATGCGTTGGAAAGCTAAAACATAGTACTACAACTTTTGAGCTACTAGTTTACACATATATGAAGTGGAGGGAAGTTTCTTACCCAAGTACCTTGTAGCCTCAATAAAGATGGTAGCTTAAAGCTTTTCCTCTCCAAAATCACTCCACCAAAGCCTTTAAATCTCCTTAGTAAGCAAGTTTTGTGGAGTAGTTGCACAAACTTTGATTGGAACTCAAGATTCAAGCACAAGTTGAAGTTGGAGTTGAAGGCTTCTCTCTTGTTTTTCCCTCCCCTAAAATTTCAGCCAAGCTCAAGAAAAATGGAAGAAAATGGAGCCAAGAAGAAGATAAAAAGGAAAGACAAATGCTTAGTCAAAATTTCCTATGCATCCGACAAGTGGCACCATAAGAATAATTCTCATTTTTGCTTTCTTTTCTCTCTTTTTCTTGGTCCAATATTTCGGCTGCCTTGAGGATATTTTGGGGCTGATTTTAATCAATTAATAATAAGGAGATTAAGGTAATAAAGTAATGTTCAAATGGTGCACTCAATCGGTAACGAACGGTACACATCGGTTCGGGTCGTTTTTCCTTATTTCGCACGTACTAGGGTTTTAACTTATAATTTACTAACTTATTATTATTACTTCTAATCACACATATTTTCTTATCTAAAACTCACTCTTAATCACCAAATTTAGTACACACCCCGTACCGAATACTCACACTACGAAAAGACGTAAAAACCTTAGTTACCTAACGATGAATGAAAAGGGAAAACTCTTAATTCCGAGTCTTTATTCCAACCATTGGAGATGTAAATGAGTAGTATAGCTATTATAAGGTAATGGATTCCAAATAAAAGGGGATTTTAAGAAAAATGTGAGGGATTTTTACAACTCCATAGATTAAAATTAGGGTTTTGAGTCAAATATGAGGGATTTAAGAAAAACTTGTTAGTCACAAGCAAAACTAGGGTTTTGAGTACAAGTAGGGTTTCTAGTCTTTAAAACAAAACAATGTCTTAAAACAAAAATAAAATAACGAAACCGTAATATCCTCGTTAAGACTAAAACAAACATTATCCCAAAAGTCGGGGTATCACAGTCTGCTACTGATCAAAACGCCGAGCCAAGGGTTGGGAAGGAGATGACCAAATGGCATTAGTTTTAACTCGCATGACGGATGTACTAGAACACTTAGTAGCTCAACAAGGCCAGGAGGTAGGATAAGGAAACCAAGAGATAGGGAAGGATCGATTATTTGGAGCGGTTTCAGAAATTCTTCCCACCCAAATTTTCTGGAGGACCTGACCCAAAAGTGGCTGAAAATTGGTTAGTAAATATAAGGAATATATTCAATGCCTTGAACTACACAGAAGAAAGACAAGTAACTTGTGCTATATTTCAACTTGAAGGAGCAGCTCGAGCCTGGTGGAATGTTATAAGGAACAAGTGGGAAAGAGATCAAACTCCAAGAACTTGGATAAACTTTGTATGAGAGTTTAATGAGAAATTTCTTCCTCCACTAGTCCAAGAAAAGAGAGAAAACAATTTTATAAAGCTTCGTCAAGGAACTTTGAGTGTGGCTGAATATGAAACACAATTCATGAAATTATCTAAATATGCTCTAGAATTGGTGGTTACGGAGTGGAAGAGAATAAGATGGTTTATCCAAGGATTAAATTTAAAAATCCAAGTTACCCTTGCCGCAGCACAGATTGAAACATTTAGCGACGCTCTCGAGAAAGCACAAAGAGTGGAGAGCACAAAATCCCAACTGAGAACCTTTCAAGCGAGGAAAAGAGCTATATCCGATAGTAGTCACTACCTTGAAGTACCAAGAGAAATTGGACCGCCACCTAAAGTTAAAAAAGGAGTGGATGGAGTAAGACTACCACTTTGTAAGGACTCGCAAATTTTCTTATTTTAAAACTCTTAATTCTAACTTATTAATTATTTATTTGGCCAAATATTCCGAATATTATTTTCTAACCTTTTTAGACCTAATTAAATGGATCTATAGCTTAGTTATATTTTTAAAGTGACTCGTTTCAAAATTTAATTTTTGGAAACTCGTTAAGTGTGAATAGTGACTGCGCGTTTGGAAATAATAATCGATTCGGGAATACAATGAGCTTGGAAAATTGGAGACTTGTATATTTACCCTAAAGTGGTTGATTTTAAGTTTAAATACTCAAGTGATAGTTAGTGGTACTATCGTTAAAAGAATTTCTTAGAAATTTCGCTTTATCGCGCACAAATAGGAAGTTCGGGTTTTCGCGCGCGCGACTAACTGGAGGATTTTAGAAATTATTTCTAGACTATTAAGAGTGAATCATATTAGTATGAATATAGTGCATTAGATGTTTAGTGCACAAGTGAAACGAACTCGAGAGGAATCGAGCACGAAACGCGCCGCGGGGAGAGAGTTGACTTTTGAAGCTTTCTTAGCCACTCATTTTAGCTTCTAAAGGAAGCTTAATTGCAACACAAACTTCTCTCTCCTAAGCTCAAGAACAGCCGGCCAAGAGAGGAAGAGAAAACACTCCAAAGTTCCACAAATTTCTTCTTCATTTCTTCACCAAATCTTCTCCATTTCACTTCAAAAATTTAACCACTCTTAGCTAATCACTTGGAGATCACATTAAACTACAAAAGGAGCCTCATTTCCACAGTTTTGCTGAGCTTCAAGTGACCGAAAATTTCTGCTAGAATCATCAACTAAGGTAAGCAACGATCAACCTTAAAAATCTTGGTTTATGGAAGTAGTCTTGCACTTATAAGTTCATATGATCATGTGGGTAGCTTGATTTATGTTAGAAATTGTTGTGTGGGCTCTATGAATTCCCACTAAGACTTTTTGGACTGATTTGATGAGTTTTAATGTTGTTAATGTTGGTTTAGTGCTTATTTGGTAGAATTAAGTGAGTTTATGAAGGATAGTTCAAAGGAGGTGGAAGGAAGAAATTTTTCGATTCTGCCCTTCTGTTGTCCGTGGCCTTTAGGGCGAATTTTTGTGGATCTAATGCTTAGTTATGATTTTTATGTGTTGTAGAAGTTGTGTAGAAAGTTTCATCAAAAGCTTCCATGAATTGGTTGGCCAAATGTTGAATTTTCGTAAGACAGAAAATCTGGAAAATTTCCCGTCACTGCCCTGGCTGTATTTTTGTTTCGGCTGTATATTTTTGTTCCGATGTTAAAATCGAGTACCGTTTATAGAAATGGAAACTAGACATTCCATATTTCTAACGGTATAAAATGCATGTTCGGATTCCACCCGAGTGATCCGTACCAACCATTTGAACTTGACTGCCCTGTTTCACGTTTTCACAGAGAGCCCTGTTTTGAGTAGCAATTGGATGTTCAAAAATGAGCTAGTTGTAGACAGATTTTGAAAATGTTTTCTTCTAAGAAATTGTAACCTTATGAATCTAGTTTTCAAATCCACTGACCATGCTCAATTCTGAGTCGAATTGAGTGAGTTGTGGCCAAAGTTTGAAACTGACTCAGAGGTCGAAAACCCTCCTTTTGGCTTGCTGATGCCTCGGCTTTGATTGGGACTTGTTATTTCGAATTTCTTGTGTTAATCAACCTACAAATGCATCTTGGATGTTTCTTAGACTTTGTTTTCACAAATGAATCATGTTTGAGAAAGTTCATTGGCCAAATGTTTGGAAAAGGGAAAACAAGAGGACAGGCAGATTGCCTTGGAAATTTTAGAAAGTTTAGAGGCTTTGTTAACTAGCTTTCCGAATGCCGTTTTCCATGAAATTTTATAGAGGGATAGCCCTCATATGTTAGTATAATACTACCAAATTTGGTACCATTCCGAGTCCGTTTTTAATGCCCAACTAGAGTCATAAAGTTCCAGCTTTAAATCTGGAAATTTGTCTAGTGAGCTTTGTCTTTGCACCAACTTTGAGCTGCTATATCTTGGCGTTCAAAACTCCAATTCCTATTCCATTTGTGATGTTTTAAACCTTGTTTGCACTCTAATTGAGTACCAAATTGCAGAGGCTAGATCGAATCTTGGGATTTTTGCCGAATTTTCAAAAGTTGTTTTCAAAAATCAACCTCAAAACTGTTTGCAAGATTAAAACAGCAACTTTGAGCTAAATTTTGAATATCTTCTGTTTGGAATCATGGAAAAGTGTTTTCTAGGAATTTTTAGTACTTTGGAAGAAGTTTCCAATGGTACTAAGTTTTCCCATTTTGGACATACGGAGAGTGAGATACGACTTTTCAAAGATCGAACCTCAAATCTGAAATTTTCGAACTTGACGGGAATTGAGTTTTTGAGACTCTTCCCTATCCTTCAATAGTAATTGACCATTTTGGACTTGTCTTCATGAAGTAAATCCGTTTTTCCTTGTGTTAATAAACACTACTTTTGAACCTTGAATTTTGAGCAAGTAAAGCCCCATTCCATGGTATTTTCTAGATTGTACAAGTGTACAATCCCTCCCTTGATAAGAAAGGATTTTTTTAGTGATAGTGTGTAATAGATCACTATTGTTTGCTCAGGTGCTCAAGGAGACCTTCACGAGGATCTCGAGGGGAACACCTAGAGGCTTGTTTACGCACCCACTCTCTTATTTTGATTGGTGAGTGTCAAGTGCATGAATTTGTTGCTAAGTGGTTATCTGTTTCTTATCCGTTATGTGAATTTGGAATTTTAGAGACGAGTGTGTACTTTACCGCACTCGTTCTCTTTCAAACGAAATTATATTCGTATTTTGCTATGTGAATTCATATTCGATTTGTACATAGTAATGTGGATGTGATTCGTATATGTAATTCGTATTTGTGATTTCCTATTTGGAATCGTCGATTTGAGCGTTGCTCATCGACTTATATTCGTATTCGTATTCGTATTCATATTCGGGGGACGCCCAAACTCGTTGGCTAACTTTGCGAATCGAGCCAGCATGGGCTTGGTCGATAAGCTTAGCAAACCATGAGATATTCGTAGAGCATGATCTATTGGAGAGATCTTGCTCGGCATTACTCGTGCAGTATTGCCATGATATATTCGAGTATTATCAAAACTTTGATGAGCGGGCCCGGTAAGGGGGTGTAATGGTGACGGGTTTTGAAGAAAAGTGGTGTATCTACGGATTTGATACTTATGTGGTTGACGGAGTGTCAACATGAGATGTGATCAAGACTCCGACTCGACTACGTGGAATTTAGCTCCTGAACAGTATCCTTGAATTGTTTCTGTTTATTTTTTTGAAATGTGAATTATTCGAACTTATAGCTTTACTTACTATGTAATTTGTGGCTATTTGGATTGCGTGTTTGCATGTGTGTTTCTTGGCCTCACGAGCGTTTTGCTCACCCTGTAGATTTGTTTTCCTTAACAGGAATGGATGGAAGTGAACTCGGAGAAACCCCTTTTGAATGTACTTTTGTATTAAGGTTTTCAATGTACCTGGTTAGACTCTGGATTATTGTAATTTGGGTTGATGTAACTTTTGGGAATCTAATGTAAGATTTGAATGATTGATGCATTTTGTACTCGTGGTGCACTATTGAACATTAGTTATGGAAGCGACTTTCTTTATTAGACTTGTATTATTGGTTATTTATAGTTAAGCTTGAATCGATTTGCATTTGAGTCCTGGCGAGAGTTGGGCAGGCGTCCCGCGGATACCCTTTGGTTCGCCTTAGGGAGAAGTGGGGGCGTCACAGTTGGTATCAGAGCACTAGGTTAGAGATCTATATGGGAGACCTACTAGATACTCTACCCTTAAGACCTGAGACAGAATGACTTAGCGATGTTTCAAGTGATACATGGGCAAGTTAGTGACTAAGTTAGGCATGCCGTAAGTGACATTCGTACGAGCTAGTGATTAAGTTTCTAACCGAAAAGTGTAATTGTTTTGCAGGGATGGAAAATGGAAATGGGACCCGCAGCTAATGGGAATGGCCATGCGAATGGTCATGTAGAGCCTCCTAGGCCTATTTACTACCGAGCTCTTGGTGGAGGAGCTCGAGTACGCTACGCACCTGCTACTAGTATCCCCGATGCGTGTAGGTTGACTTTTGCCTACCCGAACATGGTACTAGCCTTGGACGACGAGCGTCGTCAGTTGTGAACGCCAACCTAGAGTTGCAGGCAGAGGTGGATGAGCTTAGACAGATGGTAGGTGCTCAGGGTGAGAGGATCGGAGCTTGAGGAGGTGATAGAGGGCGAGGTGGCTACTGCTGCCATTACTCGTGAGGAGCTCTAGAGTACTAGGGCTCGACTCACTAGGTTAGGTGAGGAGGTCGTGATCGGGCTTCCGGGATCCTGGCTGATGCCACTAGGCTAGTAGATGAGGTGATGGATGTAGTCCAGCTCTGATCAGGAGGAGGATCCGGAGGATCCTGAGGAGGAGATTCCGCCGGTAGTCCTACTGTGGACTAGGCCTAGTGATTGACCCTCTTTGACTCTTTTGACCCTTTTGACTGGGATAGTTAGGATTAGTTGGGGTGATGCGAGTGCTGAGGCCATTGTATTTTGCATGACTGTGTGGCCTTCTTTTGAGGCACTTGTTTTACTTTAGTCTTCTGTGACTAAAAGTACTCTTATGGCACTTGTGCTATATTTTTGTGATTCCCCTGACTTGCTAATTGTATGAACTTGAAGTATTAATGAATGAAAAATTATTGTTAATTCCAATGTTTTCTTGCTTGGTTCTTATTTTCGACTTTTCTTGCTTGGTTCTTTTTTGATTTTTCTTGCGTAATTGATTTATTTCTTGCACTAGGCACGTCTAGAATAATGGAAGGACTAAGAAGTGGTCGAGACCGTGGGCGAGGGACTAGACAGGCCCAACCTCATGGGGATGACCAGGGTTCGGCAACTGGACCGACCCAGGGACAGGAAAATGTAAGGAAATCAAGTGGCTACGCCATTAATAGGATGACTGATATCCTAGAACGCTTAACTGATAGGCAGGTCCTGGACCGCTTAACCAACCTGGGGGACAGGATAGAGCCTTAGAGAGGTTCTTGAAATTCAACCCGCCTAAGTTTACTGGTGAACCCGACCCTGAAGTAGCGGAGAATTGGTTGGAGAGAATGACCAATATATTTGCTGCCTTAGATTATACGAGGATAGGCGAGTGAATTTTGCTGCTTCCAATTTGAAGGAATAGCACGTGCTTGGTGGGATCTGATAAGGGAAAGTGGGAGAGCTCAAACCCCTTGGACTTGGGAGAACTTCAGGGAAATTTAATGAGAAATTTCTTCCGCCCTTAATCCAAGAAAAGAGGGAGGATGAATTCATTAAGTTGAAACAAGGGACCCTTAGTGTGCGGAGTATGAAGGGAAATTCACTAAGCTTTCTAAGTATGCTCCAGAATTGGTGACTAATGAACGAAGGAGGATAAGGCGCTTTGTACAAGGGCTTAATGTGGAAATTCATGAGGGTTTAGCAGCAGCCCAAATCTCTACGTTCATGAAGTCTTAGAAAAAGTGCAGACGGTCGAGAGCGCAAGGCTGCAAGTTAGGGATTTTCATGCTAAGAAAAGGGGCACTTCTAGTAACCCTTCGGGACAGACAGATAAGAGTGCCCCACCTTTTAAAAAGGGAAAAGGAGCGGGTGGAGTGGAGATATCTAGCACACCAAAAGGGACCCAATCAAGAGGAGATCGCAATAGACGAGGTCAATCGAGAGGGACTGTGACAGCCCCACCTCTCCCTAGGGCGAACCCTAGGGTATCAGCGGACTGCCTGCCCAGCTCTCGCCAGGACTGCGGATCACTCACACACACGAAACTAAATGCAAAAGACTCCCCATCAAGGCTAAAACATTCGTTTCCACATATAATATCATTTATACAAAACCACCAGGTACATATACATGTTACCCCAATATACAGTCCAAAAGAGCATTCAAGTAAAGTACATTCAGGTTTTCCAGTGCTCAAGGAGCTATCAAAGAAACAAAACTATTTTACTAGCTCAACTGGCTTCTCAAACTCATAACATTCCCAAAGGTATGCCTGTAAGGAAAACAAAGGTAACGGGGGTGAGTTTTCGCCCAATGAGGTACTAACAATCATGCAGCCCCAAATTCATAGGTAATCAAGCTCAGTTAAACAAACCATAAATCACAGAATGCAAATACCACAACCAGTTCAAATGAAAGGATACGGGTGGCTCTCAGGAGCCAGTTCCCCATTGCAGTTCTTGATCGCACCTCGTTGACCCTCCGTCAACGTATAAAGAAAGTACCATGACCGTAAACCTCACTTTACTCCCAGTTCCTTCCACCGTACATTCCCCTTACCGGGCCCGAACACCTCAACGGTAACAGTGGTTGGTAATACTCGAGTATACCGGAAGGTCGAGGAGATACACTCCACTCGACAAACAGTGACCCGAGGGTCGTTACCTCGCCTACCAGCCCTTGCTGGCTCGACTCGGAGTAACTTCCACTAGGGCTTTGAGCTCAGTGATTACAGTACAGTGGTGGGGCTCATGCCCAATATTCAAGTCAATCGCCAGTGCAGTTTCACAGTTTCCAGTCAAACACAGTGCAGTACAATGGTAAACAGTTACACAGTAAGAGGACGAGAGCGGTAAAGTACACTCTCGCCTCATTCACACAGTTCACAGTGGTCACATTACAGTTTCAAAGACAAGTAGTCACTTAGGCATTCAAATCATGCAATAGTACACTCACCACTTCAGATGAGCAAATTCAAGGATTTCTGTCCAGTGGATGCTTTGGATCACCTAAGCGTCCTATAACAATCAAGAAAGTGCAATTGAAGTTCAATTACGAATCGAGTACCTCTTAAACGAATCATTAAAGCAAAATTCAAGTAGAGCCTCAATTAGGGCTTCACATGCAAAATATATCGGATTTAGGGTTACAAGTTCAAGAAAACCCTAAAGCTTTTCACACTCGCTCATTCTTAACTTAAATTCACAAGATTCAAATCTCTCGGCAATCGGACAGCATTTCCCCTAAAATTTTAGCATTTCCATCCTACAAACAAGTAATCCAATTCACCAATTCCAATCACAATTGCTCATCTCCATCATAGACTAGCAAATACACATCATTAGGGTCACAATACCCTTCAATCATGGCTAATTGCAAGTTCAATAGACAACCATAAGAAAGCCCCAATTGCATAAACCCTAAAGCTGAAATTTCCATAGAAAGCTGAAATTTTCCGTAAAAAGCTGAAATTTTTCGCAATTCACTACAATTAACATATACCAACCTCAAATCATACCATATTAAACCACCAATTCAAGTCATATATAATAATCATTATGAAATCAGAAAAATTCCCAAGAAAATGAGAAATTCACCAAACTTCACTTTCATTCACAAAATCATCCATAAACTAAGCTCCATATCCGATATAAGTCACTAATTTGAAATTTTTATGGACAAAATTGAAGATTCAAGCCATATACCTCAATCACCAAGAAAGGTAGCAACTTAGGCCTTCCCTTTGCAAATTCACTCTACAAACACCTTTGATCTTCCTTAGTAAGCAATTTCTACGGAGTAAATCGGATTTCTATCGGTTGATTTGCAAGATTTGGGCAAGAATTTGGAAGAAAATTGAAGCTTTCTCTTCTCTTTTTCCCTCAAGATGGTTCGGCCATGAAGATGCTTTAATAAAGATGTTTTTGGTCAATTTTCAACTTTAGTAAAGGTGTAAGAAAGTTAGGCACAAAGTGGCCCAATGGAATCGCGCCACGTGTCGCCTTTTTTTTTATCTTTTCCTTATCCTTTAGCTTCCAAATGACTAAATATCTAACCAACCTCCAGTTATCTCTTAACACTCAGTAATTAATGCCTTACTGTACAATTGAGCCGAATTGGCCGAATTTCTCTCACTTAATGCGCTAGCGGGTCCCACAACCGCTATTCGCTCCAATTTTCTCGTGAACTCACGTATACTAGAAAAATACCTTAAAACTATATTTACCTATAAAATGCGTGTAAAAAATTATAATAAAGAAAATATAGAAAATATAAGCACGCAAATCGATAAACCCTAAAATTTTTTTTTTTCTCGAGTTCTCACAGGGGCACCTCCAAGTGGTCAATCTGTGGCTCCCCAAGTTGTTTGTGGTTATTGTGGCAAGCTCAACCATACGGAGAGTGATTGTTTTAGAAAACAAGGGAAGTGCTTGTATTGTGGTAGTACCGGAGTACCAGATATCGAAATGTCCAACCGTACCAAAAGAAGGAGGTAGTATCCAAAGGCCTGAAAGTCAGCCGCTAAGCAGTCTAGTGCTGGAGGAAGTCGATCTAAAGCACCAGCTAGGGTTTATGCAATAGGCTATCAACAGGTTTCAAATTCTGCTACGGTCGTTGAAGGTATGATTCTTACTTTTTATTGTCTATTTGAGGTTCTAAGTAATCCTAGTACAATTCATACTTTTACAAAATCCTAGATTCATATGATAGAATCAAAGTTTGACTACAATGTAGGTGGATAGAAATTGTGATATATGGGTTAGTGACTGTAAGTTACTGATTGATCCGATGGGCGCGATTATTAAGGGGTATGATATTGTCCTAACTGTGAATTTCGAGGACGAAATTCCTTTAAGGGGGAGAGGATGTGAGGACTCGCAAATTTTCTTATTTTAAAACTCTTAATTCTAGCTTATTTAATTATTTATTTGGCCAAATATTCCGAATATTATTTTCTAACCTTTTTAGACCTAATTAAATGGATCTATAGCTTAGTTATATTTTTAAAGTGACTCGTTTCAAAATTTAATTTTTGGAAACTCGTTAAGTGTGAATAGTGACTGCGCGTTTGGAAATAATAATCGATTCGAGGATACAGTGAGTTTGCAAAATTGGAGACTTGTACATTTGCCCTAAAGTGGTTGCTTTTAAGTTTAAATACTCAAGTGATAGTTAGTGGTACTATCGTTATAAGAATTTCTTAGAAATTTCGCTTTATCGCGCGCAAATAGGAAGTTAGCTTATTTGCGCGCGCGACTAATTGGAGGATTTTAGAAATTATTTCTAAACTATTAAGAGTGAATCATATTAGTATGAATATAAGTGCATTAGAGGTTTAGTGCACAAGTGAAACGAACTCGAGAGGAATCGAGCACGAAACGCGCGCGCGGGGAGAGAGTTGACTTTTAAAGCTTTCTTAGCCACTCATTTTAGCTTCTAAAGGAAGCTTAATTGCAACACAAACTTCTCTCTCCTAAGCTCAAGAACAGCCGGCCAAGAGAGGAAGAGAAACACTCCAAAGTTCCACAAATTTCTTCTTCATTTCTTCACCAAATCTTCTCCATTTCATTTCAAAATTTAACCACTCTTAGCTAATCACTTGGAGATCACATTAAGCTACAAAAGGAGCCTCATTTCCACAGTTTTGCTGAGCTTCAAGTGACCGAAAATTTCTGCTAGAATCATCAACTAAGGTAAGCAACGATCAACCTTGAAAATCTTGGTTTATTGAAGTAGTCTTGCACTTATAAATTCATATGATCATGTGGGTAGCTTGATTTATGTTGGAAATTGTTGTGTGGGCTCTATGAATTCCCACTAAGACTTGTTGGCCTGATTTGATGAGTTTTAATGTTGTTAATGTTGGTTTAGTGCTTATATTGGTAGAATTAAGTGAGTTTATGAAGGATAGTTCAAAGGAGGTGGAAGGAAGAAATTTTCCGATTCTGCCCTTGTGTTGTCCGTGGCCTTTAGGGTGAATTTTTGTGGATCTAATGGCTTAGTTATGATGTTTATATGTTGTAGGAGTTGTGTAGAACGTTTCATCAAAACATTCCATGAATTGGTTAGCCAAATGTTGAATTTTCGTAAGACAGCAAATCTGGAAAATTTCCCGTCACTGCCTTGGCAGTATTTTTGTTTCGGCTATATCTTTTAGCTCCGATGTTGAAATCGAGGACCGTTTATGGCACTGGAAACTAGACATTCCTAGATTTCTAACGGTATAAATTTCATGTTCTGATTCCACCCGAGTGATCCGTACCAATCATTTGAACTTGACTGCCCTGTTTCACGTTTTCACAGAGAGCCCTGTTTTGAGCAGCAATTTGATGTTCAAAAATGAGCTAGTTGTGGACAAATTTTGAAAATGATTTCGTCTAATAAATTGTAACCTTATGCATCTAGTTTTCAACGCCACTGACCATGCTCAATTATGAGTCGAATTGAGTGAGTTATGGCCGAAGTTTGAAACTGACTCAGAGGTCGAAAACCCTCCTTTTGGCTAGCTGATGCCTTAGCTTTGATTGGGACTTGTTATTTCGAATTTCTTGGTGTTAATCACCTACCAAATGCATCTTGGATGTTTCTTAGACTTTGTTTTCACAAATGAATCATGTTTGAGAAAGTTCATTGGCCAAATGTTTGGAAAAGGGAAAAACAAGAGGACAAGGCAGATTGCCTTGGAAATTTTAGAAAGTTTAGAGGCTTTGTTAACTAGCTTTCCGAATGAATGTTTCCATGAAATTTGATACAGAGATAGCCCTAATATGGTAGTACAATACTGCCAAATTTGGTACCATTCTGAGTCTGTTTTAATGCCCAACTAGAGTCACAAAATTCCAGCTTTAAATCTGGAAATTTGTCCAGTGATCTTTGTCTTTGCACCAACTTTGAGCTGCTATATCTTGGCGCTCAAAACTCCAATTCCTATTCCATTTATGGTTTTTTAAACCTTGTTTTCAACTCTATTTGAGTACCAAATTGCAAAGGCTAGATCGAATTTTGGGATTTTTCCCGAATTTTCAAAGTTGGTCAAAAATCAACCTCAAAACTGTTTTGCAAGCTTAAAACAGCAACTTTGAGCTAAATTTTGAATATCTTCCATTTGGAATCATGGAAAAGTGTCTTCTAGGAATTTTTAGTACTTTGGAAGAAGTTTCCAATGGTACCAGGTTTTCCAATTTTGGACATACGGAGAGTGAGATACGACTTTTCAAAGATCGAATCTCAAATCTGAAATTTTCTAATTTGACGGGAATTGAGTTTTTGAGACTCTTCCCTATCCTTCAATAGTAATTGACCATTTTGGACTTGTCTTCATGAAGTAAATCCGTTTTTCCTTGTGTTAATAAACACTACTTTTGAACCTTGAATTTTGAGCAAGTAAAGCCCCATTCCATGGTATTTTCTAGATTGTACAAGTGTACAATCCCTCCTTTGATAAGAAAGGATTTTTTTTAGTGATAGTGTGTAATAGATCACTATTGTTTGCTCAGGTGCTCAAGGATACCTTCACGAGAATCTCGAGAGGAACACCTAGAGGCTTGTTTACGCACCCACTCTCTTATTTTGATTGGTGAGTGTCAAGTGCATGAATTTGTTGCTAAGTGGTTATCTGTTTCTTATCCGTTATGTGAATTTCAAATTTTAGAGACGAGTGTGTACTTTACCGCACTCGTTCTCTTTCAAACGAAATTGTATTCGTATTTTTCTATGTGAATTCATATTCGATTTGTACATAGTAATGTGGATGTGATTCGTATATGTAATTCGTATTTGTGATTTCTATTTGGAATCGTAGATTTGAGCATTGCTCATCGACTTATATTCGTATTCATATTTGGGGGACGCCCAAACTCGTTGGCTAACTTTGCGAATCAAGCCAGCATGGGCTTGGTCGATAAGCTTAGCAAACCATGAGATATTCGTAGAGCATGATCTATTGGAGAGATCTTGCTCGGCATTACTCGTGCAGTATTGCCATGATATATTCGAGTATTATCAAAACTTTGATGAGCGAGCCCGGTAAGGGGGTGTAATGGTGACGGGTTTTGAAGAAAAGTGGTGTATCTACGGATTTGATACTTATGTGGTTAATGGAATGTCAACATGAGATGTGATCAAGACTCCGACTCGACTACGTGGAATTTAGCTCCTGAGAGCTACAGTATCGCAGGCAAGTCAAGTCACAACTCCTCGTCTGACCTGTGGATATTGTGGAAGGATGAATCATACCGAAGAAAACTGCTGGGTGAAGGGACGAAAGTGTATGGGATGTGGGAGCACCAACCATAAAGTTCACGACTGCCCAAAGAGGTATCCACGAGAAACTACTATTCGACAAGGAAATAAAACTACTCCTCGACAAGTTAATGAAAGAGGGAACCGACCAATGGTACCTGCAAGAACATATGCAATGATCACACAACAAGGTCCAGGGTTATCTGAGATTATGGAAGGTATGAATTTCGAGAACGGAATTCTTTTAAGGAGAGAAGGTTGTGAGGACTCGAAATTTTTTCTTATTTTTATTTTATTTTACTGGCTTATTTAATTATTTATTTATCTGTTTACCCCAGATAATGTATTTCATCCGTTTTGATTCCATTTGTATGCAAAAATGTCCCTTTTATAATTGTAAAACGTTTAGTTAGCAAATTTAATTTTTCTACGGCTCGTTTAGCGAGAAATAATGAGTATACGTTTTTCGAAACTATGTTCGGTCCGAGAGTGCAATAAGCTTGGAGAATTAAGAATGATCAATAGTAGACTAAGACACGTTAATTGAGATTTAGATGTGAATGAGTTCAAATTAATCTTTTACCGCGCGCGCGTTGATAGTTTTCCTGAAAGTCGCGCCGGTTCGACTAATTAGAGACTTGAGAAATTAATATTAGACTAGTAAAAGTGAGTAATTACAGAGTTAAAGGAAGTACCTTGGAGGATTAGTGTATGAGTGTATCAAACCCGAGAGAAAACGGTGGAACGAAACCTTCGCGCGACCACTAGTAAGAGTTGACTTTTTGCACACAACCTAAAGCTACTTTTCTCATTCTTTCTCCCCAAGTTTCATCACTCAAAAACCCTCACTTTCTTCCTCCTCTCTCAGCCGAACCTCTAGCAAGAAAAAGGAAGAACAAAACTCCATTTGTTTAGTTTGATTACATCCACAAAACTTCCATCAACTCGCAAATAACTTGGAGTAACCTTCCATCTTGGAGCAAGGAGCGATCTTGTGAATTTTTTTGGAAAATCTGATCTTAATCTAAGGTTTCTTCTTGGGTTTTGAAGGTATAAACATCTCCCACCAAAACTCTTGCTTTCTTGTTTCATTTCTTGGTTTTGAAACTTGTAGCTTCCTTATTGTTGTTGTTGCTTGGATTTGGTTGGTTGAAGTGGGTTCTATGAACTCCCACCTTGGTTATATAAGGGCTGCCATGATGTTTATGTGCGTGTTAGTGTGTTTGTGATGAGTTTTAATGGAAGAAACTAGAAGAGGAAAAAGAAAGAGAGAAACCGTGAGGAAGAGGTGCTGTCCGAAATTTATGGTCATGTTGTTCTGTTTTAGTTTCGAAAATTTTATACTTAGTTGACTGTGAAATTGATGGATATAGGTTGTATATTGTGTGTAGAAAGTGCCTACCAAAAATCGATTCATTTGGTTGCGTAAAACTTGAGTTTTGGCAAGAATCAAATCTGGAAAAACGTATAGCAGGGGTTCTCAGACAGTGTTCTTTGTTCGAATATAACCTTTTGTACAAAAGTCAAAATTGAGTGTTGTTAGCTGCATGTAAAACTAGACATTCATAGCTTTCCAACGGTATAAAAATCTCCTGCTGGTTCGTTTTGAGTGAACCGCAGTGAGTCGGCAAAGTTAGATGTTCTGTTTTAACTGTTCATACGAATGAAACTGGAAGCTGCGTTTTGTGGCTTGATTTTTTCCCACTTCTGAAACGATTTTCAGAATGATGTCTTCTGATGAATTGTGTAATTTGGAACCTAGTTTCCAACGCCACCAACCATTCTGAATTTGAGTTTGTATAGAGATAGATATGGCTTGATTTCGAAAACGCGACAAAGCTGGAAACTGGAAGCTTTTTCCTTTCTTGCTGGCCGAATGGTCAAACCTGTTTTGGGAGATTATATTTCAAAAATTTTAGTGTCATTTAACCATAAATTGCTTATTAAATGTTTTTGGAACCTTGGTTGCAAAAATGGAGTGAATTGAGGTTGATTTCATTAGACAAAAACCTTTGGAAAGAAAGAAAGAGTGGGTTGGCAGATTTGTTTGAAACATTTTACGAACTTTGGTCGTTTCGTTAATTGCCTCCCCGTGCGAGTTTTTATCTAAATTTTGGTAGCAAAGTAGTTCATATATGGAAGTTAAGTGTCCCAAATTTGGTGTGATTTCAATATCATTTCGATATCCAAATAATGCCCCAACTGATTGCTCTTCAAATCTGGAAATTCACTGATCAGTTTGCAAGATTCAGCTGACTTTAAACTGTTATATCTTGATGCTCAAAACTCCGAATTTAGTTCCGTTTGTTGTGTTTGAAACCTTGTTTGGAGCTATTATTGTGTTACGAATTTCAAGGGTTGATTCACTTTCTGTCAATTTTGCCAAATTTCGAAAGATTACAAGAAAACCAAGACTGGTTCAAACCTTTCTTCTTGGAACTGTAACTTTGAGCTGAAATATGAATACTTTTTGTTTGGAATCTTTGAAAAGTGTCTTCTAAGGAACTTTTAGTAATTTGGATCTAGTTTCCAACAGTATAAATTTTTCTATTTTTGGACATACGAAACTCAAGATCTAATTTTACTAAGTTTATCGTGCAAAGCTAAAAATTCTTGATTTCTTGGGAAATGAGTTTTTAAGAACTTTTCATTTCCTTTTGATATTGATAGTTCGTTTTGAATTCGATTTCATGGAGGATACGAGTTATCCCTTGTGACTTTGAACTCTCACTTTTGAATCTTGGATTTCACTAGAGTGAAGTTCTTTTAAGACATTGTCTTAGTTTTACGCAAGTGTACATTCTTCCTTGTTTGGCAAGGGGTTTGTAAGTATTAGGAAGTGATCGATAATTGTTATTTCTTCAGGCGCTCAAGACGATCTTGAAGAGAATCTCGGAGCCAACTACTAAAGATCTTATTTGTATTTACTCACTTATTTTGAATTGGTGAGTGTTCCTCGTAGGTGTTTGTGACTTGAATAGTTTTGCTACATGTTTACCGCATATTTCTTGTGTGTTTAAGTGTTAAGTGTCCCCTATAATTGTTCCTATATAATTTTCCATCGTTTTAAGGCGAGTGCGTACTTTATCACATTCGATCTACTAAAATAACAAATTTCAACCGTTTAACCGTGAATTTCTACCGTTTACCGGTATATTTGATTACTTGCGCATGTTGTAAGCTCTTAGCTGAATTGGGCCCTGTCCTTGGTTGCTAACTTGCTCGAGCCAGGATTGGACTCGGTCGGGTAGATTGGAACCCTGGGCTACCGTTTCGGTATACTCGAATATTACCACTGGAGGAATAAGGCGATGGCCAGACAACCGGGGGAATTATTGGGGTTGTAAGGTGCCACTGACCGAAACAGTTCCACGTGAACACCGTATCCTTTTAATGTGAGTTTATTTCTGTAAAATGATAAATGTGACAGCCCCACCTCCCCCTAGGGCGTACCCTAAGGGTTAGCGAACTGCCTGCCCAACTCTCGCCAGGACTGCTAACGGTCACATACACGCAAATATAAATATTTCGGGAGGTATACCAACAAGTAAGTTTGACAACAAGCGCGCAAAACGAAAACGAAAAAAAATGGAACGAACGCGTCCCAAACACGGCTAAACTTTAATTAAGCATAGACAAGTACATTTCCAAGAAAGTACATCATATATACATGAGAAAATATATACACATAACCCGCTCTAGGGTTTTCCAATTCAAAATGAAATGTTCAAGTCCCACATTAGGGTTCCTAAAAGTCGAGGAGCTATACAAGATGCAAAAGAATGCCTAATAAGCTCTACTCGTTTCACCAAAACTCATGGTTCCCAATAACATGCCCTGTAAGGAAAACAAAAGTACGAGTGTGAGCTTTCGCCCAATGAGGTACTAAAATTCATGCATTCAAAGCGCACAAATAGCCATGCTCGATCATACTCAAATAACACACATAGGAAGAATACCAAACTAGTTTCACAAGTGAAAGGATACGGGTGGCTCTCGGGAGCCAATTTTCTTTTGCGACACTTGATCACTTCCCGTTGACACTCCGTCAACGTCCAACGGACACGTACGACCGTAGATCACCACTTTACTCCCAATACCTTCCACCATACATTCCCCTACCGGGCCCGAACACCTCACAGTAATCAGGGGTAATACTCGAGTATACCACAAGTCAAGGAGCAAACGCTCCACATAAGAGAACGAGAGCGATAAAGTACACTCTCGCCTCAAGCACATAATCACAGTTATCCAATTCAAGGATCCAAGTACACAACCAAGTAAACACAAGCCATGCATAGTACACTCACCACTTAAGCAAGCAAATCAAAATTTCTCGCCCGACGGTTGTCCGGGATCACCAACCCGACCTACAAGAAACAAGAAACTACCATTGATACTCGGATACGAGTCAACGTCTCTTTCATGATTCACGCAAGTAAAGTTCAATTATAGCTTAAAAATGGAAAATACTTCGATTTTAAGGCTAAAGGTGTAACAAACTCTCAAACCTAAGAGGTAAAAGGAAAGTAAGAATAATTCTAGGAAAACAGTATTTTCCAGTTTTGCGCACCCTCATTGGAAAAATCATATCTCACAAATCTTAAGTCCAAAATTGATAAAATTTGTACCGTCGGAAAATACATTCAAAGGGGTACAATTACTTAGAAGACATGTTTACAAGATTCGAATCACAAGTTAGTTAAATTCTAGCCTCAAGTCGCAGCATCGTCCAGTCAAAGACAGAACAGGTATGTAATTTCAGTCAACTTTGGAAAATCACCATAAATCACACAGACAGAACTAGGGTCTGAAATTTTCACGGTTTGTAGCCCTAGGAGTCTAGTTTAAAACACAACAAACGGAACTTAATTCCGATATTCCTACATCGAGTTATAACAGATTTCCCGAGACTGCTCAGGAATTCCTGCTGAAATTTTGACAGCACTTCCCTTAAATTCCAGCTTTTCCATCCTACAAACAAACATCAAATCCCATCCAATTCAACCACAATTACTACAATTCACTCATAGGCTACTCAATAACCTTCATTCCAAGCCAATTGCCATTCCAATCATCAATTATAGAAAAGCCCCAAATTCAAAACCCTAAAACTGAAATTTTCATTCAAAGCTGAAATTTTTCGCAAATAACCGCAATTCACATACAAGAGCTCCAATTGGCTCAATACTAAACCACCAATCCAAGACTAACTAGTATTTATCATATAAAACAGAAAAATTCCCAATAAAATCAGAAATTCACTAAACTTCCAATTAAACCATCAAAGCATCCATTAAACAAGTTATATAGCCACTCTAAGTCACTAATTTACCATTAATAGGAACAAAAGTGAAGTTTCCAAGCAAGGTACCTTAATTCCCCAAGAAAGATAGTAGCTTAGGAGTTCCACCACCAAAGTAGCTCCACCACTCACTTCAAACTACCTTAGCAAGTTGATTGTATGGAGTAATTTGAGAATCAAATGGTTGGATTTCAAGATTGAGCAAGAAATGGAAGAACAAGTGAAACTTTTCTCTCTTCTTTTCTCTCTAGGAAATTCGGCCAAGATGATGAAGAATGAAGATGATTTTTGGTCAATTTTAACCTTTTGGTAAAGGTGGTCAAAGTTAGGCAAGCTCCATCCAATGAAATCGCGACACGTGGCACCTTTTAAGTTTCATTCTTATCTTCTTACTCACTAGGGTTACTTCATCTAGGTAACATCTAATCACCTACCAACACCTAGTAATTAACTCCCTGTACGCAAAACTTGACCTAATCGGCCGAATTTCTCTCACTTAAAGCACTAGCGGGTCCCACGTCCACTATTTACTCCAAAAATCTCGTAAATTGACTTATACTAGAAAAATATTTTTAAAACCTTATTTACTCATTAAAATGTCTAGAAAAGTTATAAAATAAAGAAAATGTGGAAAACGGGTGCAAATAAATAAATTAAAGCCTAGAAATAAAGAAAATTTTACGGGTTCTCACAATAAATGTCTCATTTTAATGTGCCAATGTGAAATCTTGAACCATATATGTGTTATGCTTAATTTAAGTGATTTATTAGAACTGCTTATGTGTTTTGGAATCTCACTAGGGTGTTTAGCTCATTCCACGCTTTTGTTTTCCTTAACAGGGTTCAAGACCGAGAGTGCTCGCGAATAGTACTAAGTTATTTTTTCTTTGGAGACTTTAAGTTGTGTTATAGCAGATGGCTGTAGTACATATTCTTTTGGTTTGTATTTAAGTTTGAAAGTTAACTAATAGTAAGTATGGAATGTTTTAGAGTACTTTAAATGTATATTGAAAATATTTGAAGTATTTTTAGTTTTGAATTATGGATTGTAGTGAGCCCCGGCGAGAGTTGGGCAGGCGTTCCGCGGATACCCTAGGGAGAAGTGGGGGCGTCACATCACCAATGATAACCTCCTTCGGATGGTTTTGAACAAACTTCCAAACTCTTGGAAGATCCTTAGGTGTACCAACATCCTTGTCATTTTCTTCCAATGCTTTATTCTCTTGAGAATCATCTTCCTTCAAATTATCTTCTAGTGGAGCTTTGTCTTGATCATGAATTGTGAGCTTCTTAAGTCCTTCTTGAACACCTACATCATCATCCCCACAACAACTCTTGGAAATATTGTGAGGACTCGCAAAATTTTCTTATTTTCTTAAAATACCCTTTTATTTTGATTAAATTACTTTATAATATCTTTACTACTCATTTACTTCCTCAATAGTTACAATAAATCATAGAATCAAGGGTTGTACCTTTAGTTTTATAGTTAGCGTAAATTAGGGTTTTCGCGTATTTTGGCCGTGTCATCACTTGGTGAGCTATGTGTACTAAATTTGGTGGATAAGAATGAGTATTAGGTAAGGAAAAGTGTGTGATTAGAAGTGATAATAATAAGCTAGTGAACCATAAGTAAAAACACAAGTACGTGCGAATTAAGGAAAAACGGCTCGAACCGACGTGCACCATTTGCTACCGAGTGAGTACACCACTTGATCACTACTTCATTACCTTAATCACTTTGCTTTTATTTCACCTAATCACCCCTAAAATATCCTATAAATAAGCCACTATTTTTGACCAAAGGAAAGGAAAGAAAAGAAAAAAACAAAAAAGGGAAATCTTGGCATGACAAGTGTCAAGGATCCAACCAACTTTGACCAAATTAATTTCCTATCTTCTTATCTTTCTCTTGGCTTCATTTCTTCTCCATTTCCTTCACCTTGGCCGAAATTCTAGAGAAAGAAAAGAGAGAAAAACTTCCAAAAATTCCATCTTGATAGCTTGCTTGATTCTTGAGAAAAGTAAAGTGAAACTTAAATCCACTCCGATTAATCTTTGGGGAAGCTTGGAGGTGAGCTTGGTGCAACTTTTAGGAGGAAGAAAGTCCTTGTATCACAACTTATTTTGGGGGTTTTGAGGTATTATACTAGAAACCTCTCTTTTTCTTTCTTATTTTGCAATTGAAGCAATACATGACTTGATAGTAATGGATTTTATGGAAGATTTCATGGTCTTGCTTATTAGCTTATAATTTTCAGCTAGGGTTTGTAATTTTCAGTTGTGATTAAGGTTGTTTATCTAGTATATGATGTTTATGAGTTTGAATAGGGACTTGGGGTAATGATTAAAGGCATGAGTGTTAGTTTTAAGCATTGAAACATCAAATTTCCAGCATTAATGATGAATCTGCCCTATTTCTGACCTGCATATTCGTCCATGTTAGAGGCCGAATCAGGTCTAGGTCAAAACATAAACGTTTCAGGGAATGGAGTTAACTATCTGTTTGTAAAAGTTCAGCTCAATCGGAGCACTGTATCATATGAAATGACTAAACTACCCCTGACTGCCAAAAGCCCTATTTCACAGGCAGCTTTCTGTTTTCTCTGAGATTGCACATTTTGACCCTGAAAATGCATGAATTGGGTGTCGATGTCTTCATAGGAAATGTAGGTCTATTCTTAGTTTCAAAACGCCATAAAATTTATCCCAATCCGATAAGTGTAACTTCAAATGTGACCAAAACACCGGAAGATGTCAAACCTGCTACTTAGCCATTCATCTTCAAAACTGGTTTCCAACTTTGATTTTTATGGTTGCATTGCTAGAATTGCCTTGTATTTGGATGCAATTGAGCCTAGTTGAAGGGCTATTGTATTAAGATTGCTTATGTGTGAATTTGGGCTGAGTTGAGGAAAAAAAATGAAGCCATAAATGGCTGGAAAATAGCAAAATACAAAGGGCATGCTGCCTAAATTTCTATTACTTGCTTTTATGAATATTAGTGAGATGTAAGGTTTGAGTTTAGGGTTAGTTGGATCTTAAGTTACATATGTATCCTTGAATGCATTTCAATATTAGTATATGAGTTGTTTTGACCAAGATTTGGTATCAACTAAGATGAAAAGTGTTAGTTTTCTCTCGAAAACTTTGAATTACCTTTGCTCACTTCAATCTGGGATTGGTTATTCTTAGGGTTTGTCGGTGATCAAGGGTATAATCTGGAAGGAAACATTTGACGTTATTATGCTTAAATTGGTGAGTGTTCTTTGTAGGCTATGCTTCAAATGACTATGTCAATTGTTGTGAATGTTTGATTAAATATTAAATGTTTTTAATGATTTCTAAAATGCATTTTTGCTAGGCGAGTGTGTACTTTATCGCACTCGACCTAAATGAACGTGAAATTTTCAATAATTAAATTATTAAATATTACTTGTGCATGAATGTAAGCCTTTTGGCTGAACTGGGCCCTTGCCCTTCGTTACCAGCCGACTTGAGCCAGAAGCGGACTCAGTCTGGTGATTGGTGACCCTGGGATAATGTTTGGTATACTCGAGTATGACCACGAAAATTGGTGGAGACTGGCCAGTGAATTGGCTAGTGGCGGGAAATGAAATGAATGAATGAATGTTAAAAACATTGGAGGAGTTTTCACTTGCAAATGTTTTCTAATGTTGGAGGAATAAGGAAAATGGTTGGCGAACGAATGAACGAATGGCTCCACGTGAACATGTATCCTTTTAATGAGTGGGTTATTATTGCTTTTATATGTTAAATGTTTTTTGGATTATTTGCTATTAAATTATTAATGTCCTGGATTTAATTGCTCGATTATGTGTATGGAACCTCACTGGGCTTTTAGCTCATTTCTTTAGTTTTATTTTCCTTACAGGGGATACGAGCGAGGCGTGAGACTTGTACAGGCTAGTGTAGTCTAGTTTTTTTGGATTTTGCAACTGTACTCGCGCTAGTGCTCGACTAGGGTTGGTTGCACCTGGATTGTAAACACCTTGATATATTTGGGCGTGTATAAGCCTTGTAACTGGATTTGAGCATCAATGTATATGTTAAGTTTGGAATCGTTGTTTTATTTCTTTTCTATGGTTGTAAGTTCTTTTCTCGATTTAATCGTGAGTGAGTCCTGACGAGAGTTGGGCAGGCGACTCGCTAAACCCTAGGGTACGCCCTAGGGGGAGGTGGGGTCGTCACAAATATCATCATTAGATTCATCAAATATAACATGAATGGCTTCTTCTATAACAAGAGTCTTTCTTCTATTGTAGACTCTAAAACCTCTTTTGCTTTCACAATATCCCAAGAAAATGCTTGCATCGGATTTCTTATCAAATTTTCCAAGATGTTCCCTGATATTTAAAATAAAACACTTGCAACCAAAAACTTTGAAATATCCAACAATTGGTTTTTTATCAAAAATCAACTCATAAGAAGTTTTGTTCAAAATTGGTCTCAAGAGAACTTTATTCATTGCATAACAGGCCGTATTTACGGTTTCGGCCCAAAAATATTTTGGCAAATTGCATTCACTTAACATGGTTCTTGCGGCTTCTTGAAGAGTTCTATTTTTTCTTTCAACAACACCATTTTATTGTGGAGTTCTTGCAATAGAAAATTCTTGAGTAATTCCATTGTGATCACAAAATTCCGAAAAACCACAAAATTTAAATTCCGAACTATTGTCACTTCTAATTTTAATAATTTTCAACCCAATCAAATTTTGAACTTTTGCAAATAGGGAAACAAAATTTTTGAAAGTGTCATCTTTGTGGGCAAGAAATATCACCCAAGTGTATCTAGAATTATCATCAACAATAACCAAGCAATATCTTTTACCACCCAAACTAGCAATTTGTGTAGGACCAAACAAATCAAGATGTAAAAGTTTCAAAGGTTTTGAAGTAGAAACACATTTCTTGGGTTTGAAAGAAGCTTTAACTTGTTTTCCAAATTGACAAGCATCACAAATCTTGTCGTTTTCAAACTTAATTTTTGACAATCCTCTAACAAGTTCCTTTTTGAAAATTTCTTTTAACAAATCCATGTTGAAATGGCAAAGCCTTCTATGTCACAACCAAGGGTCTTCATTTGACATTTTAAGGCAATTAAAACTAGAGGAATCAACATTTTCAAGAATAACTACATAGATGTCATTTATTCTTTTTCCCTTGAAGATAATATTAAATTTAGAGTCAAGAACAAGACACTCATACTTTTTGAATAACACAAACAGATTTCTATCACATAATTGACTAACACTTAACAAGTTATAGCTCAAATTATCAACTAGAAGGACGTTATGAATAAAAGTTTGACCATTCTTACCAACATCTCCTATTCCAACTGTTTTGGCTTTGTTATCATCCCCAAATGTTACTTTTCCACTTGATTTTGACTTGAGTTTGATGAATTGTGATGGATCACCGGTCATATGCCTTGAACATCCACTATCTATGAACCATTTTGATTCCTTAATGATATTCACCAAGTTCACCTACACAAAAGTTCACAAGATAATATTTGGTACCCTAACTTTTTGGGTTCTTGAGAGTTAGCATTATGTCTAACTATCCACATGCATTTCATGTCATTTTTCATATTCTTCCTAACATAACAATTACTCTTCATGTGTCCAATTTGGCAACAAAAACTACATATAGTCAGCGAATTACTTGCATGGACAGGTTTAACAAATCCAACTTGCCTTCTCTTATAAATAGTAAATTCGTTTGCACTAGAGTTCAACCTTATCTCATGAAAGCCAAAGTGAGGTTTTGATTTATTCCTTTGAAAACAGTTTTGTTTCTTGTGTTGTAGTAACTCATTTAGACAATCCATTCTTCTTTTCAAGTCACTTTGTTCCTTTTTGAACAATTCACAGAGCTTTATTTTTCTATCCAACTCAAAAGATAAAACAGTCTCATTCTTTTTGAAGTACTCATTTTCATCTTTCAGATTCTTGTTTTGTCGAAAAAGGTTTGCATTGTCTTGAATAAGAAAATTGATTTTTTGTTTTAATTGCTTGTTTCTAGCACACACGATTCTTTCAAACTATCATGCAGTCTCTCTGTGATACCCCGACTTTTAGGATAATGTTTTTTTTAGTCAACGAGGATATTACGGTTTCTTTATTTTATTTTTGTTTTAAGACATTGTTTTGTTTTAAAGACTAGAAACCCTACTTGTACTCAAAACCCTAGTTTTACTTGTGACTAACAGGTTTTTCTTAAATCCCTCATATTTTAATCGAAACCCTAATTTTAATCTATGGAGTTGTAAAATCCCTCATATTTTTCTTCAAATTCCCTTTTACTTGGAATCCATTACCTTATAATAGCTATACTGCTCATTTACATCTCCAATGGTTGGAATAAAGAATAGAATTAAGAGTTTTCCCTTTACATTCATCGTTAGGGTACACTAATATTTTTACGTCTTTTCGTAGTGTGAATAATCGGTACGGGGTGTGTACTAAATTTGGTGATTAAGAGTGAGTTTTAGATAAGAAAAAGTGTGTGATTAGAAGTAATAATAATAAGTTAATGAATTATAAGTTAAAACCCTAGTACGTACGAAATAAGGAAAAACGGGTTAAACCGATGTGTACCGTTCATTACTGATTGAGTGCACCACTTGACCACCACTTTATTACCTTAATCTCCTTGTTATTAATTGAACAAAATCAGCTCTAAATATCTTCTCAATGCAGCCGAAATTGTGGACAAAAAAATAAGAAAGAAAAGAAAATTTTGACTTCCAATCAAAGTGTGACACTTGTCCAACTTTGACCCAAATCAATTCCTACCTTTTATCTTTCTTGGAGCTCATTTCAGCCTTCATTTTTGCACCTTTCAGCCGTGATTTGAAGAGAGAAAAGAGAGGAAGGAAAGCTAGTAACTTCACCTTGAATCCATCTTAGTTTGAGTGAAAATCCAAAATCCAAACCGATTAAACTCTCCCTTTAGTACTTAGGAAGCTTTGTGTGGCAAAGTTTTGGAGGGAAAGGTTATGGTTCTCTCTTGGAAGTAGCCTTGGTGAGGTATTATGGTTTCCTATCCTTTTCTTGCATTTAATCTTGTTAAAGGTTAGTTAGAAGCTCGTAATCTTGCCTTATGATGGTTAATTGGTTAGTTTTGATTGATATGGTGGATTGTGTAGCTAGGGTTTACATTTTCAGCCTTGATTATGGTTATTTATCTAGTAATGGATGTTATAGAGCTAGTAATTGTTGGTTTTGATGATTGAATGCTTATTAGATATGAAATTCTAGAAGAAAAGTTCAAATTCCAGAAATTGAAACTAACCTGTTTAGCTTCTGACCAGCTTCATTCGTCCATGTTAGGAGCCGAATCAGGCTTAGGTCAAAACATGAAATTGTAGGAAATGGTGTTATATAGTTTCCTGTAAAAGTTCAGCTCAATCGGAGCACTGTAGTATGTGAAATGACCAAAATACCCTTGCCTGCCAAAAGTCCTGTTTTGCGGATAGTTTTCTGTTTTCCTCTGAGATGTCACATTTTGATATTGAAAATGCACGAATTGGTTGTTGATGTCTTCATGGGACTTGTAGTTCTCTATCTTAGCTTCGAAACAGTATAAAGTTTACCTCGAACCGATAGGCATAGCTTTAGTTGTGACCGAAACGCCAAGAGACGTCAAATCTGCCATTTAGCTATTTGCCTTTAAACTTGATTTCCGGTTGCCTTGTTAAGACTTGTGTTGTAATTGGATTATTTTGAGCTTAGTTGAAGGGATATTATGGTAACATTGCCTATGTGTGATATTGGGGCTGATTTGAGGAAAATAATGAAGCCATAAATGGCTGGAAAATAGGTAAACACAAGGGGCATGCCGCCCAAATTTTCACAAGAGGTATAAACCAGCCTTTGGAGTTCTGGTTCTGTAATCTGCAAATTCGACCTGGATCCACTGAAAATTGGGTTGAGTTGTCTTCATGAAAGTTGTAATCCTTTGTTTTAGCTTCGAGATGCTGCCTAGTACACCTTGACCAGATAACCACAGCTCTGGTTATGGTCAAAACCGTGTAACCCATTTTTATACCGTTTTCATTTCCTCGCACGCGCACATGCATTTCTTTGCCGTTTTGGCCGCTTTCCTCCTTATTTCCATTTGTGATGGTCGATTGACTGATAGTTGAGTATAATCTTCTGTCACAGGGAGTGACGAACCGGACGGAATCGGTGGACCCGTATAAAGTGTCTTGATTTACGTGCTAACTATTTTGAGTGAGTAATTGGGTTTGTTTATGTGAGAAATTGTCAAAGTGTTTTGTATATGTTAAATGGGTACTTAGGCGAGGGTGTACTTTATCTCACTCGTCCTAAACCCATTCTCTATTCTTGATTTAATATGTGAGAACACATGCACTGTGTTGAGTATCGCCCTTTTTGCTGTGTGCTGTTGGGGTGATTACATGACTTGAGTTGAACCCCTTGTGTTGTGTGTGAGGACCCGTAAATTCCCTTATTTTATGCCATTTAATTCTATTTCTTTTCATGCATTTTCTTTATTTTATTTTATTACCTTAACTTTCTAGACATTTTATAAGTGAATATAGTTTTCTAAAACATTTTTCTAGTATAAGTCAGTTCGGGTTAGTTTGGAAGTGTATTAAGGACGTGGGACCCGCTAGTGCGGCAAGTGCGGTAAAATTTTGACAACTAGGTTCAGTTTCGTATTAAGGGATATTATTTTACAAGGTGTTAGGAGACAATTAGAGGTTAGCTAGATAGATTAACCATTGGAAGAAGCAGATAAGTTTGAAACCCTAAAAGGCGCCACGTGTCGCGACCCGATTCGAAGTTGGACTTGCCTAACTTTCTTTACCTTTACTAAACACTAATTTTGACCAAGATATTTCTCATTTTTCCCTTGTTTGGCCGGCTTCTTTGAGGAGGAAAAACCAAGAGAGTTTCTTCAACTTCAACCTCAATTTCTTGTCCAAATCTTGAGTTTCAACCGTTGAAATTTCAAACCACTCCATAAAATTGTTTGCTAAGGAGATTCCAAGGTATTGGTGGAGGGATTTGTGAAGGGAACACCCTAAGCTATTATCTTTCTTGAGGTATTAAGGTACTTTGCTTAGAAATTTCCCTTTTGTTCTTGATAATGTCAAATTAGTGACTTATAGTGGCTAAAAATGTTGTTTTGTGGAAGATTCATGGTTTAATGTAGAGTTTTGCTAAATTTCAGATTTTATTGGAGATTTTTCTACCCTCATATGATGATTAATGGTTGGCTATGATTTACTAGCTTTGACATGTGAGAAATTTGGTGTTTTTGTGTTAGTTTACTTTGCTTAAAGAAATTCCAGCTTATGTGCACAAATTTCCAGCTTTAGGGTTTCTAATTTGAGCCACTAATTGGCTATATATGAGGGGTATTGAGACCCTAATTAGGTGTGTTTAATAGCTTGTGATTTATGTGTGAAATTGTGGCTGAATTGGATTGAGTTTGATGTGGTTTGTAGGTTGGAAAAGTAAAGGAAAAACAAGGGAAGTGCTGTCAAAATTTTCGCAGGAATCTTTGAGCAGTCTTGGGAAATTTGCTATATCTAGTTGTAGAAATATCGGAATTAAGTTCTGTTTGTTGAGTTTTAAACTAGATTCATAGGACTATAAACCATGAAAATTTCAGACACTGGTTCTATCTGTACGATTTATGGTGATTTTTCAAAGTTGACTGAAATTTCATACCTGTTCTGTCTTTTACTGGATGAAGCAGCGACTTGAGGCTTGAATGTGACCAACTTTTGATCTGAATCTTATAAATGTGTCTTCTGAGAAATTGTACCCCTTTGAGTCTATTTTCCGATGGTATAAATTTTATCAATTTTGGACTTAAGAATAGTGAGATATGATTTTTCCAATAATAGTGCGCAGATCTGGAAAATCCTGTTTTCCTACAATTATTCTTACCTTTATTTTGCACCTTAAGTTTGGAGTGAGTAAATCATTATAGGTATAAATTTGGTAGAAATGAAAGGTTTTGGGGTCGTTCTTACCCTAGGACCAACTATTACCTTTTACTCAAAAGTTACATTTTATCTCCTTGCAATTGTAGTCCATTTGAATACGCGTATGACTAGTAGTCGGGCCTCACTTGTACATTTCGTTTACTGGGTTTGTGAATGCGGAAACCCTAATTTTCTTGTCTTGGTTATTCTAGGATTTCTCGGTGATTAAAGCCCTACTTTGGGTGAAGACTTTTGACGTATCTTTACTTGAATTGGTGAGTGTACCACTCCCCTCAATTGTTGACTAACTTGGTATATGTGCTTGCAAATTGTGACTTGAATGACTGTATCATCTGTTTATTCGGTATGAGACGAGGGTGTACTTTATCACACTCGTTCTCCGCCCTGTGTAACTTGTTTCCTGTATCTACTTGAATCTTTTACCTGTGTCTAATATGGATCCCGTGTGCACTTGAATCTGTTACTTATACTTGATATTATGTCGTTTGGACGCATATCCAACGACCTTCCTGTGCCTGTTAAATTTGAGCTCAACCTCATAGGTAGTTACTTGATTCGAGCCAGCAAGGGCTTGGTCGAGGAAAGTAACGAACCATGGGTGCCTGTTCTTGGGAAATCTTTGGGTATTGGAGACTCTAGATTTCTGATATACTCGAGTATTACCATTTCTGTTCCTGGTTGGCGTTCGGGCCCGGTAAGGGGTATGTTTGGTGAACGGGAATTGGCGTTCTAAGAGGGATCTACGGACATGTTTGTTTCAGTAAACGTTGACGGAAGGTCAACGAGTTGGATCAAGTACTGCAGTGGGAATTTGGCTCCTGAGAGCCACCTGTATCCTTTCCATTTAAGGTGTTTGTTTATACTCTTACGTGCCGCATCTATTTGAGTAAATGAAAGTGAATTTCCATGGTTCATGATTACTTGTGTTTTGGGTACCTCATTGAGCGTAACCTCACCCCGTTCCGTCACCTTTGTTTTTCCTTACAGGGTTCAACTTGTGGGAATCATGATTTTGAAGAAAAGAGTAGACCTAGTGATATACAACCTTTTTGATCATGCTCCTCTGTATAAGAAAACCCTAATTGCACTTTGAGCAAGTATTCCCTTTGACTTGTAAAGTTCCAACGTATGTATATAAGTAATTATTCATGTTTTCTTCGTGTATTTGTCAATGAATGTATGCCTATGGATCTATATGAACTTTTCTGGTATCCGTTGGAAAGTCGGGTGAGTTCGGAACTTGATCGCGGAAGAAAGAAAATTTGGCGGGAAATTGATCAGGGGAATCCGGCCAGTTCTTGGCCGGATTGGCAAGGGTTTTGAAAAATTTTGGTTTTGCCACTGCCTCCAATCTGGCCAGGAATCCGGCCGGATTGTGACGTGGGCTATCGTTTCATTTTCATTTTTTTTGTTTCTCTTTTCATTAAGTGTTTAATCGGAGTTCCGTACTGCCATATGATTTGGTAAGTTATATTTGAGCTTGGTGGTCTTCAATTGTTCGTTTCCTTTGGGTTCGATCGCGCGTAACCTAGGGTTTGTATGATTCGACTTCGTAGTCCTGGCGAGAGTTGGGCAGGCAGTCCGCCAAACCCTTTGGTTCGCCTTAGGGGAAGGTGGGGCTGTCACATTGTGTGCTGTTGCGGTGATTAAATAACATGAGTACTTTGTTGAGAGATATTCTCTATTGAGAGACTGGATATCTCAGGGCTTGGTTCCAGCCCGATTCCAAGGGTAGACGAACTATTCGAGCCAGTCGGGGATTGGTTGAAGTTAGTTCCATGCTAACTTTGGAATTTCGTTCTTTGTTAAAGCTTTGATTAAAGTTAAGTGATTTTGTTTTGCTCGAGCTGCTGTGTGCTGTTGACTGGCCAGTGGAGATTGATAAGGTGAACGGGGGAAAGTGAAGTGGAGTCTACGGACTATGAGTATTTTGGTTGACGGAATGTCAACAGGTGGTCAAACTCGTGGAATTGAACTGGCTTTGAAGCCACCCGTATCCTACCATTGTGATGTTACATTTCTGTTATTGATGTGAAATATCCTGGTTTACATGTTTATTTGGATGTGATTTTACGTTTTACCCCGATTATTCACTAAGCATATAGCTTACCCCATTCCATTTGTTTTCCTTAGCAGAGGCCGACGCGGGGAAAGATCGGGAAGGTGTATAGACTTTTGGTTTATAGAATAGTTGATTTTTGTTATAAGTTGACTAGTAAGATGTATATATGTGTTGTGGTGGTTATAGTTAGCAGCTTTTCTAGGGTTCACTTTTTGGTACTAGTGGTATGTATGGCTTGATGTAATAGTTTATACAACTTTTGAAGATGTACTAGTGTTTATAAAACTTTCTTGTAGCGTGAAATCTATTTTCTCGTTTTAGAGTATCGAGTCCTGGCGCGAATTAGGCAGGCGATCCGCTAAACCCTTTGGTACGCCTCTGGGTACGATAGGGTCATCACACTCTCAATGAAAGAATTAACATCATCGTCAGATTCATCGTCACTATTAAGTTGAGAGTTGCAAATAGTTACCTCATCATCACCAATGGCCATGAAAGCCATTTGAACAGATTCTTCTTCCTCTTCAACATCACCATCCGAGTTGTAATCATTCCAGGTGATTTGAAAGTTGTTGAATCGAGGTTTTCGTTCAACATTTCCTTCTCTCTTCTTCTTCATTGGGCACTCATTCATGTAATGTCCCAATTGGCCACACTCAAAGCACTTGTCAACTTGCTTTTTATTAGCCTCTTGCTTTCCTTTGTTTCTTGCATTGTTGAACTGATTTGAAAATGAATTACTAGGTCCTCCCTTTCTGAATCTCCTCTTGTTGAGGATTCTTTTGAAACTTCTTGTGATAAGAGCAAGATCATTGTCGTCAACTTCCGCATCATCTCCATCCAAGGAAGCCGAGTCATCTTCATCTTGAGATGCTTTTAGAGCAATGCTCCTTCTCACCTTTGCATCCTCTTCCTCTTGTACCTTGGTCTTAAGTTTCAACTCATAAGATATTAGAGAATTAATAAGAGATTCAATAGGCATAGAATTCAGATCTTTAACCTCTTCAATGGCAGTCACCTTACTCTCCCAATCTTTGGTCAAGGCATTCAAGATCTTTCTGTTTTTCTCACATAGGGAATATTTCTTTTCCAGCACCTCTAAATCCTTAATGAGATCATTGAATCCAAATACATCTTGTCAATATTTTCATGAGATTCCATCTTAAATTATTCATATTTGGTAATTATGATAGATTTCTTTTGTTCTCTCACATTCTCACTCCATTCATGGATTTCTCTCAATTTATCCCAAATCTCTTTAGCCGACCTACAACCTTTGACCCTAATAGACTCATTTGAATCTAAAACACTATATAACACATTTATAGTCTTGGCATTCAAAGTAAGGTGGGTTCTATCATCACCAGTCAACTCATTTCTGATTTTTGGTCTTGGTCTATGAGTGACTTCATCTATTATAGAGGCATCATATGAGCCTTCATTAACAATAAACCACAGTTCAATATCAATAGATTGCAAGAAAATAATCATTCTCTCTTTCCAACTAACATAATTGGATCCATTAAACATTAGGGGTCTAGTGACAGTTTGTCCTTCAAAAAATATAGCATTGTTGGTTGTCATTTTACTCCAAAGCCGTTTGAGGTTAATCTCTAGGAGACCAAACTCTGATATCAATTGTAAGGATCGAAAATAACCTAAGAGGGGGGTGAATTAGGTAAATTAAAAATCAATCAGGTTATGAGACACTTTTTTGGCTCAATATGAAATTTACCCTCTTTTTTAGATGACCACTCAATGAAACAGTTAATAAGAAAGCAAGATTGCTTGTGAGTAGAAGAGATGAGCAATTTATGTTTGCAAGATAGTAAGTAAAAGAGAAAGAATAGCAAACCAAATATTTCCAAACTCCTTTTGAGTTTGAGTATCACTTTATAGGACAAGCCTCTTCAAGTTGATCAAATACAACCAATCTTTGTGTACAAAGGAAGGATCACTTCCTCCTTGCCCCAATCTACACTTGGTCAAGTTAGAAAGTTTTACTATCACTCGGATAACCCTCACAGAGTTACACTATTGAAGTATTTTTCTCACACAAGAAGAGCTCATACGAGATTCACACAAACAAGAGTACAAATATTCTTTGAAGAGTATTTTCTCATTAAAATCACTCTAGATCTTTTGTAGTTTCAATGTGCAAAAGTTGTTTAGAAGTGGTTGACCATACTCTATTTATATGAGACCAAAAAATTTCTCTATTAATGCTTCCAACGGATAGAAGGCAGCTGAAGAGTCAATTAGCCGTTGGTAGTGTCGGACGTCCGGTAGTCCTGTTTCTTGCGTCCGACAGCAGGCAGTGAGCTAAAGAGATTTTCTTTAATTCTTTCGGACGTCTGGTACCTTCAATGTTTGCGTCTGAAAGCAGATAGTGAAACTGAGAAATCTTCTTCAATCCTTTCGGACGTCCGGTGCTCTAATGTTATGCGTCCGATCGAAATCAGTGAGCTTAGAAGGAATGACTTAATTTCTTCGGACGTCCGGTAGTGAAGTTCTTCATGCGTCTGAAGTTGCGCAATGATTGTTGGACGTCCGATCCAGTCTTCACAAGCGTCCAACAGCTTTCAGCACCCTTTGTCTCTTTCAATTGTACTTATTCTTAGAACTTGATTTGCTTCATAGCTGAAAAAATCTTTAAAAGATATTAGTAATATCCATTTGTTTTGTAAACATCAAAAGTTAGGGACTAAGATTAACATTATGCTTAGATGTTCTTAATATGATGTCTACCTAAACTTTTTCATATCTTAGGGTGAAGATGAACTTGTTATAGTTTTGATTTAAAGTAGTTAAGGGATGATTATGCTTTTTCATGACTTATTAGTTTGAGAACTTGTACTTATGCTTTATGGTTGTTTGGCCATCAACTATGAATGATTTGATAAGTGTTGAGCAATGAAATTTGCCTTCTAATAGATCTAAGTTCTTAAACATTAGTTTTATTCTCACGAAAGTAGTGAATAATGGCTGGTTGGATTCATACAATAATTTCATTGAGCTTATTTAATTTGTTTCTTACCTTTCCTCTATGAAAGTAGGTGAAAGATGATTCAAGAAGTTAAAAAATTGGCGAAAGTAGTTTTTAGAGGAATTAACCAAAGCAGTTTCTTTTAGATGTCCATTCGTGAAAGGAAGGACATACATTTGGAAGTTATTCATTGACAATTCATAGAAGCATATGCATAATCACCTTAACTAACTTCTAATCTTAACATAACAAGGGATTCTAATTTCTAGGATCCTCTCACCTCATTTTTAAACAATTCTAATCTAACTCATCTTTACTTTTATTTACTTTCTTGCAATCTACCGTGTAGATAGTTGATTGTACCACCTAATGGCCGGTTTTATTTTTATTGCTTTCGCTATATGATTGGTTGTACCGCCTAACTAACTCCTAACTTTTATGGCCGATTGTGCCACCTAATCAACTTTCTTTATTTTTACCGTCTTAAAACTTTGATTGTTTAGATAATAAGGCAAGTGATTAAACTCAAGTGATTGCCAAATTCTAAGTCCCTGTGAGATCGACACCTATTATCTTTATACTCAATAAACAAACCGTTCACTTGCGGAAATAGGGTAATAAGGTTTTAAAATTTATAGTGTAGTAAAAATCCCTATCAGAAATAGATGCCTACAACATAGGATATGGCAGAATTTTAAAGCAAAAACTTTCAAACACTCACAAATAGCTGGTTAGATTTTGGATGTTTTAGACAATAATTATTATTACATATTCCTGCTTTTGTTAATTCATAACTCTCTTGAAGTGACTCACTGTTTGCTGCTAATATTGTTCTTTTGTTTTTTCACAAAATTTTGTAGGTATCAATCCTTCTTTTATGCACCTTTGATCTGCTCTACTATCTAATAATGTTACAAATGTTTCTTTGAAACCTTCTACAGTTATAGTGACTACTGCAAAGCATTTTTGAAAGACTATAGGTTCTAATATTTGTAATTGCTGTGATTCTTCTTTTCTTCTTTTATGATTATTCCCTTTCTTCTTGATTATTATTTATTACTTGTAAATTTGAAGATGATGATGAGTTTATTAATGCTAATTTGCTTCTAATTCTAAATCTTTTGTTTTTAAGGTTAAGATCTCATTTTGTAATTTTTTTAATTGCATTTTTAGACTATTTATTTCTGTTTGAAGTTCTTTTGTAGTATCTCTTTTTATATTACTTACTGACGGATATTTTTCAAGTAGTTTTGAAAGACTAAATGGTTCTATTACTTTTGGCAGCTTTTCTTCTTGTGCTATTAATTCTTTTAATTTGACTAAATATTCATTTTTTGCTTCTAGATATATTATTTTATCTATAATATATAATAAAAATTATGTCTAAGACATCCTTTTATTATTGTAAAAAATATTGATCAAGACATATTTTAGGTATTCCTTTTCTTATTCAAATTTATCCTTTTTTGGTACATTATGAAAGAATTCATATAAAAATTATGGAAAAAACTATTTCATTTAATTTCTTAACGCCTATAAAACAAAGAGACTCTCAGTCTTACAATCTTTTCAATTTACAAGCAAATTAATACAATATGACATATTAAGTAACAAATTACTTTTTTAAAGAAACAAAAATCATATTTAAGAATAGAAGAATAACTTCAACATCCTTCCATTTGAAAGAAAATCTTTGATTTAGAAATTCTAATAAAAAATGAAGTATGTTCTGACTTACTAAGTACATTTTGGAATTAAAAAAATGTAGTCAATCTACCATATAAAAGGGATTTTTTACAAAAAAAAAAATATTCCAACCAAAGCAAGAACTATTCAATTGAATCATGAATTATTGGAATTATGTAAGAAAGAAATCTAGACTTTATTAGAAAAAATTTAATAAGACCTTTAAAATAACCATGGTGTTACCGTTACTTTTGGTGAGAATTTTCCACTAATGCAGCAAAAACACTGTCTATATTTTCACTCGAACCATTTTTTGAAAATATGCACTCCCATAAATCCAATTTAAAAACCCAAGAAGGAGTGTTGCCATCGAAAAGTTATGATTAAAAAAGAGCCGTCTTCAGGGGGACTGGTCAGAGGAGGCTCATGTTGAACTACAATGGCACAAAGCAAAATTGAGAGCAGCTTTGGCATTTGAGGAACAATTTGGCCGCAAAAGTCTCAAATTAAGTGGCTGCATCATGGTGATTGGAACTCCCGCTATTTTCACTCAGTGGTTAGACAACGAAGATTTCGGGCAGCGATCCCTAGGATTCGTGACGGCTCTGGAAATTGGATTACGGATGACGATGAGATCGGTGACGAGGCGGTTCAATATTTTGGGGATTTGTTCGCGGTAGACCCTGTCCCCAACTTTAAGTTCATGCATGTTATTCCAAACCTAAGTGTTGTTATAGATAATGATGCGCTGGAACGAATTCCTTCGTTGGAAGAATTTAAGAAGGTGATCTTTGACATGGATGGGGATAGTGCAATGGGTCCAGATGGGTTCACAGGAAAATTTTTCACCTTTGCGTGGAAGGTGGTCACTCAAGATATTTATAAGGCAATAGTAAGTTTCTTTTGTGGTGCGGAACTGCCGCGGTTTATAACTGCTACATCTATTGTTCTCATTCCAAAAGTAAGAAGCCCTCAAGACTTTGGTCAATTTTGCCCCATTAGTGTGTGTAATTTTTTGAATAAAATTATATCTCAGATTTTAGTTGCCCGATTAGCACCTATTCTACCATGCATTATCTTTCCCCAACAGATTGGGTTTGTAAAGGGTCGGACTATGTCTGACAATTTCTTTTTAGCTCAGGAGTTGATCACTGACATTGGCAGAAAGTGCAGGGGAGGGAATGTGGCGTTAAAGCTTGACATGGCTAAGGCATATGATAGGATGTCGTGGACCTTTATAATCAAAGTCTTGCGCCAATTTGGATTTGGGGAAAGGTTTATTGACATGGTTTGGAGACTTATATCCAATGTTTGGTTTTCTATGATTGTGAATGGAACGGCATATGGTTTCTTCAAGTCTTCACGAGGACTACGGTAGGGGGATCCTTTGTCACCGGCATTATTTGTGATCAGGGCGGAGGTGCTGTCCAGAAGCCTGGACTTGTTGGCATCTCAACCAGGGTACCGGGGCTACAAAGGCCCTAGGAATTGTCCCATTTTCACCCATCTTGCCTTTGCGGACGATGTTATGATATTTACTAATGGCTCCTCAACATCTTTGAAAAGGGTTATGGGCGTATTAGAGCTATATCAAAATGACTCGGATCAGTGTTTAAATGCTCACAAAAGTGCGTATTTGGTTCACCCGAGGGGTTCAATAGATTGGAGAAGGGCCATTGAGAAGATTACTAATTTCTCAAGGTGGGACTTTCCAATTCGGTACTTAGGCTCGCCTTTATATGTTGGGAGATGCAAACGTGCTTATTATGCAGATTCGGGCCAGGTAATTGTGGATAAAGTGTTATCGTGGAATTCTCGATTGTTGTCACATGGTGGGAAGATTGTTCTAATTAAACATGTGTTATCGAGTATCTCGACTCACCTATTGGCCTCAGGGGTAATGCCAAAAGGCGTCACTCGTCTTATTGAAAAGGTCTGTGCGATGTTCCTCTGGGATTCAGACCAAGGATCCAATAAATTTCATTGCATTGGGTGGCGGGATTTGTGTTTCCCTTGCGCAGAGGGAGGGGTCGGGTTTCGTTCCATTTAGGATATTTATAGGGCATTTTCATGCAAGTTATGGTGGAATTTTCGACGTGGAGAATCATTATGGGCAAAGTTTTTGCAAGCAAAGTATTGCTCTGGTATGCACTCGTGCCAAGTTCAAATTAGAACCGTGAGCTCAGGTACATGGAGAAGGATGTTAGACATTAGGGGGCTGACGGAGTTATTAATAGTATGGAGAGTAAATAGTGGTAGTTGTGATTTTTGGTATGATAACTGAGTTGGATCAGGGGCGTTGTACTTTAAAGGCTCCGGTACAAGGGAACGTGCGTTTTCGACAAGTCTTACTTAATAAGGGTTGGAATGGCAAGTTGTTGTCGTAAATTTTACCGGTTGATATTGTACAAACAATTTTGGAGATGGATGTGAGGACTCGTACTTTTATTCTTAATTTCACCTATTTTAAAATTATTTGCATTGGTGTTATTTAGTTTTATTATTTTAACATGAATTTTACTTAAATTATATTTTTATCGCTTACGCATTAAAATTTTTCAAAAAGTCGCACCGGCACGACTAATTGGGGATTTGGAGAATTTATCTTGGACTAGTAAGAATGAGTATTAGTGGTGCAAGAGAAACTATCTTGGAAGATTAGTATTTGAGTGTAGCAAACAAGAAGGAAACTAGTAGTGCATGACACTATTTGGGCTACTATTCCTAGTTGACCTTTTTTCTACCAAAAGCTAGCTTTCTTCTCACCTTCATATCACAATTCAAGCTTCATCTTCTCTCCTTTTTCTCTCTCATTTGGCCGAACCTCCAAGCTCCAAAAGAAGAGGAGAAAAACTCCAACTTCATCCACAAATCTTGCTCCAAGAATTCATACAAAACCCTCAACCTTTTGGAAGTTGATCTAGTTAGAAAAAAACTCTTACCTTGTGGTGATTTCTTGGTGGTTTGGTGGTGCAAATCTTGGCTCTAACTAGGGTTCAAGAAACTTTGGAGAGGTAACAAGTTTCACTTCCCTTGATCTTTAGTTTTATGCAAGAGTTAGTAGTGTTTTTGGGTTGTTATGCAAGGGTATTTGAAACCCTAAGCAAAGCTAGGCTAGATGACTTGAGGATTGTGACGACCCTACCTCCCTCTGGGGCGTACCCTAAGGTTTAGCGAGTCGCCTGCCCAACTCTCGTCAGGACTCACTCACGTTTAACGCGAGAAAAGAACTTACAACCATAGAAAAGAAATAAAACAACGATTCCAAGCTTAACATATACATTGATGCTCAAATCCAGCTACAAGGCTTATACACGCCCAAATATATCAAGGTGTTTACAATCCAGGTGCAACCAACCCTAGTCGAGCACTAGCGCGAGTACAATTGCAAAATCCAAAAAAACTAGATTACGTTAGCCTGTACAAGTCTCACGCCTCGCTCGTATCCCCTGTAAAGAAAAAAAACTAAAGGAATGAGCTAAAAGCCCAGTGAGGTTCCATACACATAATCGAACAATTAAATCCAGGACATTAATCATTTAATAGCAAATAATTCAAAAAAAACATTTAACATATAAAAGCAATAATAACCCACTCATTAAAAGGATACATGCTCACGTGGAGCCATTCGTTCATTCGTTCGCCAGCCATTTTCCTTATTCCTCCAACATTAGAAAACATTTGCAAGTGAAAACTCCTCCAATGTTTTTGACATTCATTCATTCATTTCATTTCCCGCCACTAGCCAATTCACTGGCTAGTCTCCACCAATCTTCGTGATCATACTCGAGTATACCAAACATTATCCCAGGGTCACCAATCGCCCGACCAAATCGGCTTCTGGCTCGAGTCGACTGGCAACGAAGAGCAAGGGCCCAGTTCAGCCAAAAGACTTACATTCATGCACAAGTAGCATTTAATCATTTAATCATTGAAAATTTCACGTTCATTTAGGTCGAGTGCGATAAAGTACACACTCGCCTAGCAAAAATTCATTTTAGCAATCATTGAAAACATTTAACATTTAATCAAACATTCACAACAATCCACATAGTCATTTGAAGCATAACCTACAAAGAACACCCACCAATTTAAGCAAAATAACATCAAAAGTTTCCTTCCAGATTATGCCCTTGATCACCGACAAACCCTAAGAATAACCAATCCCAAATTGAAGTGAGCAAAGGTAATTCAAAGTTTTCAAGAGAAAACTAACACTTTTCATCTTAGTTGATACCAAATCTTGGTCAAAACAACTCATATACTAATATTGAAATGCATTCAAGGATACATATGTAACTTAAGATCCAACTAACCCTAAACTCAAACCTTACATCTCACTAATATTCATAAAAGCAAGTAATAGAAATTTGGGCAGCATGCCCTTTGTATTTTGCTATTTTCCAGCCATTTATGGCTTCATTTTTTTTCCTCAACTCAGCCCAAAGTCACACATAAGCAATGTTAACACAATAGCCCTTCAACTAGGCTCAATGTCATCCAAGTACAAGACAAGTCTAATAATGCGACCGAAAACCAGTTTTAAAGACAAATGGCTAAACAGCAGGTTTGACGTCTCTTGGCGTTTCGGTCACAACTGAAGCTACGCTTATCGGATTGGGGTAAACTTTATAGAGTTTTGAAGCTAAGACAGAGAACTACATTTCCTATGAAGGCATCAACATCTATTTCGTGCATTTTCAGGGTCAAAATGTGCAATCTCAGAGAAAACAGAAAGCTGCCTGTGAAATAGGGCTTTTGGCAGTCAGGGGTATTTTAGTCATTTTACAGGCTACAGTGCTCAGATTGTGTTGAAATTTACAGGCAGATAGTTAACTCCATTCCCTACAACTTTCATGTTTTGACCTAGACCTGATTCGGCCTCTAACATGGACGAATATGCAGGTTAGAAATAGGGCAGATTCATTATTAATGCTGGAAATTTGATGTTTCAATGCTTAAAACTAACACTCATGCCTTTAATCATTACCCCAAGTCCCTATCCAAGCTCATAAACATCATATACTAGATAAACAACCTTAATCACAACTGAAAATTACAAGCCCTAGCTGAAAATTATAAGCTAATAAGCAAGACCATGAAATCTTCCATAAAATCCATTACTATCAAGCCATGTATTGTTTCAATTGCAAAATAAGAAAGAAAAAGAGAGGTTTCTAGTATAATACCTCAAAACCCCCAAAATAAGTTGTGATACAAGGACTTTCTTCCTCCCAAAAGTTGCACCAAGCTTACCTCCAAGCTTCCCCAAAGATTAATCGGAGTGGATTCAAGTTTCACTTTACTTTTCTCAAGAATCAAGCAAGCTATCAAGATGGAATTTTTTGGAAGTTTTTCTCTCTTTTATTTCCCTAGAATTTCGGCCAAGGTGAAGGAAATGGAGAAGAAATGAAGCTAAGAGAAAGATAAGAAGATAGGAAATTAATTTGGTCAAAGTCGGTTGGATCCTTGACACTTGTCAAGCCAAGATTTCCCTTCTTTGTTTTTTTCTTTTCTTTCCTTTCCTTTGGTCAAAAATGGTGGCTTCTTTATAGGATATTTTAGGGGTGATTAGCTGAAATAAAAGAAAGGTGATTAAGGTAATAAAGTAGTGTTCAAGTGGTGTACTCACTCGGTAGCAAACGGTGCACGTCGGTTCGAGCCGTTTTTCCTTAACTCGCACGTACTTGTGTTTTTACTTATGGTTCACTAGTTTATTATTATCACTTCTAAACACACTTTTTCTTACCTAATACTCATTCTTATACACCAAATTTAGTACACACAACTCACCAAATGATCACACGGCCAAAATACGCGGAAACCCTAATTTACGCTAACTATAAAACTAAAGGTACAACCCTTGATTCTATGATTTATTGTAACTATTGAGGGAGTAAATGAGTAGTAAAGATATTATAAAGTAATTTAATCAAAATAAAAGGGTATTTTAAGAAAATAAGAAGAATTTTGCGAGTCCTCACAAGGATACTCTTGTTTTCTTAATTTACTCTTAGGTCTAGGCCTTGAGGTGGATTACTAGGTAGCGGACTTGAGGATTCCTTGTTGTTTGGTTGTTATTTTTGTGATTTCTAGTTTGATTTTGGGCTTGAAAGTTGGAGAGAAAAAATGTGAAGAGAAAGAGTGGAATTGCTGTCCGAATTTTGCTGATTTATTTCCCTTGGTTTAATTTCGAAATTTTTTTGTTAAATTGCTGCAAAAATGCTTGTTATATGTTGGATTATGTGTGTAAAAATTATCTCTCAAAAATGCTTGTTATATGTTGGATTGGGTAAAAGTTAAGTTTAGAGAAGAGAAACCAATCTGGAAAATTCTGCTCAGGACAGCCAACCAGAGTGCATTTAACTGCACATAAATTTTTGTACAAGAGTCAAAATCAAGTGCCATTTGCGGAATTTCAAACTAAACTCCGAGGGCTTTCTAACGGTATAAAATATCCCTACTAATTTATTTTCTATGAACCGTAGTGAACCAGCAAAGTTGACTGATTTTCTCCTACTGTTTTACCCGTGAGACCTGCACAGCTGCATCTTGTACCTCATTTTCACTCATCTTACAAAACGAATTTGAAGACAGTTTCTCCTAGTGATTTTTAGAATTTTGAATCTAGTTTTAAAATCCATAAACTCTGCTAATTTTTGATTTGTGTAGCCTTAGTTATGACCTGATTTACAAACTGTGTCAAGTGTTCCAAAGCTGGAAATTCATGAACCAGGTTTCAAAAATCAGCTTCCATGAAACTATTGTATATGGGTGTAGAAAGATCCAAATTGAGTTCCGTTTGTTGTGTTTGAAACTAGACTTGGGGTTATTTCAGTGGTATAAATTTCAAGGGCTGATTCTATTTCTATGAATTTTGCCAAATTTCCAAAGTTCACTGAAAATGCAAGACTGTTTTGCTCTGTTCTTACTGAAACAGAGATTTGGAGCTAAGATTTGACTGATTTTCGATTTGAATCTGGAAAAAGTGTCTTCTAGAGAGTTTTAGTTTATTGAGTCTATTTTCCAACGCTATAATATTTGCCAATTTTGGACTTATGGAACTCAAGTTATGATTTTTCAAAGAATGCTGTCCAAAACTGAATTGTCATTATATAGAAGCAAAAAACTCCAAAGTGGTTTGGAAACATTTGCTAGGTATTAAACCTAGCTTACTTGATTATTTGCACCTCATTTTATACTTGAGAAATGAAAATGAAAATGAGCATTTTATACTTGACACCTCATTTTATTGTGCCGTCGATTTCCATGAAAATGAACCATAAATGGAGCGTTTTAACCAGAGTAATTCTTAAGGAACTTCATTAGTTTTACATTGGAACTTGGAACTTTTAACTTCCATAATTACTATGAAAATAAGCAGCGTTTTGATGGATTTTGACTCCATAAGATTTGAAAACATGAACGCTCCTTTATATTCTAATACTTGGACATAGGATTAGAAGTTTTGAGATATGAAAACCATCTTTCCTTTCCTTGATTTTCGTGCCAAAAATTAAGTAGGGTACTTTCTTCTTGGAATCAAGATTTCTTGCCACGACTTGACTCGAAAATGACTTTTGAGTTCTCCTTGAGTGTTATTTCAATGCTTAAACGAAAAAGTCTCTTTTGACTCGACTTGAACCTGTGTCTTTGAACGTGGGTAGAAAGAGGATATTTTCTCATTAGCCTTGGTCGAATACCTAGATAATCATGATTGTACATGTCTCAGGTGATCACGTGGACGCCAAGGAGCTTGTTTGACCTCTTGCTTTTGCTCCCGTTTTTGCTTTTGACTTTTGGTGAGTGTCAAGTGCATGTTTCATGTACTATGATTGAAATGATATTTGTACAGGTGTTATGTGAAATTGTTATGATTCGTGAACCTGCCGAGGCGAGAATGTACTTTATCGCCCTTATCCTCTCCCTCTTGAATACTTGTTACTTGAAATATGAATTGCGTGACTTGAACTTGTACTTGAACATGCTTGTAATCGTGAGTACTGAGCGGCAGCATGTACCACACCCTATTCGGGTGGGAGGTGCCTCTCATCCCGATTCAGTACTATGACCGATTTTAAGTCGATTGGAGCATTGTCTCATTGACCACTTATACTCGTGGGGACGCCCAAAACCCAATGGCTAGCCATTCAACTCAAGACAGCAAGGGCTTGGTTGAGGAGCTTGGTGAACCTTGGGCTCATATACTTGACTTGTTTGGATATACTCGAGTAATATCAAAAACTTGTTTGACGTTCGGACCCGGTAGGGGGTGTAACGGTGGACGCAAATTGGTGAAAGTGGGGTTCTACAGACTTGTTACTTGCTCGGTTGACAGAGTGTCAACACTTGGAAATTGTGGATCAAGATTATCAGCGAAACAGTGTGGATATAGCTCTTGAGAGCTCCTGTATCCTTTTACGTGTGTTTTACTTCCTATTTGTGCACTTAAATGAAATTTCATGTTAAGTCGTTTTAAGTGTATTATTCGATTTAATTTGTACTACTTGCTTGCTTGCTTGATTTTCTTGACCTCACTAAGCGTTAGCTCATGCCTTTAAGTTTGTTTTCCTTAACAGGATTTGGAGGTGGAAGTTGGTGATTCTAGACTAACAGCTTTTGGTGGAAGCTAATATATCTTTTGTATGAAATTGGAGACTTTTAAGGTGAAAAATTTGTTATACTTGGGTATTTTGATTTGTAATTGTAAATTGTAGGCTTAAGAGTTGTGGCTTGTATATTCGAAGTATTTCTAAATCCTAAATCAATGGTTGACTTGTGGTTCTTTATTAAGCTAGAATGAGTGTGTGAGTCTTGACGAGAGTTGGGCAGGCGCCTCGCTGATACCATAGGGTTTGCTCTAGGGAGAGGTGGGGGCGTCACAATGGAGGTTCTGGATACAGACACACCGGATGTCATGATTTGGTCTCCTTCTACCTCGGGGAGTTTTTCTCTTAGTTTGGCTTTTCAAGAGGTTCGGGAGGTAAGAGAACCATCATTTATGTGCAGCAAGATTTGGCGTACACAGATCCCACTTATAGTCTCATTTTTTATGCTTTGGCTGATGAGGGGAAGACTTCCTCTAGATGACATGTTAGCCAGGTTCCAGATTTAGTTGCCTTCCAAATGCTTTTGTTTTGCAAATTCGAAGTGTGAAATGATCGATCATGTGTTCTCGGATGGGGATTTGGCTAGGGCGCTCTGGCAGTACTTTGGTTCGGATTGTGGAGTTCGCCAGCCAGGAAATCTTCTTTTGGGAGTGGTAGCCGAATGGTGGTGCAAGCCAGGACGTACGGAGCAACTACAATTTATTTTCTGGCTCTAACCTATTTTTATTTGCTGGCACTTGTGGAAGGCGAGGAATGATACTTTTTTTTAAGGAGTGAAGGTGGAGTGTCATGTGTTGTGTCGAGCCATTTTCCAGGACCTAAAGGACGCCTATGCAGTTAAGTTTGGTGAGCTATAGGAGATTATGGGCTAGCCACAATTCTTGGGGCAGTGGAGCTAAGGCACGCTATTGTTAAAATTACAAAAGTTCATTGGGTTTTGCCTCATTCAGGCTGGGTAAAACTTAATATAGACAGTTGCTTGAAAGATAACCCAGGATTATGCGGAGGAGGGGGGATACTACGAGATTCCTTGGGCCGTTTAATCTTTGCTTTCTCTGCTGGTTTTGGTAAGGGGACTAATATGCAAGCTGAGGCCAGAGCCTTGTTAGTAGGGGTAAAACTTTGTGTCCAACAGGCTTCACACAAATACTGGTTGAATCGGACTCAGTGGTACTGGTGTGGATCCTGAACAACGAATTTCTGTGTTCCTTGGTCGATAGGTAGGGAGCTGGAGCAAATTCGACTGCTCTCATCTGACGCCTTGAAGATTCAACACTATTTTCGAGAAGCGAATAGGGTTACTGATATACTGGCAAAGAAGGGTGTAGTAAGTCAAAATACGAGACATGTGTATACGAGCGACAGGAGGGATTACCTAGACTGGCTAGGGGTGAGTATAAGTTGGATAGGCTATCATACCCATCCTTTCGGATGCAACGTCAGTCTAGTAGATAGGGTCAACTAGCAGACATGTATAGCCTAAGGTAAGGTTTATGCCCTCCTCAGGATCATTATTGTGAGAACCCGAAAATTTTCACATTTTCAAGTATTATTTTATTTCTGTGCCTATATTTTATACTGTCCTTTGAAAATATTAAATATTTTGTACATTTTACAAGTAAGTACAATTTTTAAATCATTTTCCTAGTATAAGTTAGTGTACATAACTTGAAGTGCATTTGTTCGATGTGGGGCCCGCTAGTGCGTTATAATTTTGCCGATTAGGTGATGGAATACTAAGTGATATTATTCTACATGGTGTTAGAAGATAATTAGAGGTTAGTTAGCTACTTGAATTATTGGAGGAGAGGAGATAAGCTTAGAAACTTCAAGAGGCCACATGTCATGTTCTCATTGGATGTTGGACTTTTGACCCAAGACATTTACTTTCTTAAAACCAAAATTTGACCCAAAAAGCTTCTCATTTCTCTTGTTCTTGGCCAGCCCCCTTGGAGAGAAAACAAGAGAGAGCTCTTCAATTTCCAACTTCAATCCTTGCTCAAATCTTGTGATTTAACCAACCAAATTGAAAACTACACCATACAAGTGCTAGCTAAGGGAAATTGAAGGCCTTGGTGGAGTTGTTTTGGGAGGAGGAAGTCTAAGCTACCAACTTTCTTTGAGGTTTGAAGGTAAGGTTGCTAAGAACACCCTTCTTTGGTTCCAATAGATGCTAATTAGTGGCCTATGGTGGCTTGCTAACATGATTAATGGATGATTTTGTGGATTAATGGAGAGTTGGTTAGATTTCTGATTTATTGGGAATTTTCTGCCCTAATCTGACCAGTGTTGTTCGTCCAGGATGGAGGCCGAATTGGCCTTAGCTCAAAACATGAAAGTTGTAGAGCATTGAGTGTAACTTATGCCTGTAAAATTTCAGCTCAATCGGAGCACTGTAGCCTGTGAAATGACTATTTTACCCCTGCTGCCCTGTTTCTGTCCGAGAATGGTAATCAGCCTCTGTATTGGCTGTTTTGGCTGGGAAGATGAATGAATTAGCTTTTGATGCCTTCTTAAGAGTTGTAGCCTTGTATCTTAGCTTTCATGTGGCTTTGGAATCAACTGAATTGGAGTTGTGTGTGCTGAGTTATGATGGAATATTTGGGCCTGGTTTTGGATGGCTGTAAAGCTTCAATTGGTTGCATTTTAAGGGTGTTTGATAGCTTATGGTTTGTATATGAAATTGTGATTGAATGGTATGATTTGGTGGTTGGGTTGTAGCATGGAAAGTAAAGAAAAACAAGGGGAAATGCTGTCCGTTTATTTCTTGAACTTGAGTGAATGGAAATGAGATTGGAATGTAGTTTTGTGATGCATTAGACTTACTTGGCTTACTTGGCTTAGAGTAACTTAGTTCCACTTGAGTAGTGTTATGTGAGCTAGTTTACTTGCATTTGTACATTTCCATTTGTACCATAATGTTTGGTTCCAATTGTCGAGTTTTGAACTTCAAATACGTGTTCATTTTCGTTCCGAAACAAAAGGAGTGGCCTAGGGTTTCTCGGCCACAAAACCTAATTTTAACGCGCAAGGTTTTAAAGTGTGAATTCAAGGTATTTAATTACCTTTCTCATATGATTTTTAACCAAGATACTTGTTATACATTAATTCTTTGCAAATGTGTTAGTTTTGAGCCAAAAACACGTGTTACGAAAAATGAGGAAAAACTACTGTTCACTATCCGGCCGTGTATCCGACCAAGTTCTGGCCGGATTCTGACGTGGCAACTGTTTCAACTTTTTCCGATTTAATTTTCTAAAACCTTTTGAGCTTAGTTTTATGTTTGATTTGGAAAACCTTTAGTTACTCATTTCCTTTGATCAAAATGTACTCTTTTACTTTTAAAATCATACTTCCCCCTTGTACTTGTTTTATTCGAATTTTCTTTGATTCACTGGACATTTTGATGGTTGAGTCATAATATTCTCTCATGATTGTTATTAGGATTTCTTGGTGACCAAGGTTGATATCCGGAGCGATACTTTGGACGTAATTTTGCTTGTTTAGGTGAGTGTTCTATATACGTTATGTTTCATTGACTATGTGGCTAGTTGAAATACTTGATTAAATGTTAAATGTTCTCAATGATTGCAAAAATGATTTTTACTAGGCGAGTGTGTACTTTATCGCACTCGGCCCAAATGAACGTGAAATTGGAATGATTGAATGATTAAATGTTACTTGTGCATGAATGTAAGCCTTCTGGCTGAACTGGGCCCTTGCCTTTTGTTACTGGTCGACTCGAGCCAGAAGCGGACTCGGTCGAGCGATTAGTGACTTTGGGTGAATGTGAATGTTGGTATACTCGAGTATGACCATGAAGTTTGGGAAGGACTGGCCAGTGCACTGGCCAGAAGGGGAAGAACGAAATGAACGAATGAATGGCAAGAATGACGGAGGGATTTTCAATGACAAATGAAATTTTTCTAAATGATTGAAGGAATGGATGGTCGATGAACGAACGAACGAACGAATGACTCCGTATCCTTTTAATGAATGTGTTATTCTTGCTTTATATCGTAAATGTTATCTGGATACTTGTTGTTACCTGCTTATGTCCTTGTTTAATTGCTTAGTTGAGTATATAGAACCTCGCTGGGCTTTTAGCTCATTCCACGTCTTTTGTTTTCCTTAACAGGGGTTGCGAGCAAGGGCGAGAGACCTGTATAGTATAGTTTAGCCTTTTGTATTGTTTTGGCTTTTGATCTCGTTCTAGTGCTTGATTAGGGTTGGAATGTACTAAGAATTTAAAGCTTATGTATATATTTGGGACTATGTAATTGGTTGAGTTTGGGATAAATGTAAGTATATGTTTCAAGTCTGGGTTTCGTTTCCGCTTATTCTCGAGGCTTTATCTTACTTTCTTTGATGTGAGTGAACGAGTCCTGGCGAGAGCTGGGCAGGCGGTCCGCCGAACCCTTTGGTTCGCCTTAGGGTAAGGTGGGGCTGTCACAATTATCATTATAATAAAATGCGGGCTGGCATCCCAACCCCGTTAGTAGGGATTGCCAAAGAAAAAGAGCCATAAATTTGGAAAGTATGTAGAATTCCAAGAGCTTTCATCAATTTTTTTTTAAAAAAAAAGAAAAAAGGTTGACAAAACAAATTTTAATATTTATGAAAATAATACCTCAATTAATCCTGAAGTTAAATTTGTGGCATATTCTTAGGAGTAGAAGTAATAAAACAAAAATTTGTTAAAATCATATATTTGAGAATCAAACTTCACTAGAGATTAAAAAAAAGGCAAAAACTTAAAAAAAAGAAAAAGAAAAAAGAAGCGACTTGCATAATGTTGAACCTTACTTGAATCTCTCCATTACTTTAACTTTTTGTCTCTTAATCATGGATCTTTTTAATTGATTCTATTAAATATGGAAGGCACTTGTTTTAAGGAAAATAACTTGACTAAGTTGATGAGGTAAGTAATTTTTGGTCCTTTTGAAGTAAAATTTTTTCCATAGCAATATTTCCCCTACTAGCCAAATAATGGAAAAATGCCAAAATTTGTTTGCACCATACACAAAGCTATTTTCCCATATTTTTATCATTTCTTCTCTAAAGCTATTTTACCATATTGTTCGTCATTTCTTCTCTTTACCTTTCCAATATCTTTTGAAACCGCCAAACAAGGCCTCAAATCTTTTGATGACTTTTTTCTCTTTATAGTTTACTCCCTGAGATAATATCAAAAACCACCCTTAAGATTTCTCTCAATATCATTTAGCACCCCTAAAATTTTTTAAAAATCATTTATCACCCTTGCTTTTATTATTTGTGTAACAAAATTTTAAAAAACTGTAAACTACTCTTTTTTCTCATTTTACTAAATAAAAATACTCCTAAACCAAAAATCACAACCTGAAATACAATCTATAGTAGTACCACCATATCACAAAATTATAATCCATAAAATATAAATTTGAAAAGTAGAAAAGATATTTGTAAAGAAATACAATAATACCAATTGAACTCTATATGTTCAAAACCGATTTCTTATGAACCGTATTTTTTTCCAACCTCTTCTTTACCCATGATATAAACCTTTAAGTTATACAGAATCATTATAAAAATTTATTCAAAATAAATAAAGAAATCATACCCTACTTTATCATAATCATAAAAAGAAAAAGATAAACAAAATGTAATTTACTATATTTACAAATAAAAAGTTCCATAGTCATCCAAAAAAAGAATAAGAGAAAATGTTGAAAAAATGAGAAAGATGAGAAAGTGAATTTTGTTTCTTTTTCTTTAATTTTTTGAATTTCATTAAGTAGATATGTGAATTATGTATCCAATGAGGGTTAATGTAGTCATTTTGCAATTATGAGGAGAGGTAAATGATATTTTTAAAATGTCAAGGGCACTAAGTGATATTAGAAAAAATCTCAGTGGAGGTTTGTAATATTATCCCTTAGTGAAAATAGCCAATTTCATTGCTAAACTTTTTTACTTGTACCAATTTTGTGAGGACTCGAAAATTATTTTTAAAATTTCTCCTATTTTTGAAATTTTCATTTATATTTTCTTTTATTTACTTTACTTGCTTATTTGCTAGCCTTAATTTGATAGTGATTTTAAAGATTAAGTTAAGATTTTCTCTTTTCCTTTTTATATTTTAGTGCATGTTAAGTTTTGTAGAGTATTAAGGTAGTTTGACCGACTAGTGAGATGTGTGCGTTAAATTTGGTGGACGAGAACAAGTGTGGTACTATAGGAATTATGTGATTAGAAGTGTTAGGAGTGTATTAGAGAAACCCTAGTTATCTTGGAGATTAGAGACAAACAAGAGACAAAGAGATAGGCTTGAACCAAGCCTTGCCATGTGTCAATGATCTAAGCCCTCTTTGACCAAACTAAGCCTTGCCTTTATCTCTTATTTTCACAACTAAAAGCCTTCACTTTCCTCCCCTTCTTGGCCGAAATTTATGAGAGAAAAGAGAGAGAAAATTCTCAATTTTCCAACTTGATTTCTTGCTTGATTCTTGAGAAAATCAAAGTGAAACTCGAATCCACTCCGATCAATCTTGGGGAAAGCTTGGAGGTGAGCTTGCTGGAGCTTTTGCGAGGAAGAAAGTTCTTATCTTGCAACTTATTTTGGGGGTTTTGGGGGTTTTGATGTATTATATTAAGAACATCTTTTTTTTCCTTCTTATTTTGCCATTTAAGCAACACATGACTTGATTATGATGGATTTTATGGAAGATTTCATAGTTTTGCTTAGTAAGTTGTAATTTTCAGATTTGAAATGTATTGGACAGCCTTGATATGAATGGATTAGCTTGGATATGAGTTTGGATGAACTTTTTAGCTTTGAGATGAGGTTTTCTAGCTTCTATATTCGAATTTCCAGCTTTAGTTACAATTTCTAGCTCTGAGTTGAAAATTTTCAGCTTTGGTGTAAGTGATTTGGAGCTTATTATATATGTTCAAAGTTGATAGTTTTGTGGCTTAGTGTATGCATCATTTGTCTCCTACAATATGTGGCCTTGAATGAGGTTTATTTACTATGAAACTAAGACTTAAATTGGATGTTTAACTTGAAGAAAAATGGAGACATATTGCTGGATTTTCTCCTTGTTGGTCAAGTGAGGGTTAAGGTGTGAATTTAGGGCATTTTGTCTTCCTCTTGTATCTGACTTTTCTCAAAACACCTGTTACAATCTTTTCTTTGCATGTGTGTTAGTTTTGAACCAAAAAAAAGAAGTTTAAGAGGGGGAAAAACTTAGTTTTCCAAACTATTAGCTCACTGGAAAATTTTCGCAAGAAGTCCGACGCAGCTTTGGGAAATTGACTATAATTTCGTATAGGAAAGTCAGAATTGAGTTCCGTTGATTACGTTTGAAACTAAACTCATAGGGCTTTCAACGATATAAAATTCAAGGTTTGATTCAATTCTTACAAATACCAGCAAATCTGCAAATTTTCTTGAAAACCATGACTGTTCTGTTTTTGCACATGAGATAGCAGTGAGTTTGAACTGAAATTTGACTAACCTATGAGTTGAATTTCATGAAGATGTCTTCTAAAACCTGTTAGTGCTTCGAATCTATTAATGGTGTAAATTTTGTGATTTTTTGATCTACGGAACTCAAGTTATGCTTTTTCAAAGAATGTCACCAAAGCTCGAAATTTTGTCAAATGAATTGAGTGGGACTTGGAAAACTTTGGGGAAGCTTTTCTAGGTCCTAAACCTTAATTTGGTGTGATCTTGGATGCTTAAATTGCTTTTCTCACTTTTAGAATACTTGTGTTGGATTTTACCTTAAAGTCTCGAGCTCAAAGTGAGAAGTATATGGAATACCTTGGAATACTAGACGTGTATATTTTGACTAGTTGAATCTACTAAGTTTAAATCTATTGTGATTGTGAATCTTGGCTCAGGGTTTGGTAGCAATCAAAGTTATCATCCAAAGAGTTGACGTTTAATCTACTGATATCGGTGAGTGTTCTTTGCATGTTGTTCTTCCAATGACTATGTGGAATGTTGTGAATATTTGCTTGACTATTAAACGCTTTTCAATGATTGTTAAATGAATTTTCAATGGGCGATTTTGTACTTTATTCGCACTCGACCTAAGTGAATGTGAATTTTCAATGATCAAATGATTGAATGTTATTTGTGTATGAATGTAAGCCTTTCGCTAAACTGGACCGTTGCCCTTCGTCGCTAGCCTATTCAAGCCAGAAGCGGACTCAGTCGAGTAGGTTGGTGACCCTGGACCACTGTTTTCGTATACTCGAGTATGACCATGAAGTCTGGTGGAGTACTTACCAGTGAATGAAATGCAATGAATGAAATAACTGACTGAATGAAATAACTGACTGAATGAAATGATCACTGAAGGAGTTTTTATTTTCAAATGTGTTTTCATATTTCGGAGGTAAAAGGGAGAAATGGTCGGAGACTGTGTGAGGCTCCGAAATTTTATTTGTCTTTATAGCTATTATTTGAACTTACTTGCCTTAAATTCTTGATTGCTTTTATGGTTGAATCATGATTTTTCTCTTATTGTATTATTTAACTTAGTGCATGTTTAATTTGGTGTATGTTAAGTTTCATAGTGCATTACACTCGTGTGACCGACTTGTGAGGTATGTGCAATAAATTTGGTGGATTAGAAGGAGTTTTGCGTACAAGAGATTATATGACAAGAGGTGTTAAGAGTTAATTAGAGGAGCATTAGATAAGTTAGTAATTGGACATAAATAGAGAGGCAAAAAGATAGACAATACATCTTTCCTTGCCATTTGTCAACTAGCCTACCAAGTTTGACCAAGACCCTTGATCAAGACCAAGTTTTCTTCTTATCCAACTTGAACTCTTATCATTTCACTATTTCTTCTTCTTATTCCTTGGCCTTAGACGAATTTGGAGAGGAGAAAAGAGGGAGAAAACCACAAAAAAAATCCAGCCTATATTTTCTTGCTTGAATCATGAAGAATCCAACAAAAAATCCTAATCTACTCCAATCAATCTTGAGGTAAGATTGGAGGGAAGTTTTTGGTGAAGGTTTGGAAGAAGAAAATCTTGCATCCCTCTTGATTTGCTTGTCATCTTTGCGGTTGGAGGTCAAGAGGTAAACTTTGCAAGAAAACCTAACTTTCTTGATGTTTATATGATGATTTACTAGTTTTACTTGAGAAACTACTAGGTTTTCTTGATATATGATGATTTCCTAAGTTTACTTGATGAACTACTAGATGTTACTACTAGGTTTTTAGTTTACTCGATGTATGTTGCTTTAGGGTGAAAAAGGCATGACGTTTATGGAAGATTTCATGGTTTTGCTTACTAGCTTGCAATTTCAACTTTGAAATGTATTGGACAACTTTGATATGAATATTTCCATGCTTTGGTTCGAAATTCCAGTTTTGAGATGAAAAAATTTCAGTTTTGGTGTAAGTGAATTGGAGCTTGTTATATATGTTCAAAGTTGATAGTTTTGTGGCCTTGATTGAGGTTCATTTACTATGAAACTAAGATTTGAATTGAATGATTAACTTGAACAGATATGAAGACATATTGCTGAATTTTCTCCTTGTTGGTCAAGTAAGGGTTAAGGTGTGGATTTATGGTATTTTGTTTTTCTCTTGCATATGATTTTATTCAAAACACTTGTTACAATCTATTTTTTTGCATGTGTGTTAGTTTTGAGCCAAAACAAAGAGGTTTAAGAAGAGAAAAACCTAGTTTTTCAAACTAATTGCTTGCTGGAAAATTTTCGCACGAAGCCCTGCACAGTTTTGGAAAATTGGCTATAACTTGGTATAGGAAAGTTGGAATTGAGTTCCGTTTGAAACTAGACACATAGAGCTTTCAACGGTATAAAATTCAAGGTTTAGGTCAACTCCTATAAATACCAGCAAATCTGCAAAGTTTCCTAAAAACCATGACTGTCCTATTTTTGCACATGAGACAACAGTGAGTTTGAATTGAAATTTGACAAACCTATGAGCTAAATTTCATGAAGACATCTTCTAAAGCCTATTAGTGCTTCGAGTCTATTTCGACCTGCGGAACTCAAGTTATGCTTTTTCAAAGAATGTCACCAAAGTTGAGAATTTTGTCAAATGAATTGAGTGGGACTTGAAAAACTTTGGGAAACTTTTCTAGGTCTTAAACCTTAATTTGTTGTGATTTTGGATGCTTAAATTGCTCTCCTCACTTTTAGAATACTTGTGTTGGATTTTATCCTAAAGTCTCGAACTCAAAGTGAGAAAGCATATGGAATACCTTGGAATACTAGACGTGTATGTTTTGGCTAGTTGAATCTACTAAGTTTAAATCTATTGTGATTGTGAATCTTGTTTCAGGATTTGATAGCGATCAAGGTTATCATCCAGAGAGTTGACGTTTAATCTACTGATATCGGTGAGTGTTCCTTGCATGTTGTGCTACCAATGACTATGTGGAATGTCGTGAATGTTTGCTTGAATGTTAAACGCTTTTCAATGATTGTTAAATGGACTTTCATTGGGCGAGTGTGTACTTTATCGCACTCGACTTAAGTGAATGTGAATTTTCAATGACCAAATGATTGAATGTTACTTATGCATGAATGTAAGCCTCTAGCTTAACTGGGCCCTTGCCCTTCATTGCCAGTCGACTCGAGTCAGAAGTGGATTCGATCGGGCAGTTAGTGACCCTGGGACAGTGTTTGGTATACTCGAGTATGACCACGAAATCTGGTGGAGTACTGGCCAGTGAATGAAATAAGTGACCGAATGAAATGATCACTGTTGGAGTTTTATTTTCAAATTTTTTCACATGTCGAAGGAATAAAGGGAAAATGGTCGGCGAATGAATGACTGAATAAATGGCTCCAAGTGAACACTATCCTTCTAATGATTGAATGCTTGTTTCTTGAATGACTACTTATTACTGTGCAAAGTGTGTAAATTGTTAAATGTAATTCTTCCATGTTTTATTTGCCTGATTGCTTGTTTGGGAACCTCACTGGACTTTTAGGTCATTCCTTTTGTTTTGTTTTCCTTACAGGAGTGGAGGCCAGAGCAAGTAAGCGTGAACTAGTATGTATAATCTTCATGGACATGTACTTTTGTAGATAGAATGTATTTGGGATCTTTGGTAATGCACCCCTATGTTTCACTTTTGGATTGTAAATTAAGTTGAAATTTTTGGTTGAATTGGGAACCTCTATTTTAATCTAAAGGCGTGAAAGACTATTTCAAGAATGTTAGTGAGTGAGTCCTGGCGAGAGTTGGGCAGGCGGTCCGTTGAACCCTTTGGTTCGCCTTAGGGGGAGGTGGGGTCGTCACAGGTGGTATCAGAGCTCTTACTGAGCTCATGCCAAGAGAGGGTTCTCAGACTGTGGGAATTGACCTGTAAGTGTGGAATGAATTTCTGTTAATGAGGAAAATTAGATGTGTATGTCGGGTAGGAATCTTAAATGTGGTTGATTTCCTCTTGGGACTGGCCAGCTCGAGTGGTGAATTATTCTATTTTCAGATTCTTGTATTCGAGTACTAAAGAGTTGATACCTTTATGATGAGTCGATATCACGAGTGAAATTGTGGTAAGCTTTAATGGCAATGGTCAAGGCACGAAAGATTCTAGTATTAAACTTGAGATTGAGCCGATCGAGGGGATTGGATCGAAGAGTGTCGTCCTAGACTAGTCCATTAGCTGGTTGGCTAGGATTTTTGTAGATGGTGGCTAGATTGTTGTGTGTGTTTGAGAAACTAGCATTGTAGACCTGTATCCCTTCTCCTATGACTGTGCAGACTTGTTAGGTGTTTATTTTGGGGTGGTTTAATTGCAACTACATATGTCTTTCTACCCTTCTTTTGATACTGATACCCGTAGTTTGGTTCTTGATGTAAAAGTATGGACTGGGTTTTGAATCTTATCATTCCAAAATTGAGAGTTTTGAGACTCTTCTTAAGGAAAAGGGTCATAGAGGAAGACATTATGAGGGTAAGTGGCCATAGTATCTTTTGGGTATGGCTTTTGACAATGAGGGTAAAGTGGAGAGTGAGTTAGGGTGTGGCCCTTTTAAATCATGCGGATGGTAATAATTTCTACCCGAGAAGGGTAACCATCTCGTACCGTACCAAGAACAGGAATACATGTCATAGTATCTCGAGATCTCTACTTGCGTTAGATTTGTCATTTAGCTAATTTGAGAAATAAAGATTAGTTGTTCATGGATGGCTTGGAATCGAATGAACTTACGAGGTATATGGTTGTGTGATTAGTTACTCATTGGATACTTTAATTTGTTTGGCAAACTGTCATATGAGATTAAGCGAATTGGTGATATGACACATTGGGAAGATATATCTGAGGAAATAGAAATTCTTCAGGATGAGAGATAGGTCTAGAAGAAAGTGGGTAAACATTGGAAGGACGATGGAACCAAGAGTGATACTGAAAGGAAATCCAAAAAGCATAGTGAAGATGAACTTTCTATGAAGAATAGAGGAAGGAAAGAAAGAACAAGAACATTTTGCAACTGTTAAGAGTGGACACTATGACACACCTCATACTGGAATGCGTGAGTTGAAAACTGGTGCAGGTTTTAGATGTGGTAAACTCGGACATCAAGTGAGAGATTGCCCAAAATAAATGAATTAAGCTATGGGGAATCTGCTACCCTACTCGAAGCTAGCCCTTCATGATATTTTACCTGGAAGAGTTGTATCTGTTGGATTATATGTAGCGAAAGTTTAATGTAGTAAGTTGGATTCCAGTTATAAACCTTGAATTTGAAGTCTGATGTTTGCATTAATAATATTAAATTTCTGTGTTCTATTGGCATTAAATCCCTATTCATGAGTTAATTGCATTTAGAGTATAGAGTCTAATGTATAGAGTTCAAGCTTCACCTTGAACTTGAAGTCTGATGTATATTGTGAATTCTTTGTCAATGTATAGAGTATGATTTCAAGATCTAGCAAGAGCAGTTAAATTTCATAGTTACAATATCGAGTTCTAAATTTATAACATCTTGCACCTTTTGACACCTTCATTGACCTTCCTTAGTATGTTAGTTTAGATATTACGTTAGTAAGATTTTCCACTAGGCAAGTTTGTGATAGCACCATGAGTAAGGTGAAGCTACTTGGAAATTGGAGAAAATCCTATAGAATCGAGTTTTGCTAGTTAAGGTTAGAATTTCGAGGACAAAATTCATTTAAGGGGGAGAGAGTGTGAGGCCCCGAAATTTTACTTGTCTTTATAGCTCTTATTTGAACTTACTTGCCTTAAATTCTTGGTTGCTTTTATGGTTCAATCATGATTTTTCTCTTATTGTATTATTTAACTTGGTGCATGTTTAATTTGGTGCATGTTAAGTTTTATAGTGCATTACACTAGTGTGACCGAATTGTGAAGTGTGTGCAATAAATTTGGCGGATTAGAAGGAGTTTTGTGTACAAGGGATTATGTGACAAGAGTTGTTAAGAGTTAATTATACAAGCATTAGATATGTTAGTGATTAGAGACAAATAGATAGACAAAAAGATAGACAATACATCTTTCCTTGCCATTTGTCAACTAGCCTACCAAGTTTGATCAAGACCAAGTTTTCTTCTTATCCAACTTGAGCTCTTATCATTTCAGTATTTCTTCTTCTTGTTCCTTGGCCTTGGATGAATTTGGAGAGGAGAAAAGAGGGAGAAAACCACAAAAAAATCCAGCCTTAATTTCTTGCTTCAATCATGAAGAATCCAATGAAAAATCCTAATCTACTCCGATCAATCTTGAGGTAAGTTTGAAGGGAAGCTTTTGTTGAAGTTTTGGAAGAAGAAAATCTTACATCCCTCTTGATTTGCTTGTCATCTTTGGGGTTGGAGGTCAAGAGGAAAACTTTGCTAGAAAACCTTACTTTCTTGATGTTTATATGATGATTTACTAGTTTTACTTGAGAAACTACTAGGTTTTCTTGATATATGATGATTTCCTAAATTTACTTGATGAACTACTAGATGTTACTACTAGGTTTTTAGTTTACTTGATATATGTTGCTTTAGGGTGAAAAAGGCATGACTTTTATGGAAGATTTCATGGTTTTGCTTACTAGCTTGCAATTTCAACTTTGATATGTATTGGACAACTTTGATATGAATATTTCCATGCTTTTGTTTGAAATTCCAGTTTTGAGATGAAAAAATTTCAGTTTTGGTGTAAGTGATTTGGAGCCTGTTATATATGTTCAAAGTTGATAGTTTTGTGGCCTTGATTGAGGTTCATTTACTATGAAACTAAGATTTGAATTGGATGATTAACTTGAACAGATATGAAGACATATTGCTGAATTTTCTCCTTGTTGGTCAAGTAAGGGTTAAGTTGTGGATTTAGGGTATTTTGTTTTTCCCTTGCATATGATTTTATTCAAAACACTTCTTACAATCTATTTCTTTGCATGTGTGTTAGTTTTGAGCCAAAACAAAGAGGTTTAAGAAGAGAAAAACCTAGTTTTCCAAACTAATTGCTTGTTGGAAACTTTTCGCAGGAAGCCCTGAGCAGCTTTGGGAAATTGGCTCTAATTTCGTATAGAAAAGTCGGAATTGAGTTCTGTTTGTTGCGTTTGAAACTAGACACAAAGGGCTTTCAACGGTATAAAATTCAGGGTTTGGTTCAACTCCTATAAATACCAGAAAATTTGCAAAATTTCTTAAAAACCATGACTGTCCTATTTTTGCACATGAGACAGCAGTGAGTTTGAACTGAAATTTGACTAACCCATAAGCTGAATTTCATGAAGACTTCTTCTAAAACCTATTAGTAATTCGATTCTATTTTCTAATGGTGTGAGTTTTGTGATTTTTTGACCTACAGACCTCAAGTTATGCTTTTTCAAAGAATGTCACCAAAGTTAGAAATTTTGTCAAATGAATTGAGTGGGACTTGGAAAACTTTGGAAAAATTTTTCTAGGTCTTAAACCTTAATTTGTTGTGATTTTGGATGCTTAAATTGCTCTCCTCACTTTTAGAATACTTGTGTTGGATTTTATCTTAAAGTCTCGAGCTCAAAGTGAGAAGCATATGGAATACCTTGGAATACTAGACGTGTATGTTTTGGCTAGTTGAATCTACTAAGTTTAAATCTATTGTGATTGTGAATCTTGGTTCAGGGTTTGGTAGTGATCAAGGTTATCATCCAAAGAGTTGACGTTTAATCTACTGATATCGGTGAGTGTTCCTTGCATGTTGTGCTACCAATGAATATGTGGAATGTCGTGAATATTTGCTTGAATGTTAAACGCTTTTCAATGATTGTTAAATGGATTTTCATTGGGCAAGTGTGTACTTTATCGCACTCGACCTAAGTGAATGTGAATTTTCAATGATTAAATGATTGAATGTTACTTGTGCATGAATGTAAGCCTTTGGTTGAACTGGGCCCTTACTCTTCGTTGCCAGTCGACTCGAACTAGAAGCAGATTCGGTCGGGCGGTTGGTGACTCTGGGACAGTGTTTGGTATACTTGAGTATGACCCCGGAATCTGGTGGAGTACTGGCTTGTGAATGAAATACGTGACCGAATGAAATGATCACTGTTGGAGTTTTATTTTCAAATGTTTTTACATGTTGAGGAATAAAGGGAAAATGGTCGGCGACTGAATGACTGAATGAATGGCTCCAAGTGAACACTTTCCTTCTAATGATTGAATGCTTGTTTCTTCAATGACTGCTTATTACTGTGCAAAGTGTGTAAATTGTTAAATGTAATTCTTCCATGTTTTATTTGCCTGATTGCTTGTTTGGGAACCTCACTGGACTTTTGGGTCATTCCTTTTGTTTTGTTTTCCTTACATGAGTGGAGGCCAGAGCAAGTAAGCGTGAACTAGTGTGTATAATCTTCATGTACATGTACTTTTGTAGATAGAATGTATTTGGAATCTTTGGTAATGTACCCCTATGTTTCACTTTTGGATTGTAAATTAAGTCAAAATTTTTGGTTGAATTGGGAACCTCTATTTTAATCTAAAGGTGTGAAAGACTATTTCAAAAATGTTAGTGAGTGAATCCTAGCGAGAGCTGGGCAGGCGGTCCGCTGAACCCTTTGGTTGCCTTTAGGGGAGGTGGGGTAATCACAAACTGAATGGCTCCAAGTGAGCACGTATCCTTCCAATGATTGAATGTTTGTTTCTTGAATGACTGTTTATTCCTATGCAAAGTGTGCAAATTGTTAAATGTAATATTTCCATGTTTTATCTACCTGATTACTCGTTTTGGAACCTCACTGGGATTTTAACTCATTTCTTTAGTTTGTTTTTCTTACAGGAGTGGAGGCCAGAGCAAGTAAGCGTGAAATAGTGTATATAATCTGCATATACTTGTACTTTTGTAGATGAAATGTATTTTGCGCTCTTTGGTAATGAAATCTTATGTTTCACTTTTGGGGTGTAAATTAAGTTGAAATTCTTGGATGAATGAAACTTTTATATATATCTAGAGGCGTGAAAGACTATTTCAAGAATGTAAATGAGTGAGTTCTGGCGAGAGTTGGGCAGGCGGTTCGTCAAACCCTTGGGTACGTCTTAGAGGGAGGTGGGGTCGTCATAGGTGGTATCAGAGCCAGGTTCGCGTGGTCTCTGCGCGGGGTGAGTTGGGGCCAAGTGGTGTTATGGTTTCGATTACGTGAATGAGTGTAAAGGACTAAATACTCTTCTTGAGCATAAGTTGTGAATCATGAATGTTATAGGCGTAAAACCTTTATCATGATATTTGGAGAAGAAAGATATGTATGTCAGGCAGGAATCTCTAATATAGGTGATTTACTCTTGGGACCCGCCGGTTCGAGTTGTGAGTTATTTTATTTCGAATTTTTGTACCTGAGTACCCAAGAGTTGAGGGCATTTAGATGAGAATCGACATCACGACTGACTTTCAGGTAAATGTGAATGAAAAAGGTTAATGCATGGAAGATTTTAATATGTGACCTAGGAATTGAACTGATTGAGGAGAATGGATCGATGAGTGCTATAATAGACTAATCCAGTAACTGGTTGGTTAGGATTTCTATGGCTGGTGGTTAGATTGTCATGCATGTTGAAGAAGCTAGCACTACGACCTATCTCCTTTTAATTTGGTTCTTGATTGACTACCCTTGCCTATGCTTCCTTGATACCTACCCCTCGATGTAAGAGTAGGGATTTGGTTTTGATTCCTCTCTTGCCCCGATTGAGAGTTTTGGATTAGGTATGGGAGTTTTGGAGAAAAGGGTTTGGATTCTAAGCTTGTATATATTCTTTTGGCGAACATAGGATGACCACTCAGATTGAGAATAGAAAGGATACTATGGGGGTAAGTAGCCGTAGTATCTTTTGGGTATAGTTTTGACAATGACCATGAGTAAATTGGAGATTGCAGGCTTGAGTTTTTGCGAGCAAAGATTAGAATTTCAAGGACGACATGTTGTTTCTTTTTTTGTTTTGCCACTGTATGTATTTTGCTCGTGACAAGTCAATGCTAAAATGTATAGTACCTGTTTTTTTTTATGCACTTGATTTTGATCAGCTTGATATGTACAATATCTTCGTGACTTGATGTATGAACTTAGTGTGTTGTAACTATATTAAGCATGATTCCTTATCTTTGGTTTTGTGATTTTGAAAATGTCTTTATCTTGCTGCTTTAGCTGATTTGTTTTGTTTATGTACTATATAGCCTATTTTGACAAAAAAAAAAGAGAGAGAAGAGTATGGAGGGAAGACGTAGTCGTGGACGTGGAGCTGATCGAGGACGTGTGGCAAGGCAATCACAGGAACCAAGGAATGAAAGAGAAGCAGCGGTCGAGCAAGATCGTGGACTGAGGGTCAAAGTAGGGGACCAAGTAGCGATGGCGATACAACAAATAACTAATATCTTAGCTCGATTTGTGGAGCAACAAGGCCAAACTCCAGTGAATCAACCTAGGAACCCTGAGATTGGAGAGGATAGGGTACTAGAACGTTTTCAAAAGTTTTCTCCACTGAAGTTCTTTGGAGGGCTTGATCCGGAGGCAGTTGAGCATTGATTGGAGATAATGATTAATATCTTTGCAGCTTTGAACTACACGGAGGAAAGGCATGTGAACTTTGCTGTATTTTAATTCGAAAGACCGGCCCGGGAATGGTGGAATGTTATTAGGGTAAAGTGGGAGAGAGAACAGACTGTATGGACTTGGGTAAACTTTATAAGGGAATTTAATGAGAAATACTTCCCACCTTTGGTCCAAGAGAAGAGAAAGGATGATTTTATTAGGTTACGTCAGGGAATCCTGAGTGTGGCCGAATATGAAAAATAATTTGCTAAACTGTCCAAATTTGCTCCTTAATTGGTGGTTACGGAGCGGAAGAGAGTGAGACAGTTTATACAAGGATTGAATCTGGAGATTAAAGAAGCTTTAGCGGCGGTTCAAGTTAATACTTTTACGAAAGCTCTTCAGAAAACCCAAAGGATTGAGAATGCAAAGGCACAGGTGAAAGCTTTCCAACCATGAAAAAGGAGTGCACCTAGTAGTACACATGAGGAATCTAGAGAAAATGCAACGCCTTCTAAAGTAAAAAGAGCGAACCATTCACCTTACCCACCATGGACACTAGGAACACTAGAAGAAGGTTCTACTCAAGTGGAACAAGGGCAACAAGAGGGAATTCCTCGAGAAGGCCAAAAAGTGGCTCCTCGCTTGGCCTGTGGATACTGTGAGAAGACAAATCACACTGAAGATGATTGCTAGAGGAAGGGGCGAAAGTGTTTAGTTTGTGGGAGTACCGACCATCAAATTAGCAACTGATTGCAGAAGTAGCAATGAGGGACAAATGCTCAACATGGGGATAAAACTAACCCCAGACAAGCTAATGAAAGAGGGAACAGACCAAGAGTGCTAGCGTGGATATATGCCATAGACAAGCAATCAGCTCTGGAGTCATCTGAGGTAATGGACGGTAAAAATTTCGAGGACGAAATTTTCTTAAGGGGGAGAGAGTGTGAGGACCCGAAAATTATTTTTAAATTTTCTCCTTTTTTGAAAATTCCATTTATATTTTCTTTTATTTTACTTTACTTGCTTATTTGCTAGCTTTAATTTGATAGTCATTTTAAAGGTTAAGTTAAGATTTTTCTCTTTTTTTATATTTTAGTGTATGTTAAGTTTTGTAGAGTATTAAGGTAGTTTGACCGACTAGTGAGATGTGTGCGTTAAATTTGGTGGACGAGAACAAGTATGGTACTATAGGAATTATGTGATTAGAAGTGTTAGGAGTGTATTAGAGAAACCCTAGTTATCTTGGAGATTAGAGACAAACAAGAGACAAAGAGATAGGCTTGAACCAAGCCTTGCCATGTGTCAATGATCTAAGCCCTCTTTGACCAAACTAAGCCTTACCTTTATCTCTTATTTTCACAACTAAAAGCCTTCACTTTCCTCCCCTTCTTGGCCGAAATTTATGAGAGAAAAGAGAGAGAAAATTCTCAATTTTTCAACTTGATTTCTTGCTTGATTCTTGAGAAAATCAACGTGAAACTCGAATCCACTCCGATCAATCTTGGGGAAAGCTTGGAGGTGAGCTTGTTGGAGCTTTTGGGAGGAAGAAAGTTCTTATCTTGCAACTTATTTTGGGGGTTTTGATGTATTATACTAAGAACATCTCTTAGTATCTTCTTATTTTGCCATTTAAGCAACACATGACTTGATTATGATGGATTTTATGGAAGATTTCATAGTTTTGCATAGTAGGTTGTAATTTTCAGATTTGAAATATATTGGACAGCCTTGATATGAATGGATTAGCTTGGATATGAGTTTGGATGAACTTTTTAGCTTTGAGATGAGGTTTTCTAGCTTCTATATTCGAATTTCCAGCTTTAGTTACAATTTCCAGCTTTGAGTTGAAAATTTTCAACTTTGGTGTAAGTGATTTGGAGCTTATTATATATGTTCAAAGTCGATATTTTTGTGGCTTAGTGTATGCACCATTTGTTTCCTACAATATGTGGCCTTGAATGAGGTTTATTTACTATGAAACTAAGACTTGAATTGGATGTTTAACTTGAAGAAAAATGGAGACATATTGCTGGATTTTCTCCTTGTTGGTCAAGTGAGGGTTAAGGTGTGAATTTAGGACATTTTGTCTTCCTCTTGTATATGAATTTTCTCAAAACACTTGTTATAATCTATTTCTATGCATTTGTATTAGTTTTGAACCAAAACAAAAAGGTTTAAGAAGGGGAAAAACCTAGTTTTCCAAACTAATAGCATGCTGGAAAATTTTCGCAGAAAGTCCTGCACAACTTTGAAAAATTGACTATAACTTCATATAGGAAAGTCAGAATTCAGTTCCGTTTGTTGCATTTGAAACTAGACTCATAGGGCTTTCAATGGTATAAAAACCATGACTGTTTTGTTTTGCACATGAGACAGTTGTGAGTTTGAACTGAAATTTGACTAACCTATGAGCTGAATTTTAGGAAATGTCTTCTAGTGCTTCAAATCTATTTTCTAATGGTGTAAGTTTTGTGATTTTTTGACATACGAAACTTAAGTTATGCTTTTTCAAAAAATGTCGCCAAAGCTGGAAATTTTGTCAAATGAATTGAGTGGGATTTGGAAAACTTTGGGGAAACTTTTCTAGGTCCTAAACTTTAATTTGGTGTGATCTTGGATGATTAAATTGCTTTTCTCACTTTTAGAATACTTGTGTTGGATTTTATCTTAAAGTCTCGAGTTCAAAGTGAGAAGTATATGGAATACCTTGGAATACTAGACGTGTATGTTTTGGCTAGTTGAATCTACTAAGTTTAAATCTATTGTGATTGTGAATCTTGCCTCAGGGTTTGGTAGCGATCAAGGTTATCATCCAGAGAGTTGACGTTTAATCTACTGATATCGGTGAGTGTTCCTTGCATGTTGTTCTTCCAATGACTGTGGAATGTTGTGAATGTTTGCTTAACTGTTAAACGCTTTTCAATGATTGTTAAATGAATTTTCAATAGGCGAGTGTGTACTTTATCACACTCGACCTAAGTAAATGTGACTTTTCAATGATCAAATGATTGAATGTTACTTGTACATGAATGTAAGCCTTTGGCTGAACTAGGCCCTTGCCCTTTGTCGCTAGCCTATTTGAGCCAGAAGCGGACTCAGTCGGGTAGGTTGGTGACCCTGGGCCACTGTTTTGATATACTCGAGTATGACCACGAAGTCTGGTGGAGTACTGGCCAGTGAATGAAATAACTAACTGAATGAAATGATCACTGAAGGAGTTTTTATTTTGAAATGTGTTTTCATATTTCGGAGGTATAAGGTAGAAATGGTCGGAGATTGAATGACTGAATGAATGAATGGCTCCAAGTGAGCACGTATCCTTCCAATGATTGAATGTTTGTTTCTTGAATGACTGTTTGTTACTGTGCAAAGTGTGCAAATTGTTAAATGTAATACTTTCATGTTTTATCTACCTGATTGCTCGTTTTGGAACCTCACTGGGATTTTAACTCATTTCTTTAGTTTTGTTTTCCTTACAGGAGTGGAGGCTGGAGCAAGTGAACGTGAAATAGTGTATATAATCTTCATGTACTTGTACTTTTGTAGATGAAATGTATTTTGGAATCTTTGGTAATGAAATCCTATGTTTCACTTTTAGGGTGTAAATTAAGTTAAAATTCTTAGATGAATAAAACTTTTATGTAAATCTAGAGGCATGAAAGGCTATTTCAAGAATGTAAGTGAGTAAGTCCTGGCGAGAGTTGGGCAGGAGGTCTGCCAAACCCTTGGGTACGCCCTAGGGGGATGTGGGGTCGTCACAAATTTAGTGCCCATACTTTGTTCTTGGCCAATTAGATACTTCAACTTAAGATGCAGATCCAATTGAGGCCCTCCATGGTGGCACCACCAACAAAAGTCGAGTAGAAGTCAAATTGACCAAATAGAGAGGGGTACTTTTGAAACATCACTTATGGACTGTAATAAAGTCAAGCAAAATCACTTTTTACATGTGATAAAACTCTAGGAAAATACCAAAACTGAAAGCAACTTATGTAGAACAAAGCTAGGGTTTTAATCTAAGAGATATTTGGGCAAAATTTAAGCAATTGATGATGGATAAGAAAGAGGAGGGCAATGGGACTGCAACGATAGACAAAATGGGGTGCGAATAGAGCATCAAAGGTAATTTTGATGAAGGGCAATTGAACAAAACTAGTAAGTTCAAATATTTAGAAATCATTTTTTCTTGATATGTTAAATTTTTAGATGATACGTGGAGTTGGTTTATTTGCTTGCAATTGTGTTAAATAAACTACATTACTCTGATGGAGTATCTGGTGAGAAACTAGAAAAGGTTTTGTTTTAGTTGATATTTTTTAGGAAAACAAGGGTTCATGTGATCACTAAGGATTTGCTAAACTATTTAATGATATGTGGGGCTGGATTATCTAGCTTGCAATTGTGTTTATTATACTACATTACTCAGATGGGATCAACTGCCGAGAAATCAGAAAGGTTTAAACTTATTTTTTTTATGTTTTTCCTTGAAAAAAGATGGTTCATGTGGTCCCTAAGGCTTAAATTAATTTGAGTTAATTTGAAAGGTTGCTTTTGTGAGGACCCGCAATTTTTCTTATTTTTATTTTATCTTACTGGCTTAATTAATTATTTACTCACCTGTTTTCTCCGAATAATTTATTTCAACCATTTTAAACTTATTTTCAAGGAATACTGTCCCAATTATGTTTTTAAAACGTTTCGTTAGCAAATTTAATTTTTCGGCGGCTCGTTTAGTAAGAAATAGTGAATACACGTTTTTCGAGGTAAATTCGATCCGAGAGTGCATTAGTCTTGGAGAATTAAGAATGATCATTAGTAGACTAAGAAAAGTTAATTAAGGGATTAGAGGTGAGTGGGTTCAAATTTTCACTTTAGCGCGCGTGCAGCGTAAGTTCGCGCATTTCGCGTAAGTACAGGTGTTTCGCGCCGGAGCGGCTAAGTGGAGACTTAAGAAACTTATACTAGATTACTAAGAGTGAATAATTATAGTGTTAAAGGAAGTGTCTTGGAGGATTAGTGCATATGTGTATAAAATCCGAGAGAAAACGGTGATACGAAACCCTATTGAGCACTAGTGAAGGATTGACTTTTTGCCCAACACCTATGCTACTATTTCATTCTTTTCTTCCAAGAAAACTAAACCACCAAACTCCCTCATCTCTCTCCTCACTCTCGGCCAGCCTCAAGACAAGAAAAGGAAGAAGAAAACCAAACCACAAAGCCACTCCCTCACTCCCTCTTGGTCGGCAGCCATAGGAAGAAAAAAAGAAAAGAAGAAAACTCCATTCTTGCTCCAAATCACCTCCAACTTTGCAACCAACTTCCACTTCACTTGGAGAGCAACTTAAGCTAAGGGAAAAGCATCATCTCACGATTTTTCTTGGACTTTAGAGGTGCGAAAATTTCTGGTTTATCTCAAGGAGTAGGAGGTAATCATCCAACCACTTAATCTTAGTTTTAATGGGTTTAATTGTTGCTATGAAGCTTGTAGCTTCATTTTAGTTGTTATTTGGATTTAAATGGTTGGAGTGGGCTCTATGAATTCCCACCTTGGATATATGGACTGATATGATGATATAATTGTTAGTTTGAGTTGTTTAAGTGTTGGTTAAGATGATTTTGGATAGAGAATCGAAGGAAAACTGAAGGAAATTTCACTTGGGCGCTAACCGAAAATCTGTTCAGTTTTGCCGTGGCTTTAACTCGAATTTTTGTTGCTCAAATGACTTTGAAACTGATGTAGATATGTTTTATATGATGTGTAGAAAGTTTCTACCAAAAATCATTTGATTTGGTTGAGTAAAAGTTGAATTTTCGAAATTTATAGAAACCTGGAAAACGTGTTCTGGGCTGATGAACAGTGTCTCTTTAATTGAACATATCTCTCTGTACAAAATTCAAAATCGAGTTCCGTTTACGGAATTTGAAACTAGACATTTGTAGCTTTCCAATGGTATAAAATTCACCATCTATTTCGAATTGAGTGATCCATAGTGGTTCACCAAAGTTGTCTGTTCTGTTCTGCTGTTCTGTTCGAATAGCAGTGGGAAGCTGCAACTTGTCGCCTGAATTTGAACTACCTATGGACTGATTTTCAAAACTAATTCTTCTGATGAAATGTATCCTTTTGAATCTAGTTTTCAACGCCACCGACCATTCTCAATTCCAAGTTGTATTGAGTGAGATATGGTGCAATTTGTAAACTACAGCAGAGCTGGAAAACCCTTTCTTGTGTTGGCCGAATGGTTAGGCTAATTGAGGGATCCTTTGCTTTGAAAATTTTGATGTCAATTGACTACCAATTACTTTTTAAGTGTTTCTTGGACATTGGTTTCACAAATGAACCGAAATGGGACTGATTTCATTGTGCAAAATGTTCAGAAACGAACTAAAAGCAAGAAGACAGATTTACTAGGAAATATTTTCCAAACTTTAGTGGTCTTGTTAACTGTCTTTCCATACTATTTTTTGATGAAATTCGATAGGAGAATAGTACTCATATGGAAGTTTACGTGTACCAAATTTGGTGTTATTCTAAAACCATTTCGATACCCAAATGATGTCCCAAAGCTTGCTTTTCAAATCTGGAAAACTTTTCTTTTTCTCTTGGCCGAATGGTCAAACTTGTTTTGGAATGTTTTGTTTCGAAAACTTTGATGTCAATTACCCCTAAATTGCTCATTGGATGTTTATGGAACATTGGTTTCAACATTTGAGTGAATTGAGGTTGATTGTGTGGGACAAAACTTTTAAAAGGAAAGAGGAACTCGAATAGGCAGATTAGCCTTGAGAGTTTCACGAACTTTGGTTATTTCGTTAACCACCTTCCCGTACGATTTTTTGCCTAAATTTTGGTAGAGATATATATTTCACATATGGAAGATTTAGTGTATCAAATTTGGTGTATTTTCAATGCCATTTCGATGGCCAAATGATACTTCAAAGATAGTTTTTCAAATCTGGAAACTCTTGGTCAGTGAGTAATTTTCAGCCGACTTTGAGCTACTATATCCTGATGCTCAAAACTCAGAATTTTATTCCATTTGTTGTTTTTGAAACCTTGATTGGAATTCATATTGTGTTACGAATTTCAAAGGCTAGTTCACTTTTTGTGAATTTTACCGAATTTCCAAAGTTTGCCGAAAAACAAGACTGAATCTGCCTTGCTGACTTAGATCAGCTACTTTGAGCTGAAAATTGAATGCTTTCCATTTAGAATCTTGGAAAAGTGTCTTCTAGGAACTTTTAGTACTTTGGAACTAGTTTCCAATGGTACCAAGTTTTTCAATTTTAGACCTACTGAGTGCAAGATCCGATTTTTCAAAGATTGCTCCTTAAAACTGAAATTTTCGAACTTGAAGGGAAATGAGTTTTTAGAAACTCTTCACTACCCTTCGATATTGAATGACTGTTTTAAACTTGATTTCATGAAGGAAATCAGTTTCCCTTGTGTTATTAAACCCCACTTTTAAGTCTCGATTTACGAGTAATTAAGGCTCTCTTTCATGATATTTTCTTAGTATTGTACAAGTGTATAACCTTCCTTGTTAACGAGGGGTTTATAAACAATAGTGTGTTATACCCAATTATTATTTGCTCAGGCGCTCAAGGGGACCTTCAAAAGGATCTCGTAGCGGACGCCTAAAAGTTTGTTTGAGCACTTACACTGTGACAGCCCCACCTTCCCCTAGGGCGTACCCTAAGGGTTAGCGAACTGCCTGTCCAGCTCTCGCCAGGACTGCTAACGGTCGCATACACACAATTCTAACCTTTCCGAAAGGTATACCGAAGTAAGGTTAACGATAAGCGCGCAAAACGAAAACGGAAAAACGGAACGAACGTGAACAGTACCTGCCACGTCACAATCCGGCCGGATTGGAGGCAGTGACCAACTCAAATTTTTTTTCAAAAATCACCCCAAATCCGGCCGCATATCCGGCCAACATCTGGCCGGATACCTGGCCGGATTCTGATGAACAGTGTCCGGCCAAAAATTTTCTTTTTTTCGCGTTTGACGTCCGAATTCGTCCGAACGCATCCCAAACACGACTAAACTTTAAATCCGCATAAACAAGTACATCATATATACATGAGAAAATATATACGCATAACCCACTCTAGGGTTTTCCAATCCAAACAGATGTCCAAGTCCCACATTAGGGTTTCTAAAGTCGAGGAGCTATACAAAAGTACAAAAGAATGTCTAACTAGCTCTACTCGCTTCACAAAAGTTTGATTTCCCAAAACATGCCCTGTAAGGAAAACAAAAGGAACGAGTGTGAGCTTTCGCCCAATAAGGTACTAAAATCATGCATTCAAAGCGCACGAAGGTAGCCATGCTCAAATATACACAACTAACACACATATGTGAAACATCAAACCCATTTCAAAAGTGAAAGGATACGGGTGGCTCTCGGGAGCCAATTTTCCCTTGCAACTCTTGATCACATGCCGTTGACCCTCCGTCAACGCTCAACGGACAAGTACGACCGTAGATCACCACTTTACACCTAGTACCTTCCACCGTACATTCCCCTACCGGGCCCGAACACCTCACAGTAATCAGGGGGTAATACTCGAGCATACCACAAAGTCGAGGAGCTAACGCTCCACTCGACACACAGTAACCTCATGGCTCGTTACCTAATCGACCGGCCCTTACCGGCTCGACTCAATAAACGGCCATTGAGGCTTGAGCTCAGTTATCACAGTAAAGTCGTAGGGCTCATGCCCCATACGACATTAGGCCAAACACAAGGCAAATTCACATATATCCAGTGATCAGTTATACACATAAGAGAACGAGAGCGATAAAGTACACTCTCGCCTCGAGCACAGAAATCACAGTTATCCAATTCAAGGAATCAAGTACACAACCGATTAAACACAATTCATACATAGTACACTCACCACTTCAAGTAAGCAAGTCACAAAGTTTCGCCCAACGGTTGTCCGGAATCACCGGCACGACCTACAAGAAACAAGAAACTACAATTGAGACTCGAACACGAGTCGAAGGCCTCTTACGTGAATTACTAAAGCAAAATGTAAAATAGCTCAAAACTGGAAAATACTTTGATTTTAAGGCCAAAGGTGTAAACAACCCACAACCTCACATTTTTACTCAATCACAACTTAAACGCACGAAACCCTAATTTTCTCGACACTCGGACAGCATTTCCCCTAAAATTCAGCTTTTCCATCCTACAATCAAACCTCAATTTATATCCAAACCAATCACAATTGCCACAATTCACTCATAGGCTACTCAATAACTTTCATTAGGGCCACAATACCCTTCATTCACAATCAATTGCAATCTCAATGATCAAATATAGAAAAGCCCCAAATTCCAAAACCCTAAAACTGAAATTTTTGTCCAAAGCTGAAATTTTCCGCAATTAACCGCAATGCACATACAAGAGCTCCAATTGGCTCAATACTAAACCTTCAATCCAAGGCTAACTAACATATTTGAGATAAAACAGAAAAATTCCCCAAAAATCAGAAATTCACCCAACTTCCAAATAAACCATCAAATCATTCATAAATCTAGCTATTAAACCACCATAGGCTACTAATTTAGCATTATTAGAACCAAAAGTGAAGTTTCCAAGCAACATACCTTAACTCTCGAGAAAGTTTGTAGCTTAAGTGCTTAATCACCAAAATAGCTCCACCAATTACCTCTAACCTCCTTAGCAAGTGGATTTTATGGAGTAATTTGAGAATCAAATGGTTGAATTTCAAGATTGGGCAAGAAATGGAAGACCAAGATGAAGTTTTTCTCTCTTCTTTTCTCTCCACTAAGCTCGGCCAAGAGGATGAAGAATGAGGATGATTTTTGGTCAAAATTAACCTTTTGGTAAAGGTGATAAAAGTTAGGCAAGTCTTCATCCAATGAAGTCGCGACACGTGGCACCTTTTTAAGTTTTAGACTTATCCTCTTACTCACTAGGGTTAATCCATCTAGGTAACCCCTAATAACCTACTAACACCTAGTAATTAAATCCCTTTACGCAAAACTTAATCTAATTGGACGAATTTCTCTCACTTAACGCACTAGCGGGTCCCACGTCCACTATTCACTCCAAAAATCTCGTAAATTGACTTATATTAGAAAAATATTTTGAAAACCTTATTTACTCATAAAAATGTCCAGAAAATTTTTAGAATAAAGAAAATGTGGAAAACGGGCGTAAATAAATAAATTAAAGCCTAGAAATAAAGAAAATTTACGGGTTCTCACACTCTCTCCCCCTTAAAGAATTTCGTCCTCGAAATTTCTCACCTGATTTACCAAACAGCTCAGGATATTTCTTTTGTATTTCTTCCTCCACTTCCCAGGTTGCCTCTTCTATGCCGTGGCTCCTCCATAAAACTTTCACCAAAGGAATATTTTTATTTCTCAGCTCCTTAACCTTTCAGTCGAGTATTTGTACAGGTTTCTCCTCATAGGTTAGGGCTTCATCTACCTCAATCCCTTCTGGTCGTAAGATGTGGGTTGGATCAGGATGGTACTTTTTGAGCATTGAGACATGGAAAACGTCGTGGATCCTGGCTAAACTTGGAGGTAACTCGAGACGGTACGCCACTTTTCCAATTCGTTGGAAAAGTTTAAAGGGTCCTACAAATCTAGGTTGAAGTTTCTTCCCTCTACCCGCCGTGATACTTCGCAATGGCGTGACCTTAAGAAACACACGGTCTCCAACTTCAAACTCCAAGTCTTTCCTTCGATTGTCTGCGTAGCTCTTTTGTCGGCTTTTGAGCAGTTTGGAGTCTTTGGCGTATCAGTTTAACCTTTTCTCGTGCATCCTCCATCCATGGAATGATTGTTGAATCTAAGACTTTCCTTTCTCCTACTTCATCCCAATAAACTGGTGAACGGCACTTACGGCCATAAAGAGCTTCGTATGGTGCCATTTGGATTGAAGAGTGGTAACTATTGTTGTAGGCAAACTCTACTAACGTCATGTGTTGACCCCAATTACCCCCGAAATCCAAAATACAGGTTCGTAACATGTCCTCAAGGGTCTGAATAGTTCGCTCATATTGTCCATCGGTTTGGGGATGGTACGTGGTACTTAGGTTGAGTTTGGTCCCCAAGGTCTCCTGAAATTTCTGCCAAAACCTAGACACGAAACGTGGATCCCTATCCGAGACTATACTCACAGGAATCCCGTGCAGTCTCACAATTTCACTCATATACAGTTGAGCTAATTTCTCCAGAGTGTATTTCATGTTTATGGGCAAGAAATGGGCCGATTTAGTGAGTCTATCCACGATCACCCATACGACATCATGTCCTTTTTGGGTTCTTGGCAAACCAGAAACGAAATCCATCGTGATGTTTTCCCACATCCATTCAGGTATTTCTAAGGGTTGCAACAAACCAGAGGGCTTTTGGTGCTCCGCTTTTACTTGCTGGCAGACGAGGCAGGTTTGCACGTACTGGGCTATTTCTCTCTTCATTTTATTCCACCAATACAATTTCCGCAACTCTTGATACATCTTATTACTACCCGGATGAATCGTATATTTCGATCTATGGGCTTCCTCCAAAATCTCCCTTTTCAAGGTTTTGTCCTCCGGCACCACTATTCGATTCCGATATTTCAATACTCGCTCAAAGCTCGAATTAAAGTAGGTAATTCCCCCTTCTCCACCTTGTCTCTCCACTTTCGGACCGTCGGATCCTCCTTTTGGGCCTCTTTGACTCGCTCCAGAATAGCAGAGGTTATTCGGATATTTCCTAAAATTACCCTTTGATGCTCTAATCTAGGGTTCCACTCACTCATTTCTTCTAACATCTCCCACTCTCTGACCATCAACCTAGCCATTTGAGCCTTTCGACTTAAGGCGTCAGCTACTACATTCACCTTTCCCGGATGGTAATTAATTGTACAGTCGTAATCTTCTAAGAATTCCATCCATCGTCTTTGCCTCATGTTCAAACTCTTTTTGGGAAAATAGGTACTTAAGACTTTTGTGATCAGAATAAACCTCAAAGGTCACCCCGTACAGGTAGTGTCTCCACTTTCTCAGGGCAAAGACAACTGCGGCCAACTCTAAGTCATTGGTCGGGTAATTTTGCTCATGAGGTTTCAGTTTTCTAGAGGCAAAGGAAATCACATTCTTATTCTGCATCAATACACACCCTAAGCCTTCCCCTGAAGCATCAGTATACACAGAAAAACTATCTTTTCCATTAGGTAGGGCTAGAATAGGGGCTACGGTTAACTTTCGTTTCAACTCCTGGAAACTACCCTCACACTTAGCATCCCATAGAAAACGCCCATTCTTTTTCGTCAGATTGGTTAAAGGGCTAGCAAGTTTCGAAAAATCTTTAATGAACCTCCGATAATATCCAGCTAACCCTAGAAAACTACGGATCTCAGTAGGAGTTTCGGGTCGTTTCCACTCAGTTACCGCATCTACTTTCGCCGGGTCTACGGTAATGCCCTCCTTCGAAATCACATGCCCTAGAAACGAGATTTTCTCCAGCCAAAATTCACACTTACTAAATTTGGCATACAACTGGTGATCTCTTAGGGTTTGCAGGACTAACTTCAAGTGTTGCTCATGCTCCTCTCGGGATTTAGAGTAGACCAAAATGTCATCAATAAAAACGACGACAAAGCGGTCCAAGAAGGGTTTGAAAACTCTATGCATCAGGTCCATAAAGGCAGCAGGGGCATTGGTCAAACCGAAGGGCATAACGGCAAATTCGAAATGCCCATACCGAGAATTGAAGGCAGTTTTGGGTACATCCTCCCTCCTAATCAACAACTGGTAGTATCCCTGACGGAGGTCTAACTTTGAAAAGACTACCGCTCCCTGTAGCTGGTCAAAACAACTCATCAATATGGGGCAGTGGGTATTTGTTCTTAATGGTTATATTGTTCAATCCCCGATAATCTATACACAACCTCAATGTCCCATCCTTTTTCTTCACAAACAACACAGGGGCTCCCCATGGGGACCCACTCTCTCGGATAAACCCTCGCTCTAACAAATCCTGCAACTGTAACTTCAGTTCCTTAAGCTCGGCAGGTGCCATTCGATAGGGGGTTTTAGAGATAGGTGACGTTCCTGGTATCAAGTCGATCTTAAACTCTATCTCTCTTTCCGGAGGTAGGGTTACTAGTTCGTCTGGGAACACATCTGGGTATTCACTCACAATAGGTACATCCACTACTTTCAACTTATTAACAGGAGTGTTTATAAGAAAAGCTAGAAAACCCTTGCGCTCCTCTACTCAGCAATTTCCTGGCTTTAATGCCCGAAATCACTGCAGATGAGGCAAGACTACCCCTCACATCTAGCCTCAAAGTAGCTTCCCCAGGTATATACGAAATTCCACTATCTTCCTCTTACAATCAAGTTGGGCATCGTACTTAGCTAACCAGTCCATACCTAGTATGACATCGTACCCCTTAATAGCTAAGCTTACCAAGTTTCCCAGTAATTTTCTATCTCCTACCCAAATCTCACAATTTACGTATATCGTGCTAGTAATCAATCGTTGGTTCCCCGTAGGAGTACTAACTTCCAAGTCATAGGGTAAACTAACAGGTTTTATATCAATGCCGCACATAAAATCGGGGTTAACAAATGAATGGGTAGCACCGGGGTCAATCAAAATCCTAGCTAGACGATGGAAAACAGGGATGGTACCCTTCTACGACTCCAGATGGGTCAGGAAGTTGGTGGTTGCTCAAGAGAGTACACTCGAGCGGACACTTTCGGTTTCGACCCTTCTACTTTAGATTGGCCGGAGCTGGCTCTCGAAGACTGTGGGGGTCGCTCTCGGTTCGCGAGGTAGCACTGGACAAGTGGCTATCTGATGCTCCGCGCTCCACAGCGCAAGCATTTTCTCTCCTTCCTCCAACAGTTGTCCTCCGTATGGTTTGGTTTCCTGCAGAATCCACAAGGTCCTCGGGAAACGGAAGCTGAACTCCCTTGCGAGGCCACTCCTCTGCCTGGCTCGTCCAAACGAACCACCCCTCGACTGCATCCCTCTCGACATTCCCGTGAACCTCCCTCCACCGGACCCTTGTCCAGACTTAGGAGGGTTACTCCGTTCACCCTGACTAGAACTACTTCCAGGGAATCCCCGTTTCCTCACCTGGAAGTTTCTGACTTGAAGCCTAGCATTCTCTACCCTTAGTGCCTTTTCCACCGCTTCACTAAAGGTGGTGATCTGAGCAAACCGCCAGATCCTTCTGAATTTCTACGTTCAGCCCTTGGGTGAATCGCCGAATCCTCCTTTGCTCCGTCACTATAAGTTCAGGGGCGAATTTCGATAGTCGAGTAAACTGGCTCTCGTACTCGGCCACCGTTTGCGTGCCTTGGCGTAGTCGAGGAACTCATCCTCCTTCTTTTCCTGGACTAAAGGCGGGAAGTATTTCGCGTTGAACTCTCTCATAAAGTTTGCACATGTCCTCGGCATTTGCTCTCTTTCCGATTTTAGTGCGTATAATGTTCCACCAAGAACGGGCAGCTCCTTCCAATTGAAAGACAGCAAAAGTGACCTGTCTTTCCTCCGAATAGTGCAACGCTGCAAAAATATCTACCAATTTTCTCCAGCCACCGTTCGGCCACGTCCGGATCAGGTCCTCCCAAGAATTTCGGAGGGGAGAACTTTTGGAACCGTTCGAGGGCTCGATCCTCGCTCTCAACATGCTCGCCAGGGTTCCCAGGGTTATGGACAGGGTGCTGGCCTTGATGTTCTACTACGTGGGCCAATAAGTCGGTCATTCTTTGAATCGCGGCGGCCACTTGAACGTTCGGGTCAACCCTAGGTTCAGGATTAAGCTCAGGTGTGGGTTCCCGATTTCCCCATCAGTTAAAGGTCGCCTACTACCGCGACCACGGCCTCGGCCACTACGAGTACCTTCCATGTCTTAAGTTCACAATCTAGGCCGAAACATAAATACGGTATCAAAATAAGAAATAAAGGAGATAATAAATAAGAATTAAACACCCAAACAAGACATTCACGCAAATAGCATATAAACATATTAAACAAGTTGTACAGTGGCAATCAGTCAAATATATACAAACAATCCCATGAAAGTATCGGGGTCTATTGGGATCAAAACACGGCTCAAAGGAGCCCTAGCCTAGTTCCCTACGGAGCACACAGACTCTCCATCGTGACTAGAGCTAGGCGTGCTCCCTTCATTAGGTGTACTATCGCTAGACGTCTCCGCTTGCACATTCGCGCCGATCACACCTTGGATGAGCGCCTCACACTCGTTAATGATGCCGCCGACCGATCTCGCACTACCCTAATCATCCTCGTGAGGCGGTCCGGTAGCTACGTGTAACTGCCCTCTAAGAGCGTCGGTTCGCTCTTGCTCCTCAACCACGTCTCCTTCAAGCTCACGGATCCGATCCGCTTGCATGCGCATTATACCCCTCAGCCTAACCATCTCAGTATGGTCCCTAGCGGTGGCTCGCCTGAAGCCTCCTACGCTCGTCCAAGAACGGCTATGACTACTCGATCTATATACGAGTAGTTCTGGCATCAAGTAAAGCGGCGAGTCCGACTCAGCGGCACTCCAACGACGAATGGGTCCTCCAGGTCTCTCCTGGTAGTCCACAACGCGAAAGCGTCTCTGCGGCGGCACACCTCCGCCCTCGGGGCTCGATCCAGCCATAACCTACAAGAACGAGTTAAGATTCAAACCTTAGACGAAGAAATCATACTTAAGGGTGCCCTAACACGATCCTTAAAGGTACTAAAACAAATTCCTAACTTGCCCAAGTTATTTCTAACCTAGGCTCTGATACCACCTGTGACAGCCCCACCTTCCCCTTGGGCGTACCCTAAGGGTTAGCGAATTGCCTGCCCAACTCTCGCCAGGACTGCTAACGGTCGCATACACACAATTCTAACCTTTCCGAAAGGTATACCGAAGTATGGTTAACGATAAGCGCGCAAAACGAAAACGAAAAAACGGAAACGAACGTGAACAGTACCTGCCACGTCACAATCCGGCCAGAATCTGGCCGGATATCCGGCCGGATTGGAGGCAGTGACCAACTCAAATTTTTTTTCAAAAATCACCCCAAATCCGGCCGCATATCCGGCCAAGATCTGGCCGGATACCTGGCCGGATTCTGATGAACAGTGTCCGGCCAAAAATTTCCTTTTTTCCGCGTTTGACGTCCAAACTCGTCCGAACGCGTCCCAAACACGACTAAACTTTAAATCCGCATAAAACAAGTACATCATATATATATGAGAAAATATATACACATAACCCACTCTAGGGTTTTCCAATCCAAACAGATGTCCAAGTCCCACATTAGGGTTTCTAAAGTCGAGGAGCTATACAAAAGTACAAAAGAATGTCTAACTAACTCTATTCGCTTCACAAAGTTTGATTTCCCAAAACATGCCCTGTAAGGAAAACAAAAGGAACGAGTGTGAGCTTTCGCCCAATGAGGTACTAAAATCATGCATTCAAAGCGCACGAAGGTAGCCATGCTCAAATATACACAACTAAACACACATATGTGAAACATCAAAACCCATTTCAAAAAGTGAAAGGATACGGGTGGCTCTCGGGAGCCAATTTTCCCTTGCAACTCTTGATCACATGCCGTTGACCCTCCGTCAACGCTCAACGGACAAGTACGACCGTAGATCACCACTTTACACCTAGTACCTTCCACCGTACATTCCCCTACCGGGCCCGAACACCTCACAGTAATCAGGGGGTAATACTCGAGCATACCACAAAGTCGAGGAGCTAACGCTCCACTCGACACACAGTAACCTCATGGCTCGTTACCTAATCGACCGGCCCTTACCGGCTCGACTCAATAAACGGCCATTGAGGCTTGAGCTCAGTTATCACAGTAAAGTCGTATGGCTCATGCCCTATACGACATTAGGCCAAACACAAGGCAAATTCACATATATCCAGTGATCAGTTATACACATAAGAGAACGAGAGCGATAAAGTACACTCTCGCCTCGAGCACAGAAATCACAGTTATCCAATTCAAGGAATCAAGTACACAACCGATTAAACACAATTCATGCATAGTACACTCACCACTTCAAGTAAGCAAGTCACAAAGTTTCGCCCAACGGTTGTCCGGAATCACCGGCACGACCTACAAGAAACAAGAAACTACAATTGAGACTCGAACACGAGTCGAAGGTCTCTTACGTGAATTACTAAAGCAAAATGCAAAATAGCTCAAAACTGGAAAATACTTTGATTTTAAGGCCAAAGGTGTAAACAACCCAAAACCTCACATTTTTACTCAATCACAACTTAAACGCACGAAACCCTAATTTTCTCGACACTCGGACAGCATTTCCCCTAAAATTCAGCTTTTCCATCCTACAATCAAACCTCAATTTATATCCAAACCAATCACAATTGCCACAATTCACTCATAGGCTACTCAATAACTTTCATTAGGGCCACAATACCCTTCATTCACAATCAATTGCAATCTCAATGATCAAATATAGAAAAGCCCCAAATTCCAAAACCCTAAAACTGAAATTTTTGTCCAAAGCTGAAATTTTCCGCAATTAACCGCAATGCACATACAAGAGCTCCAATTGGCTCAAATACTAAACCTTCAATCCAAGGCTAACTAACATATTTGAGATAAAACAGAAAAAATTCCCCAAAAATCAGAAATTCACCCAACTTCCAAATAAACCATCAAATCATTCATAAATCTAGCTATTAAACCACCATAGGCTACTAATTTAGCATTATTAGAACCAAAAGTGAAGTTTCCAAGCAACATACCTTAACTCTCGAGAAAGTTTGTAGCTTAAGCGCTTAATCACCAAAATAGCTCCACCAATTACCTCTAACCTCCTTAGCAAGTGGATTTTTATGGAGTAATTTGAGAATCAAATGGTTGAATTTCAAGATTGGGCAAGAAATGGAAGACCAAGATGAAGCTTTTCTCTCTTCTTTTCTCTCCACTAAGCTCGGCCAAGAGGATGAAGAATAAGGATATTTTTGGTCAAAATTAACCTTTTGGTAAAGGTGATAAAAGTTAGGCAAGTCTTCATCCAATGAAGTCGCGACACGTGGCACCTTTTCAAGTTTTAGACTTATCCTCTTACTCACTAGGGTTAATCCATCTAGGTAACCTCTAATCACCTACTAACACCTAGTAATTAAATCCCTTTACGCAAAACTTAAGCTAATTGGACGAATTTCTCTCACTTAACGCACTAGCGGGTCCCACGTCCACTATTCACTACAAAAATCTCGTAAATTGACTTATATTAGAAAAATATTTTGAAAACCTTATTTACTCATAAAAATGTCCAGAAAATTTTTAGAATAAAGAAAATGTGGAAAACGGGCGCAAATAAATAAATTAAAGCCTAGAAATAAAGAAAATTTACGGGTTCTCACATACACTCTATTTTGAATTGGTGAGTGTTCCATATAGGAGTACGTGATTTGAATAGTTTTACAACATGTTTACTCCATAGTCATTATGTGTTTAACTGTTAAGTGCTACCGATAATTGCTCCTATGAACTTTTCCACCGTTTTAAGGCGAGTGTGTACTTTATCTCACTCGACCTACTGAAATGACAAATTTCTACCGTTAACCGTGAACTACTTACCGTTTACCGATTTATTTGAACTACTTACTGTTTACCGATCTATTTGATTACTTACCGTTTACCGATTTACTTGATTACTTGCGCATGTTGTAAGCTCTAAACTGAACTGGATCCTGCCCTTGGTTACTAACCTGCTCGAGCCAGGACTGGGTTCGGTCGGGTAGGTTGGAACCCTGGGACACCATTTCGGTATACTCGAGTATTACCACTGGAGGGATAAGGTGATGGCCAGACAGACCGAGAGGATCTGAAGTTATAAGGTGAAGTTGACTGAAATGGTTCCACTGGAACACTGTATCCTTCAATATGTGTTTATTTCTGTAGAATGATAACTGTTTCATGTTAATGTTCCAATGTGCATACTTGAACCATACATGTGTTATGCTCAAATTACTTGATTTATTAGAACTACTAGAGCGTCTTGGAACCTCACTGGGCTGTTTAGCTCATTCCACGTTTTTGTTTTCCTTAACAGGGTTCTTCAAGACCGAGTGTGCTCGTGAATAGTACTCAGTTGTTTCCTTTTGGAGACTTTAAGTTGTATTATAGTAGATGACTATAGTACATATTCCATTGTGTTGTATTTAAGTTTGAAGGTTAACTAATTGTAAGTATGGAAAATTTTGGAGCACTTTAATTATATATTGAAAATATTTGAGGTATTTTGAGTTTTTGAATTACAGATTGTAGTGAGTCCCGCGAGAGTTGGGCAGGCGTCCCGCCGATACCCTTGGGTTCGCCCTTGGGAGAAGTGGGGGCGTCACAGCTTTCATGTTCCTGAAAAGGCAAACACGAGCATGTGTTGCTAAAGGTTTAACATATGTTTTTCTTTTGTCATTTTTTGCAAAATATGATAGGTGAACACTTGGATGCATTTAATATGGCCATTTACTATGGTAGGGCTTATGTCGAAGAAAAAGAACAAAAATACATAGGGGGTAGCATAGAGCTTTTTGAACGGTTATTGCCATGAGACTAAACTTGGAAATTATAAGATTTACTGTGCATATTTTGAGTGTCCTAAAAGATTCTAGATACATGTGTAGAATCCCTACAATAGATGGCAAGTTCAAACTTAGAGAAGTACATGTTGGGAAGGATGTTTGGGATATGGCTTCTATAGGTAAACACAGTGATAAAGTTGAACTTTATGTAGTCCATGAGTTTCATATTAGAGTTTTGAATGCTAGTATGGGCTGCTCAATTGCTAAAATTGAAGATTTGTTGATAAAAGTAGATGAAGATGATGCTAGTGAGGGCTGCTCAACTGCTAAGAAAGCATATGAAGACTTGTTCCATACAGACATGACATTTGACGACTTCTTTTGGAATGATGAACTCCTAGTTCATGTAACAGTTGAAGAAGTTGATGAGGGTAAAAAGAAAAAGGGCAAAATGAGAGGTTGTAGAAGATAATGATGAGGCTGTGATAGTGATGATGGTTGCACCCTTAAACTATACGGAGGATAGGCAGGTGAATTTTGCTGTAATAGGGCAAGATAGGCCCCTAGAGATATTCCAAAAGTTTACTCCTCCTAAGTTTCTTGGAGGACCGGACCCTGAGGTAGCTGAGAGGTGGTTAGAGACGATGATCAATATTATTTTCGCTGCCTTAAACTATACGAAGGATGGGCAGGTGAATTTTGCTGTATTTCAATTTGAGGGACCAGCTAGAGCCTGGTGGAACGTAGTTAGGGCTAAATGGGAGAGAGAGGGAACTGCATGGACTTGGTTGAATTTCGTGCGGGAGTTTAACGAGAAATATCTCCCACCGATAGTCCAGGAGAAGAGGGAAGATGGTTTTATTAAAGTTCGTTAGGGAACCCTAAGTGTAGTTGAGTATGAGACTCAGTTTACGGAACTATCCAAGTTTTCTCCCGAGTTGATAGCTACGGAGTAAATGAGGGTAAGGAGGTTTGTACAGGGACTCAATGTCGAAATACAGGAGGCCTTGGCGGCGGCACAAATTAATATGTTTACGGAGGTTTTGAAGAAAGCCGAGAGAGTAGAAATTGCCAGTGCACAAGTAAGGGTTTTTTCATATAAAAAGGAGGGGTGCGCCTGCTCAAGGTCAGGGGCAGTTACATGGTGATCTAGATATGCCACCCTCTAAGGTGAGTCGAGGAGCTGGTGGTGTATGGATTTCGGGGACACCTAATGAAGTTACTCCGAGAAGTGCCTCACAAGTAGATCAAACCCCAACCCCTCACTTATCTTGTGGATATTATGGGGAAGACCAATCATACTGAGGATAATTGTTGGCGAAAGGCACGAAAATGTTTATGGTGTGGTAGTGTTGAGCACTAGCTTGCAACTTGCCCCTGCAGGTCACACTTAAACCTTGAACAAGCAAATGTAGGAGGAAATAAATCCAGAGTGCCTGCCAGAGTATATACCCTAAACCGCCAGCCAGTGCTTAACCCGTCTACAGTGGTAGAAGGTACGATTCGTGTTTTCCATTGTTTAGCTAAATTTTGGCTATGGTGAGACCTAGGAGCTAGAAATGGACATGCAAGGAAAATACCCTGAGTTATTTATGAATAAATGTATGAATTTTGAGGTCGAAATTCTTTTAAAGGGGAGAGAGTGTGACGACTGGAAAATTCGCTCATATTTTCTTAAAACTCCCTCTTATTTTGATTAAATTACTTTATAATATCTTTACTACTCAATTACTCCCTCAATAGTTGCAATAAATCATAGAATTAAGAGTTTTACCCTTAGTTTTATAGTTCGCGTAAGTTAGGGTTTCACGTATTTTGGCCGTGTGATTAATTGGTGAGGTGTGTGTACTAAATTTGGTGGTTAAGAGTGAGTTTTAGATAAGAGAAAGTGTGTGATTAGAAGTGCTAATAATAAGTTAGTGAATCATAAGTGAAAACACTAGTATGCGCGAGTTAAGAAAAATCGACTTGAACCGACGTGCACCATTTGCTACCGATTGAATACATCACTTGAACACTACTTTATTACCTTAATCTCCTTGTTTTTAATTGAGCTAATTAGCCCTTAATTAACCCTTAAGTCAGCCACCATTATTGACTAAGGAAAAGGAAGAAAAGAAAACAAAACAAAGAAAAGATCTTAAAGTGACAAGTGTTGGAAATCCATGGAAGGTTGACCAAGACATTTTCCTTTCTTCTTATATTTCCTTTTGGCTAAAATCCTCTTCATTTTGCTTCCTTCTTGGCCGAACTAGAGAGAGAGAAAAGAGAGGAGAAACTTCAAATTCCATCTTGGGTTTTGCTTGATTTGGAGAGAAATCAACAAGAACCACAAATCTAATCCGAACAAAGGTGCAACAAGGTGACAAGGAAGCTTGAGGTGGAGTGATTTTGCATAGACAGCTCTTGTTTTTGTATTTTCCTTGGAGATTTGAAGGTATGAAGTTGAGGAACTTTCTTCTCTTTCTATTCTTGCAATTTATTAGGAAGATGACTTGAAATTGGAAGTTTTATGGAAGATAACCTAGATTTGTGAAGATTGGTGAAATTTCCAGCTTAGGGTTTCATTTTCCAGCCATGAGATGATAAATTTCAGTTTGATTGATATTTTCCAGATTTGATATAAGTTATTTCATCTTTGATTTGGCATGTATATGATTAATAGAAGCTAGTGTAGTGTGAAGGTGGAATTTCTAGCTTTTAATCGCAATTAGTGATGGTTATATGCAAATTTTAGCTTAAGAAGTGTAATTTCAGTTCTGCCCTGTTTTTGGAACCTATCTGACCTGCATATTCGTCCATGATAATGGCCGAATCAGTTCTTACTCAAAACATGAAAGTTGTAGAGAATGGAGTTAAATATCTACCTGTAACATTTCAGCTCAATCGGAGTACTGTAGAGTGCTAAATGACTACAATACCCCTGACTGCCAAATGCCCTATTTCGCGGGCAGCTTTCTGTTTTCTCTGAGATTTCACATTTTGACCTTGAGAATGCACGAACTGGGTGTTGATGTCTTCATATAAAATGTAGGTCTCTTTCTTAGCTTCGAAACGCCATAAAATGTAACCCAATCTGATAAGTGTAGCTTCGTCTGTGACCAAAACGCCGGAAGATGTCAAACCTGTTACTTAGTTATTCTTCTTTAATACTAGTTCCAACTTTGATTTTGATAGTTGTATTGCTAGAATTGCCTTGTATTGGGATGACATTGAGCCTATTGAAGGGCTATTGTGTTAAGATTGTTTATGTATGAATTTGGGCTGAGTTGAGAAAAATAATGAAGCTATAAATGGCTGGAAAAATAGCTAAATACAAAGAGCATGCTGCCCAAATTTTCACTCGAGGGTTAGGTGTGTGTACTAGCTGCTTGAGCGAAGATTTGAGGACGAATTAAACTTGGATTGTCTATGGTATTCGAGTCTCTTTCGTAAAGGTATAAGCTGAAATTTGGCCGAAACTCATACCCTTGGAAAAATGAAAGTAGTGACCACTCGGAATATGTTTTTCCTCGTCTTTTGGACTCAAATGCGAATTCCAAAGTTTTAGTTGCTTCTTTAGCAACACCAAAAGAGAGAGCATGAATTTTTTAGAATTTGATACGTAACATGACTCCTATCGAAATGAGTTTCATTTACTTGATCTTCTTGAAGCGAAACTCCTATGTTTCGAACCCTAGTTGATTTCAAGCTTTTAAATGATATTGTATCGCAGATTTGGACTCCAACCAAGGAGTTACACCTGAACGTGATTTTGACAAGCACTAAATCTTTGGTGAGTGCTTCCAAGTACATGATTGAACATGATACTTGATTTAAATACTTGATATTTGATTGGTTTGGTCGGGCAAGGGTGTACTTTATCGCACTTGCCCTAATGTGATATGTACTTGTTTATTGTTGCAATTGACTTGATATACTTGTACTTGATTTGTAAGTGTTGAGCGGCAGTATGTACCACACTTAATCCGAGTGGGAAGTGCCTCTCATTCCGTCTCCGTACTTTTATCTTGATTCAGTCGATTGGAGATGTTATCTCATCGACTTCTTGGGGATCCAAACCCTAATGACTAATTAATCGAGTCGAGCCGGCAAGGACTTGGTCGATTAGATAACGAACCATGGGTATCTAGTGTTGTCGAGTGGAGTATTATCTCCTCGACTAATCGGTATGCTCGAGTATTACCACTAGTGTTTATTGAGGATTTTGGGCCCAGTAGGGGGGTTTGGATGGTGGACGGAGATTGTAGCTAAGTGGTGCTCTACTGGATTGGTTATTTTACTTGAAAGTTAATGGAGTGTCAACTACTACTTGATCAAGCTCTGGTGAAGCAATGGGAACTTGGCTCTTGAGAGCCATCCGTATCCTTATACTTTGACATGATTATTACTTATCGGGTTATTGTTTCTTTTGAAAATCTTTACACTCGCTCATTTTGAGATTGGCTGCTTGAAGTGTTATTGCTCACTTTTATGAACTTGTTATGCTCGCTATTTTGCTACGTTGATACTTGTACTTTTAAATAATGGTCAACTTGCTATTTGGAACCTCACTGGATTTTTATCTCATTCCACGCCATTTGTTTCCCTTACAGGGGGTACGAGCGAGGCGTGAGACTGGTACAGGCTAGTATAGTCTAGTTTTTGAAAATTTTGCGATTGTACTCGCACTAGTCGCTCAATTAGGGTTGAATGTATTGAGAACTTAAATCTTTTGATATATTTGGGATTGTATGGATGTTTAAAATAGAAATGAATGTATTTGTACGTTTCAAACTTGGGAACTGTTATTTCTTTTATTCTTGAGGTTGCACCTTATTTTCCTGATGTGAGTGAGTGAGTTCTGGCGAGAGTTGGGCAGACGGTCCGCTAAACCCTAGAGTACGTCCTAGGGAGAGGTGGAGTCATCACAGTATTCGTCTTTTCCTTGGTGAATCTCTTCTCTTGTTTCAGATTGATTTGAACCTAGATTACTTGAAACACTAGCTGAGCTTGATGTTGCTTTGGCCCAATTTCTCCTTAGATGCATTTGCAATGATTCTATACACAATTTTGGAAATTTGAGGAGACATTCCTATTTTCCAATGAACCCTAGCTCTCCAATTGAGAAAATCTACAAATTAAGCTCCTCAATTTGAATTTGTTGTTTTAAACGCACGATTTACTTGGCTTTATTACACCCGCATAAGTGATGTTTCAAAAATACCTCTATAAATTTGGTCAATTTGACATCCGCTTGATTTTTGCTTGTGGCCTTGCGGTGGACCGCCTCAATTGGGACTTGCATCTTAAGTTTAGGTATCTAATCGGTCAACACTAAAATATGGAGACTAAATTGACACAAGTAAGATAATTTGGGAACCAAATTGGTTATTTTCCCGATCCCTTACTCCCCTTCCTGACGGGAGAGGATAAGAAAGTTTCATAAACGTGAAACTTCCTCTCTTTTTCCACTCAGCCTCTCGAAACCACAAATCAATAGCAAATTGAAATACAATACAAAAAATCATGGCACAATCACTAGCCGTACCTGTACTACCTTCATTTTCCCTCATCTGCAACACTACGTCTTCAAAACGCACCTCCAGTTCCTTCTCTTTGCCCGCCTCATCAGTTCCCCCAAAGGTAGATTTCTTCGATTATCTTTTTTTTTTTGTTCTTTTTCCTCTTTTGTCATATTTTAGTTGACTTTTGTTTTAAATTTTGTTTGGGGTGCTAGATTGGTGGGTTGAGTATAAGGTGTGCTCGTGTGGGAGGAGTGGAGATACCAAACAGCAAAAGGGTGGAGTTTTCTTTGCAGTATATTCATGGGATTGGGCGTACAACAGCTAAGCAGATACTGGTTGACCTCGGAATGGACAACAAATTCACAAAGGACTTGTCTGAAGAAGAACTCACCTCTCTCCGTGAAGAAGTCTCCAAGTACATGATTGAAGGAGATCTTGTATGTTTTTCTTTTCCTTTTCAATTAATGCCTGAAGGAACATTTTTTCTTGTTATCTGTTGAGGGTAGTATTTTTCTCTTTCTGTTTTCTTTTCTTTTTGGAGGAGTTTTAGGGGTCCAGTTAAAAGGGTAGTTTGCTGGCTTAATTGTGGCTTCATAGGCTGTTGTTTGAATTGGAACTGTATTGCATTAAACCTTTAAAGAAATTCCATAGAATACAATTCCTTAGTAAATGGATATGGAAATTTTTACACTGGAGCTTTAAATTTGTTTTATGAGGTAAAGGCGTGATTTATTTATTCTTGCTATGGTTATCTAGAATGCAACTTGTTGCATGATGGGCTCGTTGCTTGTTTATTTTTATGGGATGACACATCTTTTTTGAAATTTTTTTAGTGTAAGTGGGAGATCTCGAATCTGGAATCTCCCACTTATGCCATCGTACCACTCAACCCATCCCTTCCCCGAATGACACATCTTATCAATTCATTAGGTTTTTAAATGGGCTTATGTTGTAGTTATTATTGACATGTTCAGTTTGATGTATAAAGCTGGTACTTGAGAATTAATTTCAATGTCAAATTAATGTCCCCAAATCAGATGCAGGGTATGCATAGTATGTCAATGCTATTGCAATCACTAGGTAATGTACCTGGAAAGGTTGAATGGGCAAAATGAAGCGAAGAAAGCTACTTTTCCTGGTGCTAATAGGTTGTGATATACATGTTAAAAATGAAATTTCAGGGTTGTCAGGCAATCTCTCTGTTATTTAAGGGAATAAAGGACAAGGGAAAAGGAAATAAAACACTCCCATCTTGAGTGGTCAACATTAATACAAGGAGACTCACTGGTTTACAAGCCAAATGTAAAATAGTGGACAAGCGAAAAATGTAAAATAGTTTATCTGCATAACATGTCTCATCCTCGTTTATGTTACCCTTCGTTTTTTCCTTGTTTCTTTTTCGTTAGTATGACCATATCATTATTCATGTTATTAAATAGGACCAATAAGAGCTGAATTTGAATGCAAGTACATTTTGTTTCGACATTGTGCATAACATGACTAGAGCTTTTTTTCATTTTTCTGTGCCAATGCTGCCTGATTATCTGGGTAAATTTGTAGAGGAGGTCTACTGCACTTGCAATTAGGAGGCTAAAGGAGATACAATGTTACCGAGGTGTGAGGCATATTCAGGGATTGCCCTGTAGAGGGCAACGTACAAAGAACAACTGCCGGACCCTAAAGGGCAAGAAGGTTACTGTTGCTGGAAAGAAGAAGGCACCTCGCTAAATTGGTTTGTTTCTGAAGTACAGCAAATGGAAAACTGTTAATTTCCAAATTTGTTGTAACATCCTGAATTAAGCCAACTGCTTGGTTAATTATTTTGTATATCAAATAGTCTTTATTATTACACTTCTGCTTCTTCTTCTTTGTGGAGATAAGAAAATGATGGCAAAACACACATTGTAGCGAGGATTTGATTTGGCCATTCCAAGTTGTCTAGCGACCAATGCTGTTCCAACAATCCTAGTAGCATCCTAGTCCATTTAGCTACCTGAAAGTTAGTAGAAGGGATTTTTTTGAGGGGGCAAGAATGCTGTTGTCTAATTGCATTTAGTACTTTTAAGACTGTTGCGTTGCAACTCTGAATTTGCATTGGCTCAGCCAACAGCACCAAATGCTCATAATACAAACTTCAGTTAAAGACTATCAAGTGGCCTACTTTCTGTGTCCGCCACAAATTGGGCATTTCCATATCCAAAAATGAGTTTGTAATTATTGGATTTTTTTTCTCTCTTATACTGTACTATCGAATTGTGCAGAACTTTCACATATTATTCTCTGATATATATTCCATTTCAATAGCATCAGTTTTTTTTTTATTTCAATATCACCAGTCTTAGAACTTGCTTAAACTGTACCTGTTTTGCTGTTGTGTGTACTCATACTAGATCAAAAGTAGTAGTTACAAGTCTGATTATACACGGCCAATCCAAGTTGTCTAGTGACATGTTTAGCATAGTTACAACAGTAGTTATGATAAAAGGTGGAAATTGTTTCTTTTGCAATTGACTGTAACTATCTGTAACTAATGAAAATTTGAAATACTTTAAAGTCCAAATGAAATGACATGCTGCCCAAATATCACTTCGTTTCGTTTCCTCCTTTTGGAACCACAAACGCCAGACTGATGATCAAAAACGATCGCGAGAATTCTGACATAGACCTCACTCTCAAGTCTCAACCAATCAAAAGCATCTTCCATTGTTCTTTTACTTCGAGCAGTCAAAATATCTTATTGAAGTGTTGCTGCTCAAACCTCAAAAGATCTTCAACACATCCTATAAATAATTAGAGTACATACAGAATCATCCTCTGCAGAATGAACTACTATGCTCCTAACTAACTCTTAGCATTCAAAACCATAAAAGCAAAGAAGAAATAGCGAAGGAACAGATTATCATTTAGGGGCAGTTTTTAAAGATTACCCTAGGAAGAGCTTCACAAAGATACTACTCTCCACAAACTTAGAGTAGTAGCATATATCGAAATAAGTAAGTCAATGGGTCCGATCTTATTTAGATTCAATTCAAACCCAATGTACTCAAGGCTTGACATTTAATTTCTCAAATCCAAACCTAAACCCTATAAGAGATTTATAGGTCTAGATAGGATTTGATTTTTTATTATCCATACGCAAATTCAAATTCAAATCAGATCCTGCCAAAACTCGTGTATGTTTGTATGTGTGTGTGCGCGTGCTTGCATACACATATGATAATCTAATATTATATGGTCATTGGATTTAATACAATAACACTTCATGACTGTTTATTTTATTAATTTAAAAACAAAAATTGGCTGGTTTTTATGTTATTTTTGAATACTATATATTTTTAAGACATTTTTACTTTAGTTCTTCACTGTATGTTCAAAAAAATACCTACGGAAATCCATCAAATATCCAAATCCATGAGAGTTTGGGTTTGGATTAACTTTTTTAAAGGATTTCGATCTAGATGTGGGCCTAACTAAATTTAATGGATTTAAATTTGGATCAAAAGAATCCAATCCAAACCCTACTCATTGACATGCTTATATCGAAAGCTACAATCTGTAATCTCTCGTATAGTTTTACCTTGCAGATGCTACTTAAAAGAAAAGCTGACAGAAATATTCAAATAGCTTAATCAACATACGTAGATCAGTCTTACAGTAGATTTTGTCACTTGCACATTTTTTCTGAGAATAGGGTTAAAATGCATGCCATGTATATGAATAAACCCCACGAAATCTAACAATTTATTATGTGGTCAAAATTCAGAAAATGACTACACAAAGAAAATAAATCCAATATACTTTTTCCTAACAAGGGGAGGAATGGGATATTAGAAGAAGAGAAGGGGAAGGAGGATTTGAGCTAGGTCCTCTAATTCCAGGAATTTCAACCTTAACCACTAGATCAAGACCTTCTCAACAAAAGTCCAATGTATATTGTTGGATGAATGCTTCGACATACCATTTATCTGCTAGCACTTGTAATAGCTTTAAAAAGTGGATCAGAATTCTTGTAGCAAGTGTCTCAAGTCACTTCTAAATTATGACCACCTTTTCTCATATAAGAGCATCCTTTCAATCAACAAATAAAGTCCACTCCTAAGACGATATCTAAAGACAGCAATCATGAAATGTATATTTCCCTCCACATAGCTTGAGAAAAACACCTAAAATTTCTTCTGCTGAGAGAGAGAGAGAGGAGGAGGAGGAGGAGGAGGAAATACGAGAAGTTGTCTGATGGAATTTTACCTTGAACTACGTCAATACATTCTTATGATACACTCAATTCCTAACTTTACAGTCAAGGAGAGAAAAACTAAACCCATCAACTAACCAAGGCTATCTCCTAAACAGAAAACCCACAGAAAATTTATACAAGAAAGAACAAAAGCAAAACCAATAGACCAAATGCAACATCTATGTCACCCAAAAAACCAATTAAATCCGACATCTCCTTGTACAATTCACAAAAATTATGTCAGTTTTTCTTTCACACCTTTGATATCCTTGGGAAACAACTATACTGTCTGCAATATGCTGCTACATGACAAGGTCTTTCGAAACTTTAGGAAATAACACCATCCATGCAGCATGAATAAGATACAATGGTTTAAGTCTCCAAAAGCTACATGCTGGTAGACGGTTCATTTGAATGAGTATCATTCTTTGATTCGAGAAAAAAGAAAGAGCAAATGTCAGATACCCTTAAATCTGAATCTTGAGGAAAAAGAGTCGTCAAAAACACTGTTGCCTGAATTAGCTAAAATAAAAAATTCAAGCAGACCATATAGCAAATCAAATATTATGTCAGGTGTCTGCAATATGCTGCTACTTGGTAAGGTCTTCTAGAACTTTTGGAAACAATAACATCCATGCAGCAAGAATAAGTTACAATAGTTTAAGTCTCCAGAAGCTACACGCTGGTAGACAGTTCATTTCAACAAGTATCGTTCTTTGGTTTGAGAAAAAAGAAACAGCAAAATGTCAGAAACCCCTAATTCTTAATCTCAAGGAGGAAGAGTCGTCAAAAACGCTCTTAGCTCAAATTAACTAAAAGAAAAAACTTAAGCAGACCATATATCAAAACCAATATTATTTTAGGCAGTGCATCCACTGGTTGAAAAGATCAAACAGTTACTATGAGACAGAAGCAAATATTTACGAGTGACCTGGAAAAACAACCATAAACAAGTGGATCACAATATTAAATGATCAAGCTTACGAGTGCTTCATGCAATTTGACTACAGGTCCCTCTTCTTTTCTCACAATTATCATGAAGGGCTGCAGAGGTTTCATCTAATCTTCTGTGTTGGGTCTGCTTCAAGTGCTTTGAGAGTGTGTTGAAAATGAAGGTCAATGCAAATTTATAGCCAAGTGACGTCAAGACCCTCAACCTTGTTTTAATATTTTTGTTTGAACTTGCTAGCGCTGTCTAATTTTCACACTTAAACTTGCAGTAAATTCTGACATTTAAAACTTTAGATACTATCATTTACACATGTTCTGTACTACAATTATACACTTTCACAAGCAGCTAAACTCTATTTCGAAGCCATACACATGTGATCAATGTTGCAGTAGCTATAAGTATTGCAAGATACAATTACCAAATAATTTACTATAGCAAATTAAAAATTACCAAATCTTCTGCCAGTAGACTGACTTTTGTGAATCCGAAAAATACTCCCTGCTGGCAAACTGTGAATCATATCATAATGCAGACTTAGCTTCGGACTGAAGAAGTGATGAAGATGCTCTCTCTGTATTCCTTGCTGAAACAGAAGACAAAATTCCAGGAGTTTGAACTGACGAAGATGACGAGGGAGCTGGAGCTGGAGCTGGAGCTGCAATTGTGGAACTGATACTACTAGCGTTTATGCTAGTCCCACTGACAGATCCCTCTGTGACACCCTTAGGAATGGGTGGTTTACCAATATCAGTAATGCCTTCTAGCATCTGAACAACCTTACCCATTACAGGCCTCTGAGATGGTTGCTCTTGGATGCACCAAAAGCTAACTTGAATTGCCCTCATCCCTTGCTCTATATCTATCTCATTCTTAGAAAGCTGTTTATCAAAAATTGCTTCAGTATTGCCCTTATCAAATTCCTCATAAGCCCACAAAGAAAACTTTTTATTGTTAGTCTCAGCTGAGACTTCAAAGTTCCTTTTTCCACTTACTATCTCCAATAATACCATCCCAAAGCTATATACATCAGATTTTGAAGTTATTGGAAGATTAGCAAGCCACTCAGGAGCCAAATATCCTCTTGTTCCCCTTACACTTGTCAAGGTTCGATACCTGTGGTCCTTGGGATTAATAAGTTTCGCAAGGCCAAAATCAGATACTTTGGCACTGTAATTTTCATCCAAGAGAATGTTTTCAGGCTTTATATCACAGTGCACAATACAATCTCGACACTCTTCATGAAGATATGTAATCCCCTTGCAGTCCCTAGTGCAATGTTATAACGAGATTCCCAACTCAATATCTTTCCTGAATGCTCTTCAGTGGTGAAGAGAAAGTTATCCAGCGAACCATTTTTCATAAACTCATACACCAGTAGTCGGTGACGCCCTTCAGAACAAAATCCTATCAATCTAACCAAATTCAAATGGTGGGTGCTGCTTATTGTGGCAACCTCCATTCTGAACTGTTTTTCACCCTGCTCAATTCCCTCCAGCTGTTTCACTGCAGCAACAGTTCTATTAGCAAGAACCCCTTTATAGACAGCCCCAAATCCTCCTGCGCCAAGCTTTTCTTTAAACCCTTTTGTTGTCCGTTGGAGCTCCTTATATGAGAACTGGACAGGTGCACCAGAGGCATACTCAAGAAGTGCATACTGAGCTGACATTCCCCCAAATTTCGGGCTATCCCTAAAGCACCACCACCACGTACTACCTTCAACTAAGATCAAACCCAAAATGGTAACCAAGACCACAACCACAACTATCCACGCTTTCAATCTCCAGCCATCCCTTTTCACACTGTCAGCTGATGAAACAGGAGGATTAGGCTCAGGTTGACCGCATATCTTGAAAAAGGAAGTGCTAGGAAGTGCAGGCGACTGGTAGCCGCTGATGAAATTTGAAGTTTTCTGATAACAAAACCCTGTCCCATCAGCCAATGAAGTTGATCCAAGACAAGGATTTGACACAAGACAATTTGATTTACAAGCTTGAAAACCAGTAGAGAAAATCTGAGTATTATCTGTAACTGATTCAGGGGGATAGGTCAATAACACAGTATGGTCCAACTGCATCATCGTCCCATTTCCTTGACAATTCTGAAGGTCCACCTTAATCTTACACCCTTTCCTACTATCCCTCTGATCAACTGGTTCAAAATTCTGTGACGGACAATTGCAAACCGGTCCCGTCTCATTATAACCACATATCCCCAAATTCCCACAATATCCAAACACTCGACATTGATCACTTACAGCAGACCATGTAACAGTTTTACTCCCACTACCCTTCCCAAAGCTATAAATTCTCAAATTACCATCATTATCCAACTTCACAAACCTTAATACAACTGTTGTGTCGGCATAATCACTACTATAAGCCAAGGATAAATGGCCGGAAAGGTGCAGATCAGAAAGGGTTATTATCCCAATTGGTGAAATGGTTAAACTTGGTGAAGTCCCCGTGACCGTAGCAGATGAATTCAACCCAGAATTGTAATAGAAAATGGACTCGTTCCACAGAAGAGTTAAGTTGCCAGTACTATTGCTCAAGCGAAACGAATAAATCCCATTTCGCAAAACATGATTTCTGGTGAAATTCTGAGACGGAACAATAGTATCGGTCGGATTATCAAAAGTTGACCAAATATCCGACCTGGTGGCGTTTCTAAGAGCAAAATTACCTGAATCGTCAAGAGCAGCGGATGCAGCCCCACGCCCAGAGGTGGACGACTGCCAGACAAGGGAGTTGGATGAACCGTTGCGAAGCTCCAGATTGCCGTTCGACAGGAGGCGGAGGGTGGCGGTGGAATCAGCAGCGCCGAGGTCAGAACCACCAGCAATCCAGATAGGAATATTGGGGCTGTTATCGTAAATTATGGCTGCAAAATGAGCTGAACTAGCACCAGAGGGATCAGTAATGAAGGTAAAAGTGAAGGTCTGGTTTGGAGAAGTCCATTTGGAGTTGGGATCGGAAGCTGAGAGGGTTGACCCAAGTTGAACATCAGCTGCAGCTACAGTAGAAAAACTCTTGGCTGTGATGAATAGTAAGAAGAAAGGCAAAGGGTTCAGCATTTTTTACCTTCTCCTCCTCTTATATTGGTCTAGTTTCTCGTGGCAAAGTAAGAAGAATGGTGATGACAAGGAGAAGAATTGTGGTGGTTCATCAATGGCTGAATCAAAGCTGGTGGCTTAGATTTAAATATGTGATGATCGTGATGACTGGTCAGTGGATAGAGGCAGTGGGAAATTGACTTTGAATGCCAAGGAGATCGTGGGATAGACTGGAATTAGTGGAATATGGACCGGGTTTTAGAGGAGAGAAATTGTACGAGGTCTCTGAAGGAACGGTCTTAATTTGATGCGAGACGGAACGTGGAGACGGGGAGATTTGAAAAGCTGATATAAATTGTTGGGAAAATTTGAAAGGAAAACAAAGAGAATTGTTGGGAAAATTTGAAAGGGAAACATGAACATGATTTTTTTTTATTTTTTTTGTCTAAGGTAAATGCATTAGTGTATTCTCTAGATTTTTTGATGAAACAAAAAATAGGGTTAATTACACTTTACCCCCCTGAACTTGGATCCTTGTAACACTTTGCCCCCCAAACCCCAGATATATACATTTTGGATTAATATTCTATACACCGGTAGTGTATACATTTTCATCGTTGAATGCATGATACGTAATTCGAATTTGAATTTGAAACCCAAATTTTGCATACGTGTCATGCATCCAACCGTAACAGCGTATACACTGTCAGGTATATAAGATTTACTCATACATTTTATCCCTTGTGGTCAACTTTATGATGGAGTTAAGATGAAGTTATATTTTTCATAACCAAAATATCTTTGACTAATTCTTCAACACACATAATAATTGTAACATAATAAATACCTATTTGTTTAATAGTTACTAAATGCATATAAAGACAATTACACTATGCATTTCGATCTTTTAACACTAAAACGAATTAGATAATTCACAAAAAAGAAGTCTAAAAAACTCAATGTATTTATCTCAATGCGATAGCAATACTTATTTTAAATAAATAAAATTAATTAGTGCATTTGGAATGAAAATTATGTGCTTGTATTTTTTTATTGTAGCACATTTTAATGTGTTTTATAAGATAAAAACATGATTAAAAATAAAAATTTATTGAAAATGTATTTAGAGATTTTTTAGCCTTTTAATTCTTTTAATTTTGGATTTTCCTCTTTCCTTTCTAGTTTCTCATTTTATTCCCAAGAAAATATCTTAAGATGAAATTGTGACCTGATTAATAATCATCAATTGAAATTTGTGACACGTAGCATCATACAAAAAATCAAAATTAATTTTTGATACCTTTTAAACCTTCACCCAAAAATATGCAATTACAAACTCAAAACAAAAATTTTCGTTGAAATGGAATTTTTTATTGGGAAGGATGAAAGAGAGAAGAAAGAGAAAAAGAAATAAAAGAAAGGAAAAAAATTTCATCTTATGATATTTACTTGAGAATAAAATGAGAAACTAGAAAGGAAAGAGGAAAACCCAAAATTAAAAGAATTGAAAGGCTAAAAAAATTGTATTTTAGGAAAATGATTTGAATATTTTTTTTTATCTTTTAAGGAGAAAATAGATCTCTGCAATTCCTCTTTTCTAATTTCAATCATTAAGGTGAAGATTTTTGTGGGAATGAGGAAGAATTAAATAAAGAAGAAAGAGAAAAAGAAATAAAAGAAAGGAAAACAAGGTAAATAAAAAATCAAAATAATGCAAGGGCAATTTTGTCCTATAGGGGGTTAAGTGAGCAAAATTAAAGGTTATGGGGTAAATTGAAAAATGGGGTATACCTTAAAGGGATTAAATGTGATTAACCCACGAAATAAATAATATGCTTCCCATTAATGTAAGAGATTTGAGCCCGCAACATGATACACAAAAATTCTCTCCCTAGCCATTGGATCAAAGTTCAATAATTATGAAGATGACAAACTTTGTGATTCTAAAGAGTTACATACACTCTCGAGCATACGTTCTCGAATATTTAAAATTCCAAACCAACTATGTAGAAAAAGTTGGAAGCAATGTTTTATTTGTCTATAACTTTGGAGGTGCAACTTTTAGGTAATTCAGTTTTCAAGTATGCAAAAAAGTTTGTTTAGTAGGTAGAGCTTTTAACGAGTCAAATCAAACCAAATATTTAGTGTTCAAACTTTGTTCGAATAATATACGGACAGGGTTGGAATTCATCTCGAATATTAACAAATTATAAATGTTGTTCGAATTTGTATAAATATTAGGGTTTGAGTTTCGCTCATTAAACTCTATGAGTCGAATTCAAGCTCGAACTGGCGCTTGATTTTGATTTTGAAGATGATTTAATTATATTTTTAATAAATGTATATTATTTAAATAAGTTTAATTGTATTTATTGATTTTAAAAAAATAAATAATGCTAATTTATGTATAATTACTTTTTTAGTAAAATATTGTATATATTTAATAATATTAAATGTATTTATATTTATTTTCATTTTTATAATTATATATGTGTGCATTCGACTCAATTATTAAACGAGTCTAATATTATGTTCAAACTCAATTCATTTATTAAGCAATTGAGCTTTTGCGAACTCGAATTAGCCAAACACGAATACATTCGCAAACAGCTCACTTCATTAAAAGCTCTATTTGTAGGTAAGATTATGAAATTACCCTTAGTGAACATATCAGCACTCATACATGCACAAGCAAGTGTGTGTGTGTGTGTATATATATATATCAGACATATCAACATACATTCTCGATTATACGTCGTACATGCACAAGCAAGTATAATCAAGAATGTATGATGATAACTGTGCATGTACGACGTATAATCGAGAATGTATGTTGATATGTCTGATATATATACACACACACACACACATATTTCAATTTAAATTTACAATTCTCATAGTAGAGGAGAAATTATATGAGGTCTCCGAATGAAAGTCTTAATTTAATGCGAACTAGAATGAGAAGACATGGATGCTTATTTGATTTAGAAGGTCAATGAAAAGAGATAATTTACGAAATCTCTGTGACGACCCCACCTCCCCCTAGAGCATACCCCAGGGGTTAGCAGACCGTCTGCTTGACTCTTGTAAGGACTCACTACAAACCCCAATCAACAACACTAAAATCCTTCAATATAACATTTACATGCCACAAATCATCCAAATATTCAAACAAAAGTATAAGCCAAAAGAGAAGAGCTTAAACAACTAATTCTATAATACGGTGCCGGCCAAATACAAGATCAGGATGTCCTTATTACAATTTATTACTATCCTCATCTTTCTCATCCCTGCACTCTATTAAGGAAAACAAATAAAATGGGTGAGTTAAAAGTCCAGTGAGGTTCCTCTAAACTTGAATACCATAAAAGTCACTTACCTTTCCTCTGGGTACCCTAGGACATCAAAGATAGTGATCATATCTAATATCCTGAGATAATTACATATGTAGTTTAAATCAGACTGCACCAAACGCAAGTAACACATAACAAGTCCACACATTCATAGGAGAAATTAAACAAATCTGCAGTGCGAGCACCTTAAACATTCACGACAATCATCAAATTTCAAATCTGGCCGCTATCTATAGAAACCCTAGCCAAACATTTATTGGACTAGTCCATGACAGCACTCATCGATCTAATCTTCTCAATCGGTTCAATTTCCAAGTCCAATACTAGAATCCTCCACGCCTTGACCTTTGCCATCAAAATATACCTTAAATTCAATCATGATTTCTACTTTCATCATAATGCTATAAAATATTTGATACTCGGGTACAAGAATTTGAAAATAGAATAATTCACAACTCAAGTCACCCCTTCCCAAGAGTAAATCAACCACATTTGAGATTCCTACCTGGCGTACATTTTTATTTCCCCCATCAATAGTAATTCATTCCACACTTAACAGGCCATTCCCCATAGCCTGAGAATCTTCTCCCGGTTTTGATACCACCCCACCTCTCCCTAGGGCATACCCTAGGGGTTAGCGGACCGCCTGCCTGGTTCTCGCCAACAATAGTAGAATCCTTTAATATAACATTTACATGCCACAAATAATCCAAATATTCAAAAAAAAAGTGTAAGTCAGAAGAGAAGAGTTTAAGCAACTAGTTCTATAATACAGTGCCGGCCAAATACAAGATTAAGATGTCCTTTTTACAAACTATTGCTATCCTCGTCTCTCTCATCCTCACACCCTATTATAAAAAACAAATAAAAGTGGTGAGCTAAAATCCCAGTGAGGTTCCAAGAAAACAACAAGCATTCTAGCAGTCAATATAAAATCCACCTTATGGCATGATCACATAGCTCATGAAACAAGTTATATCCTGATAGATCATTTAACAATGTACAGTAAATACCACATTCACGTAAAAAGGATACAGTCTGTCCAAGATTCGTTGACACTCCGTCAATCATGGGAATATAGTAACAAGTCCAGTAGAGTACCACTTAACGCCAATCTCCGTACACTGATCATCCCCCTGTCGGGCCCGAATGCCAAATATAACAAGAAGGGTAATACTCGAGTATACCAAATCCAGTGGATTAAATAAGAAACACGACCCATGATTTGTCAATCTCCTCGACCAATCCCTTGCTGCTTCGATTCGAGCAACTAACCAATGGGGTTTGGGTTTTGGAGCCCCAGGAATAGTATAGCCGACGTGATAAAGGCACGCAATCGACTTTCAAGCTAGTCACATAGTGGAATCATTGGGGTAAAACACATGAGCACCCAACGCTCAAGTATTGCATGTCACGTGTTCAGATCACTTGTGAACAGGATAGGAATCCTTTCTTTACCCAAGGGTGTCTAGCCTACCTGACCTCACTAAGGCTAGTCTCGAATAGGGGTTCCAGTAAAGCGTCCAGTTCAGCCGATACGATAAAGTACACATTTAGCCTACATTCATGCACATGCACATTCAAGTCCACATTCAAGATTAGGGAATTCAAGTTCACGGAGGTCAAATGCGATAAAGTACACACTCGCCTATACAATAACAAGTCAAGATATCTACCAATTTCAAGCAACAAGTCACATTTCGATCAACAAGTCACATGAAACATCAATTAAGTAAATCACATGATCCTAACATACAGTTGGAACAGTCACCAATATATCACATTCTTTCCACTTCAAACCCTGGTTCTTCCTCTTGGATACTCTCAAGTCCTGTGGTCATATAATACATCAAGTGTGAGGACTCGTATTTTTATTCTTAATTTCACCTATTTTAAAATTATTTGCATTGGCGTGTTATTTAATTTTATCATTTTGGCATAAATTTTACTTAAATCATATTTTTATCGTTTACGCGTCAAAATTTTCAAAAAAATCACACCGCCGCGACTAATTGGGGATTTGGAGACTTAACCTCGGACTAGTAAGAATGAGTATTAGTGGTGTAAGAGAAACTGCCTTGGAAGATTAGTATTTGAAAGTAAGAAACAAGAAGAAAACTAGCTAGTGCATGGCACTATTTGGCCACTATTCCTAGTTGACTTTTAAACCAACAAAAGGCAAGCTTTCTCTTCATTTCACATCACAAACCAAAGCTCCATTTCTTCTTTCTTTTCTCTCTCTTGGCCGAACTCTTGAAGCTCCAAAGGAAGGGAAGAAAAACTCCATCTTCAATCATAAATCTTGCTCCAAGAATCTCTCCAAAAACCTTCAAACCTTTGGAAGTTGATCAAGCTAGAAGAAAGCCCTTGTCTTGTGGTGATTCTTGGTGATTTTGGTGGTGAAGGAGATTGGGTGAGGTAAATAGCTTCACTTCACTTGATCTTTAGTTTCATGCAAGATTTAGTAGTAGCTTTGGGTTGTTATGAAAGGGTATTTGAAACCCTAAACAAAGCTAGGCTAGATGACTTGAGGATATCCTTGTTTTCTTGATTTACTCTTAGGTAGATGTCTTGAGGAGGATTATTAGGTAGTGGACTTGAGGATTTCTTGTTTGTTTGGTTGTTATTTTAGTGATTTCTAGTTTGATTTTGGCTTGAAAGTTGGAGAGAAAAAATTTGAAGGGAAAGAGGGCCAATGCTGTCCGAATTTTGTTGATTTATTTCCCTTGATTTATTTTCGAATTTCGTTGTTAAATTGCTGCAAAAATGCTTGTTATATGGGTTTTGTGTGTGGAAATTATCTCTTAAAAATCATTTCATTTGATTGGGTAAAAGTTAAGTTTAGAGAAGAGAAACAAACCTGGAAAATTCTGCTCAGGACAGCCAACCAGGGTGCATTTAACTGCACATAATTTTTTGTACAGGAGTTGAAATCAAGTGCCGTTTGTGGCATATGAAATTACACTCTAAGGGCTTTCTAACGGTATAAAATACCCGTGCTAATTCGTTTTCTATGAGCGTAGTGAACTGGCAAAGTTGACTGATTTTCTCCTACTGTTTTACCCGTGAGACCTGCACAGCTGCATATTGTAGCTCATTTTTGTCCCCCTTGTGAAATGAATTTGAAGATAGTTTCTTCTAATGATTTTTAACACGTTGAATATAGTTTTCAACGCCATAAACCACACTAATTTTGGACTTGTGAAACCTTAGTTATGACCTGATTTCGAAACTATGTCGGATACTCCAAGGCTGGAATTTCGTGAACCAGGTTTCAAAATTCAGCTTTCATAAAACTGTTGTATCTTGGTGTAGAAAAATTCAAATTGAGTTCCGTTTGTTGCCTTTGAAACTAGACTTGGAGTTCTTTCTGTGGTATAAATTTCAGGGGCTATTTCGATTTTTATAAATTTTTCTAAATTTTCAAATTTCATTGGAATTCAAGACTGTTTTGCCCTGTTCTTACTGAAGCAGTGATTTGGAGCTAAGATTTGATCAATTTCTGATTTGAATTTGGAAAAAGTGTCTTCTAGAGAGTTTTAGTTCATTGAATCTAGTTTCCAATGGTATATATTTTCCAACAGTATAAGATTTACAAATTTTGGACTTATGGAACTCAAGTTATGATTTTCCAAAGAATGCTGTCCAAAACTGAATTTTTCCTTATATAGAAGCAAAAACTCCAAAGTGGGTTGGAAACATTTCCTAGGTATTAAATCTAGCTTACTTGATTATTTGCACCTTATTTCATACTTGAGAAATGAATTTCACCTTCTATTCTTGTGCCCTTGGTTTCCATGACATTAAACCATAAAATGGAGTGTTTTAGCTAGAGTGACTCTTGAGGAATTTCACTAGTTTTATATTCGAAACTTGGAACTTTTAACTTCAACATTTACTATGAAAATGAGTAGCGTTTTGATGGATTTTGACTCCATAAGATTAGAAAACATGAACGCTCCTTTATATTCTAAAACTTGGACATAGGATTAGAAGTTTTGAAATATGAAAACCATCTTTCCTTTCCTCGATTTATGTGCCAAAAATTAAGTAGGATACTTTCTTCTTGGAATCAAGATTTCTTGCCACGACTTGACTCGAAAACGACTTTTGAGTTCTCCTTGAGTGTTATTTCAATGCTTAAGCAAAAAAGTCTCTTTAACTCGACTTAAGCATGTGACTTTTGAGCGTGGGTAGCAAGAGGGTATTTTTCATATTAGTCTTGGTCGAATACCTAAGTAATCGTGATTGTGCATGTCTCAGGTGATCACGTGGATACTGAGGAGCTCATCTGACCTCTTGCTTTTGCTCTTGCTTTACCCTTGACTTTTGGTGAGTGTCAAGTGCATGCTTCATGTTGATATGATTGAAATTATAATTGTACAAGTGCTATGATATTCTTGTGATCTTGCCGAGGCAGGGGTGTACTTTATCGCCCTCGTTCTCTCTCTCTTGAATGCTCGTTACTTGAAAAATGAATGTGTATAACTTGCACTTGTACTCGAACATGTTTTAACTTGTGAGCATTGAGTGGCAGCATGTACCACACCCTATTTGGGTGGGAGGTGCCTCTCATCCCGACTCAGTGCTATGATCGATTCTAAGTCGATTGGAGCGTTGTCTCATCGATCACTTATACTTGTGGGGACGCCCAAAACCCAATGGCTAGCCATTCAACTCAAGCCAGCAAGGGCTTGGTTGAGGAGTTTGGTGAACCTTGGGCTCATATACTTGACTTGCTTGGATATACTCGAGTAATATCACATTTTGTTTGATGTTCGGCCCCGGTAGGGGGTGTAACGGTGGACAGAAATTGATGAAAAGTGGGGTTCTACGAACTTGTTACTTGCTCGGTTGACGGAGTGTCAACATTTGGAAATTGTGGATCAAGTTTATCTCTGAAGCAGTGTGGATTTAGCTCCTGAGAGCTCCCGTATCCTTTATTGATTGTGCTTTTGTTTTCTTTTGTGAGTTTACATGAATATTATGGCTGCCTTTTGTTTTACTTGATATTAATACTAGTTGCACTTGTTGTTTGCCTGCTTTTCTTGGCCTCACTGAGCATTAGTTTATCCCTTTAAGTTTGTTTTCCTTAAAAGGTTTGGACGTGGAAGTTGGGAAGTTCTAGACTAGCGGTTTTTTGTTGAAACTAGTGAATCTTTTGTATGATATTGGAGACATTGGAAGTGTAAACTTTATTATATTTGGATTTTGGGATTGTAATTTTAAATAGTAGCCCTAGAAGAATTTGGATTGTATATTTGAAGTATTCCTTTAATCCTAAGTCTATGATTGACTTGTGGATCGCTATTAAGCTTGAATGAGTGCGTGAGTCCTGATGAGAGTTGGGCAGGCGTTCGCTGATACCCTAGTGTTTACCCTAAGGAGAGGTGGGGGCGTCACATCAAGAGTCTAGCAACTTGAAGCAAATATAAATGAGAAAATTGGAGCTTCAAAGCTTTCACTTAGAAGATACACATATTTGTCGATTTTAACTCCAATATAGCTTCCAAAATCACCAAGTTTTCTTGTTCAAATCAAGGGGAAAACCACGTGCATGGTAGATCAATGTTTCAAGCAACAAATGGGGCAAAAGTATGTTGATTATAGTCAAGAATTTTGAAGATTATAGTCAAGATTCTCGAGGTTCAAAGCTGGAAATTTCTAGCAATGAAATGTTTTGGAGAAAACTCATTTTCCTTCTCTTAAATCTCTTTGCTTAAACTCAAATCCAACATAAATATGAAGATCAAAGTCTTGTCAAGTGTCTTGAGCAAAAATATGTCAAAATCATCACACAAATTCTAGCAACAAAGCTGAAAGTTTCTCTCGCCCTCTCGGCTAACTCTAGCCAAATTTCCAACAAGGTCATCCCAAGTTGTTCCATTAAAGCTTCCTATTTTCAACCTTATTCCACAACTAAAACACAATAGATCAAAGTCTTGTCAAGTGTCTTGAGCAAAAATATGTCAAAATCATCACACAAATTCTAGCAACAAAGCTGAAAGTTTCTCTCGCCCTCTCGGCTAACTCTAGCCAAATTTCCAACAAGGTCATCCCAAGTTGTTCCATTAAAGCTTCCTATTTTCAACCTTATTCCACAACTAAAACACAATAGATATGAAGATCAAAGTCTTGTCAAGTGTCTTGAGCAAAAATATGTCAAAATCATCACACAAATTCTAGCAACAAAGCTGAAAGTTTCTCTCGCCCTCTCGGCTAACTCTAGCCAAATTTCCAACAAGGTCATCCCAAGTTGTTCCATTAAAGCTTCCTATTTTCAACCTTATTCCACAACTAAAAAACAATAGATCATAATGAACATGTCATGAGGTGTATGGTACCTATTCTTGGCAAGAAATCCATCAAAATTTCACATGGATGAAGCTTTAAATGAAGCTATTCCCTACAAACAGCGAAGTTGGAAATTTGCAACATAACTTGACAAAAACATGAAAGCCTCCATATGAGTCTTTCCTTTAGCTTCTATAACATCATACCTCAAATAAACTCAAAGATAAGGGAAGAAAACTAGGGTTTCTAACAAATTTCACCTCTTTACCTCCAAAACCTAGGATGGCAAGCAAATCAAGAAAGTTGCAAGGCTTTCTTCCTCCAAGAAATCCTCCAAGAGCTTCCTTCCAAACTTAACTCAAGGATTGACGGAGTAGATTAGGGTTTCTCTCTTGTTTTCTCACTAAATAGACAACAAATTAAGGCTTGAAATTGAGTTCTTTTCTCTCCCTTTCTCCTCTCTAGGTTCAGCCAAGATAAGAAAGAAAAGAAGAAGATTTGGTAGTTTTGAACACTTGGTTGGATAAGTATGAACTTAGTCTTGGTCAAGGGGTTAGCTAGATGAGCAACAAGTGGCAAATCAAGATGTAATCCTTATCTAATTGTATTTCATTCACTAAAATATCTAGTCCACCTCTAATTATCTCTTAACACCTTGTCCACCTCTAATTATCTCTTAAAATATGAAGATCAAAGTCTTGTCAAGTGTCTTGAGCAAAAATATGTCAAAATCATCACACAAATTCTAGCAACAAAGCTGAAAGTTTCTCTCGCCCTCTCGGCTAACTCTAGCCAAATTTCCAACAAGGTCATCCCAAGTTGTTCCATTAAAGCTTCCTATTTTCAACCTTATTCCACAACTAAAACACAATAGATCAAAGTCTTGTCAAGTGTCTTGAGCAAAAATATGTCAAAATCATCACACAAATTCTAGCAACAAAGCTGAAAGTTTCTCTCGCCCTCTCGGCTAACTCTAGCCAAATTTCCAACAAGGTCATCCCAAGTTGTTCCATTAAAGCTTCCTATTTTCAACCTTATTCCACAACTAAAACACAATAGATATGAAGATCAAAGTCTTGTCAAGTGTCTTGAGCAAAAATATGTCAAAATCATCACACAAATTCTAGCAACAAAGCTGAAAGTTTCTCTCGCCCTCTCGGCTAACTCTAGCCAAATTTCCAACAAGGTCATCCCAAGTTGTTCCATTAAAGCTTCCTATTTTCAACCTTATTCCACAACTAAAACACAATAGATCATAATGAACATGTCATGAGGTGTATGGTACCTATTCTTGGCAAGAAATCCATCAAAATTTCACATGGATGAAGCTTTAAATGAAGCTATTCCCTACAAACAGCGAAGTTGGAAATTTGCAACATAACTTGACAAAAACATGAAAGCCTCCATATAAGTCTTTCCTTTAGCTTCTATAACATCATACCTCAAATAAACTCAAAGATAAGGGAAGAAAACTAGGGTTTCTAACAAATTTCACCTCTTTACCTCCAAAACCTAGGATGGCAAGCAAATCAAGAAAGTTGCAAGGCTTTCTTCCTCCAAGAAATCCTCCAAGAGCTTCCTTCCAAACTTAACTCAAGGATTGACGGAGTAGATTAGGGTTTCTCTCTTGTTTTCTCACTAAATAGACAACAAATTAAGGCTTGAAATTGAGTTCTTTTCTCTCCCTTTCTCCTCTCTAGGTTCAGCCAAGATAAGAAAGAAAAGAAGAAGATTTGGTAGTTTTGAACACTTGGTTGGATAAGTATGAACTTAGTCTTGGTCAAGGGGTTAGCTAGATGAGCAACAAGTGGCAAATCAAGATGTAATCCTTATCTAATTGTATTTCATTCACTAAAATATCTAGTCCACCTCTAATTATCTCTTAACACCTTGTAACACAATATTCCTTTTGCAGAGAACTCCCTCTTGTCCACTAAATTTATTGCACACACCTCACTAGTGAGTCACACTAGCATAATGCACTATGAAACTCAACATGCAACACGTTGAATGAGGCAATAGGATAAAATCATGACTTAACATTAAGTCAACCAACAATTCAAGACAAACAAGGAAAAAAAATAGAAGATAAGAAAATAATTTTCAGGGCCTCACAACCTCCCATGAGGTTTCTAGTAATATTATTCAGCACCCTGAGGTTGCAGTATTATGGAACTAGATGCCACAACTAGAAGCTACAAATTAATGATGTTACCCTGGCAATTAGAATAATTGTTTAAGCAAAAAAGTTCAGAAAAACATCCAGGTAACAAAAAAAATGTTAATAGAATATAATGGAAATGTCATCCTAAATGACAACATTTTGTGTAGGATTTGCTAGCAAGATTCCAGAACACATCAAAAAGAAATATTTTCTTGGACTGCATACTGTTTTTGTTTTTTAGATTAACCAGGAAGAAGTGAGTAGAAAAGCAAAACTCTTTCATCTCTTAAAGGAAACTTCCAATGGTTTGGCAATGGTTTAGTTGATGACGTGGTCTTGACTTGTTTGTCATAATACACATAAAACATATATATATATATGTGTGTGTGTGTGTGTGTGTATGTGTGTGTATTCTCTGTGTTTGTCTCCTTGATGATGCTAAACAAAAGCTGGTGCTAGATTAATTTGCCTCTATTGTAGCTAATGTTTTGGTGTTCTGTTGTAGCTATTTATGTTGTTGTTGTAGTTGCAGAAGTAGTTGTTGCAATAACAATCTTTTTGGGTGTTGATCCAACTTTTTATTTATTTATTTCACTTACACCTCACATTTTTATCTTAGCTTTTCAACCTTATTTGGCATTTCATTGTTAGTGTAAAGTTCATAAATAGGGGCATAATTATAATAATGGAAAGATATATGATCTTCTTCCTCACATGGCCTTTATTTATTTATTTATCTATTTTTGAGCTAAGGAGAACTTTTATTGATCACCAATAAAGCACAAAGGAAAGGATACAAATTTCCAAATACATCGAAACCAATGACTAAACTAAACTAATACAAACGACTCTATCAACTTAAGCACCAATGGGCCAAATCTAGCTCATTAGCCAAATACAGGTGCCTTTATGAGATGAACCCCGTCGAAGACGAAACCCGTATTCACAAGCCTCAGACCTAGATGATTAATACCGATGGTTTGGCAGCAGAAAACTTGACGCTAATTAACTCTAGAAGTCATGAACAATATTGATACGATCTCAACCCGTAACTAATCGAATTAATGAACCAAAGTTCTAAGGTAGAGGAACGCCACAATCAAGGTGGATACTTGATTGATAAGTTCAATTGAATACTCTCAAGAACTCTCAAGTATTCAAGAAAGGCTCTCTTGGGGAGAGAGTGAATAAATTCACACAATTTCTGTAAAATTCTCATTAATTAAAAACATTGGAAAAGACTAGGCTATTTATAGCCTTACATGGACTCAAAACCCTAATGTTATTTGGAATTGTCTAGAAACCCTAATGTGATTTGGAATCACTTATTTTCCTAAAACTAGCAACTAGGAATTTCAGCCACTTAAGGACAAAACCCTGGCCGAATTATATAGACTAAATTAGCAAGGCAATTGACGATTAAACCCTTGCTTAAAACACCAAATAAATGACACAACTTGAACTAATTAGCTAACTAAATTGATTTGCTTGGACAATCTTCATGTTCTCATCATTCCCCTCCTCTTGAAAATGATTTGTCCCCAAATTCATGGCTCACTTGGACAGCATCAACATTGGACGCAACTTTATGATGACTAGCCATTCCACATGTCGTTTTTGTAACCATAAGATGCATGTGAACTTGACACACAAAGCGGCATGATTCAGCATGTTAGGAACAAGCTTGAAAAATCGTGTTCATCTGCTGCTAAATAGCTCTCAAAACCAGTAGCAACTAGCACTACAAGGTGCACAAAATCTGGTTGGATCTTGCTAGGCAAATCTGGAAACTTTTGGACAGCTTCAATACCTGCATGCATTGTGACAGCCCCACCTCTCCCTAGGGCGAACCCTAGTGTATCAGCGGACTGCCTGCCCAGCTCTCGCCAGGACTCGGTCGATCAGAGAACTAGTAACTCGAAACATCCAGTGGAAACTTCAAATAAACGGTACAAACCCTAGAAAGTAAATAATAGACAACCAGCTTTCCAAACTTAAAAGCCAACTAAACGTTACATATATCAAACCATACTACAGTTTCATAACACAGGTCGAACTTAAGTGTTAGGCTTACAAAAGTCAAAAGTAAAGTCTTCTTAGTACGAGGGATTACAAGTGCAAGCAAAAGGAAGCTAGTAAGTCCCTTGATCCTAAGTCCGTCCTCGATCTGTTAAGGAAAACAAAGGGAATGGGGTGAGCTAACGCCCAGTGAGGTTCCAAGTAAAGCAAGTAAGCACATAGCCAAATAAGAGTATAAATTAACCGAATAAATACCGTACAATACAATAATAATTAAATCACAATTCAAATTAAGGATACGGGTGGCTTTCAAAAGCCAAATTCCCCTCAGCTTGATCATACCGGGGTCCGTTGACTCTCCGTCAACATTTGCATTTAAGGAATATACAGTCCGTAGAACACCACTTTCTATCATCTCCGTCCACCAATCAACCCCCTACCGGGCCCGCACTCCAAATCAGTAGTTCGGTAATACTCGAGTATACCAGTTTCCAGTGAACAGTAGATAGTCCCCAAGGTTTATCGGTCGTCTCGACCAAGCCCTTGCTGGCTCGATCCAACCGACTCACCTATGAGGTTGGGTACCCAAACAGTAGCAGTAGTTGATGGGGTATCACCCAAACAACTCAAGTACAGCCACATATAGAGAATTCATATCTCATAATGGCAGTGTACAGAGCCTCAGTGGAAAATGAGGGAGGTCGAGTGCGATAAAGTACACACTCACCTCCATTTTATCAAAACATGGTTTGGCTCAAACAGTCATAATTCAAGTATTCAGATATTTCATATAAGCAGGTAGCAGGTAGTGGAACACTCACCTGTCAAGTAATGTAGCAGTCAAACGTCAAGTCGTGCGGTTACGTTCACCACCGTTTCCCACTCCTAGGGCAACGAGTGAAATCGTTAACAAACTAAGCTTAATTCCAAGCTAAAATGAACTCATTAGGTGACTAAGTGAGTGGTTAGACCGGCTCAATTTACCATGAGAATTAGGCACAAAATGCAGTGAAAGTTCATGAGGAAACAAGTTTAACAAATGCAAGAGAGTTGGTTAAAAGGAAAGTTCATTCAAGCTTGAAAAGGTTCTTCGCGGGTAAACAGTCGCGCCCGCGCAGTCTCGGTAAAACGGCTATATCTCATTGTAGGAAGGTCAGAATTAGGTACCGTCAGTGGCGTTGGAAACTAGACTCGAAGGGTTTTCTAACAGTACCAAGTACACCTTCTGGTTCATCTCCTAGCAGTACCAGTAGCTCAGGAATGTTGGCTGTTTTTCCAACCCTGGATCAGTCTCAAACCCTAACAATTGCACACTAGTTCCTCATGCTATCTTCATTTGTTTTGGTTCAAATTTACCCAAATCAGTTCTCTAGTGATCATATACAGGGGATTAAGTCATTTGGTACCATTGGAACTCAAAACACAACACATAACCATGATTAAAGTGACCACAACAGTCTAGAAAATAAGAAATCCTAAACCAGTCCACTAATGGTCCTTCTAGCCACTTTGCTTGTTCCAAATTCATTCCAATTCACACATAAACTTAACCAATCTCTAGCCAAGTTGTTTAGGCATGCTTAAGGTGTAAATAAACCACAAAAGCAAGGAGAAACCCTTCCTTCTCCAACCGGTCAACCATGGAAATTGAAATCAGTCCATATTTTCCTTTAGCCATCCAATCTTCATTCTCTAATGATTTGCACTTAAACCACATATCAAGTATAGATCTAGCTCAAAAGAGGTTTAAAACATGTAAAAGCTTCATTAACAACCATGAACAAGGTGTAAACATTTCATCAAACACTTGGTAGGCATACATTTCATCAAACACTTGGTAGGCATACCAGACGGCAGATTTGACATCCCATAGCATTTTAGTCATAACTGGAGTTATGTTTATTGAATTAGGGTAAACCTTATACCGTTTCGAAGCTAAGACAGAGCTTTACAATTCTTATGAAGACACCTCAATCCAGTTCTCCACCTAACCTAGTCAAATGTACTCAAACAGCCCCAGATTCTCCAGTTCGAAGCTCACTGGGAAATTTAACTGGCAGTCCTGATTTATTCAATCATATCTCAGCGCACACAACTCCGATTCAGGTGATTGAAAAGAAATTTGAAAGCTAAGATACAGGGCTATAATTCTTAAGAAGACATCAAAAGCTAAATCAGTTGTCGTCCTGGTCAAAATGATCAATTACAGAGACAAAATATCAGTTCGGACAGAAACAGGGCATCAGGGGCATTTTAGTCATTTAACAAGCTATCCTGCTACAATTGAGTTGAAAATTTACAGCCATATTCTACACTCAATGCTCTACAACTTTCATGTTTTGTACAAAAGCTAGTTTGGCCGTTATCATGGTCGAACATCCAGTTGAAGTAGGTACAAAAACTGGAATCAAGCTGGGAAAAATTTCAGCTTACTTAACTATGACAAAGTGATGATAAATCTTCAATTTCTTCAAGTTACAACCATCATAATCCATCAACCACATCATTTAAAGAACACTTACCTCTCTTGTAGGAAGTTTGAACCACCAAATCAACCCACCAAATGAAGACTTCAAGCTTTCATCAAACCCTAAGGTTGGAAGGAAATTTCTCACTATCTCCCAATCTTTCTCTTGGATTTGCTTTGCTCTAAGTTGCTAGTGTTTGGTAGCAAGGATATGAAGCTTTCTCTCTCCCCTTTTTGATGCTAAGAGGTTCGGCCACCATGAGGAATAAAAGAGCTCCAAGAAGGTTTAAATTCTTTCTAATTTCTTGGTCAAACAACACCCAAGGCTAGGGTTTTGCCACATGGCCTCTTTCTTGTCCATAATCTCTCCTAAACTTTTGACTAATGCTAATTCAACTCTTCCAAGTGTACCAATACTTAATTAACACCCCTAACCTATCTTTTAAAGTCCTTAATCCAAATCAAAGCCACTTGGAAACAAATTATTGGTGGATCATTAAAAATCAACTCAAGTAACTATTTTTCTTCAAGTAAAAGGAATAAAATGCAATGCATGAAAAATGTTGTGATACATGGGAAATGTCATGCAATGGTATATAATAAGTGGTCTAAATCTTAGAATAAGCATGTATTTAGGGGAAATTAGGGTTTCAAGTGAGGGTTCTCACATGCAAAGGACAAAATTCAGCTTTTAAAGAACCATAATTTTGCTCAAGAATGGAAAGAATTTCATGTAGGAGTGGATAGGGAAATGTAGAGTAAGATTCAAGTGGAACTACTCCCTTTGAGACATGATTAAGCTCGTCAACAGCAAGACTGATCTAGGAGAATAAGTGGTATAAAGTGTTGGAGAGCAGATTTGATGCTCAAACTACAAATTCCTGGAAAACACACGAGCTCTCCAAAGGATTTAGGAATTGAGCAAAATAAGATGAATGTGTTTGCACCCCGCTCCAGCTGCACAAAGGAAACAATGTTAAACAAATCAAAGATTAGTGTGCTAGAACGTGGATAACCTCCCTCACAAATGGCTTGTGCAAACATGCTTAATTGCCCCTCTTAGCTTCCCACTATGGCTGACTGATTTTTGGCCTTTTCCCTTTACATCTTGCTCGGCACTTTGTTCACTTCGCATACTCCTTTGTTTACTTTCAGCTTTATTTAACTCCCACTCCCTTTGAAGCATTGCTTGATCCTCTCGCACTTGCTTAGGGGCTAAGTGGAGCAAGAGTAACCTTCCTATCCCTGTGAACAAAAGAATATTTGTTAGTACGACCGTCATAAATAATCTTCTTATCGTATTGCCATGGCCGTCCCAAAATAATGTGAGTGGCTTGCATCGGTACTACATTGCACAATAACTCATCTTCGCATTCTACCAATGCTAAATTTCACAAGTGTTTGTTTGGAGACACGAACTTCACCACAATCACTAAACCATTTTAGCTTGTAGGGCCCAGGATGATCATAAGTAGGGAGCTGCAACTTCTTCATCATTAAAGCACTTACTACGTTAGCACAACTCCTACCATCAACAACCAAGCTACACATGTTGCCATTGACAAGACATCGTGTATAGAAGATGTTCTCTTTTTGCACATCCTTATCAATGCGTTGTGCATTCAATGCCATCCTTGTAACCAATCCTAACCCCACAGGTTGGTCAATAGGAACCTCTTCACTTGATTCTTCACCTTCATCCTCCATCAACGGCAGCATTCCTTCATACTCCTTTTCATCATCAGTGACAATCTCACCACTAGGTAAGACGATCATAGCTCGCAAGTTAGGGCATTGACTAAGCTATGTGTCCATGTCCTTGGCATTTAAAACATTTATTGTCACAAAGTCGAGGTGTAGATGCAGCATGACCGAACTTAGGGGTAAACTTCAAATCTGTTTTTGGGAATTCTTGTTTTAGCCTTGAAGAAGTAGAATTTGTTGGGAGCTTTCTTGGTGGTGTAGGTCGGTTCATAGGTGAAGTGTAGCTCGGTGAATACCCTCCTTGACCCCTCCTCTTGAGCCTCCGCTCAATCTTGATAGCTTTCTCCACCATGTCTTCTAGCTTGGCATAATGTTGCAACTCAAGGTGGTCAGCAATTTCCGGTCTCAAACCACTGAGAAAAAGCGCCATTGTTGCCTCCCTATCCTCATTAATGTCAGCTCTAAGCATGGAAATTTCCATGTCCTTGTAGTAGTCCTCAATCGAACGATTTCCTTGGGACAAGGTTTGAAACTTTTGGTACAAGTCTCTATGGTAGTACTTGGTACAAATCGCTTCTTCATGAGGCATTTAAGCTCCTCCGGCTTGTAACCACTTGATCCCACCAAATGATAGCGTAGTCAGTGATTCCACCACGGCCAGTTTCAACTTTTGCTCATCCGTGTAATCGTTGCAATCAAAACTAACTCCAGTTGTCTCTCCCATTCAAGGTATGCATCTGGGTCTGATTTACCTTGGAATGGTGGAATTTTCATTTTAATTCCTTTGATTGCATCACCAACTGGTTTGATATTCCTCTTCGGTCGCCTTTGTCCACGATCAAAGTCGTCATCCGAGTTAGAATCACTAAACTTGGGCATGGGTCTATCACGAGTTCTCCTGCTTTGTTGACTACCTTTTGAGCTATTTTGGGACTCTTCCAACCTACCAAGGCGTTCATTCATGGGCTCAAGCTTTTGATCCAAAAGGTGTCCCATTTCATCATTCAAATTTTCTGCTAAACATGAAAGATTGAAAGTTGGAGTGCTTTCTCCTTCGTTAGACATGGTTTTTGATATTAAACCTGCAAGAAAGGGTTAGTATAAAATAGAAAATTGGACCTCACCACTTCCTCTCGTGTATCACTTACACTCGTGTATCACTAAAGTGTTTAAACACTCTAATGATCGTACCAATCACTTCTCAAGTCATTTGATTACCTCTCTTGAAGAAATTAGAATTTCTCAATGAGATTCAATCAAACTTTTCACCAAGTTTCACACAAGATGGTGGCGGTTTTAAAGGCTGAGATTTGGAGTAAAAATAGACTAATATAATAACTCAGAATAAGAAATGTATGCTGGAAAAATTCCAGATTCTGCCTGCACAAAGGTAACTCAAAATTTGGAGACTTTGGACTTGGACAAGTGTCTCAAATTAGGACACTAATAACTAACTAAAACCTGGACTGACTTTGATTCATTTTTTACCCTTATACACGATTTTACAAGCTGGAAAGATACCCAAAACACGACTTTATACTGCTTGAAAATCCCAGGTTTCTGCCAGAAAAGAGTAATTCAAGATTAGGAAAGTGTGGACTTGTCTAATGACTCAATTTAGGAAAACTCAGCGGACTAACCAAGGACCAAGATTGATTTGGCCCCTTTTTTGGGTACCTTTACACACGACAATAATTTGGAAAAGACTCAAGACACTGAATTGCAAAGCTGGACATATTACAGATTTCAACTAAAACAAGAAACAATTGGCTGAAATTTTCAAAATCCTGGAATTGGCTCTACCCGATTTCACTTAGGCTGGAATTTTGGAAGTTCAAACAAGGGCTCTTGGGTTTAGTTTTTGGAAGTTAAGGTTGCTAATTCTGGAGCTTCTCAAGTGTGCAAAATGGCAAAGTCCAGATTGGTTAATTATATGGTGATTGGGATTTGTTTGCACTCCCAAGTCGACATGGATTCCTAGATCAGGTTGCTTTCTTGTGCTATTCATCCGAATTCTTGTTTCTTTTTTTTTTTGAGTTCTTCCTTTTTTTTCTACGCAAACAAATTTTTTTTTTCTTTTTCTTTTCGGATCAAACACTCAAGATCAAGAAGTTCAAGCAACCACAATCAAGAAAGCAAGAATTTCAGCAGCCGCAACTTGTTCAAGCAATAGAAATTAGGGTTCAAGATTTGGAAAGTTGGTTTCAAGATTTTTAAGACCCCAATAAATTCAAGGTTTATTGCTGGAATTTCACCCAAGAAGTCAAGAAATTCAAGATTTTTGTCCACAATTCAGGAGTTTCCAAATGTTTGCACCAAGAAACAACAAGGTCAGTCACGAATTCACCAAAACTAGTAAAACATCCGCCAAATTTCCAGGTTCTATGGTTTTCTTTTGGTGCAAGTTTTGGAGGCTAGTTAGGTCTAGCTTTCAAGAAACCCAATTAAACAACCCAAAAATTTCAAGATTGTCAAGGAAGTATCCAAGATAATTCCAGAAATTCAAGATTCTTATCAGGCAATTTCAAGAACTTCAAATGCTTCCAAGAACAAGAACATCCAGCCACGATTTTCCCAACAAGGTAACGACCAGATTTTTTTTGACTCTAAAATGACTTCAAGACTCAAGACAACAAGACACAAATAAAACCAAGAAATATGACACAAACAAGAATTGAAATTCGGACAGCAAGAAAACACATGAACGGCAAGACTAAAATGCGGATATGAAGGTATAGCAAGAAACCCTAACGACTCAATTTTTTTTTTGACACGAGAATCCGAATTGGAAAAACAAGAAAAATTTGACTCAAACACAAAAGAAAAAAGGATATAACCTGGTATTGTCAACCAGCTCTGATGCCAGATCATACGAAACCCCGTCGAAGATAAAACCCGTATTCACAAGCCCCGGACCTAGATGATTAAATACCGATGGTTTGGCAGCGGAAAACTTGACCCTAATTAACTCTAGAAGTCACGAACAATATTGATACGATCTCAACCCGTAACTAATCGAATTAATGAACTAAAGTTGTAAGGTAGAGGAACGCTACAATCAAGGTGGATACTTGATTGATAAGTTCAATTGAATACTCTCAAGAACTCTCAAGTATTCAAGAAAGGCTCTCTTAGAGAGATAGTGAATAAATTCAACCACAATTTCTGTAAAATTCTCATTAATTAAAAACATTGGAAAAGACTAGGCTATTTATAGCCTTACATGGACTCAAAATCCTAATATTATTTGGAATTGTCTAGAAACCCTAATGTGATTTGGAATCACTTATTTTCCCAAAACTAGCAATTAGGAATTTCAGCCACTTAAGGACAAAACCCTAGCCGAATTATATAGACCTAAATTAGCAAGGCAATTGACGATTAAACCCTTGCTTAACAACACCAAATAAACGACACAACATGTGAATTTTCAAATGAAAGTTGGTAGAGGAATAGTCCTCATATGGAAGTTAAGTTGTACCAATTTTGGTGTCAATCCAAGACCATTTCGATACCTAAATGATGGTCCAAAGTCGTTTTCCAAATCTGGAAAATGTGCAATCTGTCCTTATTTTAGCTAACTTTGAACTGCTATATCTTGATACTCAAAACTCCAATTTTAGTTCCGCTTATTGTGTTTAAAACCTTGATTGGAATTCTAATTGAGGTACAAATTTCAGAGGCTAGTTCACTTTCTGTGAATTTTTCCGAATTTCCAAAATTTACCGAAAACTAAGGCTGAAACTGTTTGGGAGTCCAAGTCAGCCCCTTTAGGCCAACATTTGAGTGTCTTCCATTTTGAATCTTAGAAAAGTGTCTTCTAGGAACTTTTAGTACTTTGAAGCTAGTTTCGAATGGAACCAAGTTTTTCAATTTTGGACCTACGGAGTGTAAGATATGATTTTTCAAAAATTGCACCTTAAATCTGGAATTTTTGAACTTGAAGTGAATTGAGTTTTTAGAGACTCTTCACTACCCTTCGATATTGAATGACCGTTTTAGACTTGATTTCTTGAAGGAAAACAGTTTTTCCTTGTATTATTAAACCGCCACTTTTGAGTCTCGATTTTACGAGTAATTAAGGCTCTCTTTCATGATATTTTCTTAGATTGTACAAGTGTACAATCTCCCTTGTTAACTAGGGGTTTTTAAACAATGGTGTATGATAGTCAATTATTAATTACTCAGGCACTCAAGGAGACCTTTAAGAGGATCTCACAAGGGACGCCTAAATACTTACTTGTGCACCACTCTCTTATTTTGACTAGGTGAGTGTCAGTGCATGTTTTGTTGCAATTATGTGAATTGCTCCTATGGGACTGAATAATTGATAACTGCTGAGTCGAGTGTGTACTTTATCACACTCTTTCTCATTTAAATGAATTGAAATTAAATTGCCTGAGCTGAATTGAATTACCTGAGCTGAATTGAATTACCTGAACTGAATTGAACTGAATTATATGCTATGGCTGCATATGTCGTTGGAGGTGAATCTCCTCAACCTTTAACTGAACTGTATACATATCGTTGGAGTGAAATCTCCTCGATACACAACTGAACTGGGGGACGCCTAAACTCATCGGCTGACCTTGCGACTCGAACCGGCAAGGGCTTGGTGAGCCCTGAGAAAAAAAAAAACTAAAAAAAGCATGATCTATTGGAGAGATCATGCTTGGCCTACTCGTATAGTAGTACCTTTATAGCAGTTCGGGCCCGATGGGGTATGTATGGTGGACGGGGAACGGGTAAGTGGAGTTTCTATGGACTAAATACCGACCCGGTTGACGGAGTGTCATCGCGGGGAGGTAATTGATCATACATTGGCGAAGCAAGTGGAAATTAGCTCCTGAGAGCTCCCATATCCTTGAATTGTTTCTGTTTACTTTTCTCACTCGAATTGTTAATTACCTGAATATTACTGTTTTACTTGCTAAATTGGGATTGCTACTTGAACTATGTGCTTGCATGTGTGTTTCTTGGCCTCACGAGCAATTGCTCACCCCGTAGATTTGTTTTCCTTAACAAGTGGATTGGAAGATTTTGGAAAAGCCGACTAGGTTATACTTTTGATTGGGATCTTGGTTGTAAATATTTGGTCGACTTTTAATGGTTGTATTTTAGGACTTGATGTATCTTTTGAGAACGTGATGTAAGATTTGGATATTCAGTTAAGGAAGTGACTTTTCTTCATTTAGACTTGTATTTTTTTTGGTGTGTAACGTTAAGTTTGAATTGAATTGTCTTGAGTCCTAGCGAGAGTTGGCAGGTGTCCCGCGGATACCCTTGGGTTCGCCCTTGGGAGAAGTGGGGGCGTCACAAAAGCCATCTCAAGACATCTACCTAGTGTCAAGGTTCTTAGAACCTATCAACAACCCAATGATTAACTAGATAGAACTAACTAACTACTATAAGTTGAGAGGAAAAGATGAGAGGTTTGGAGGATTACCTTGCTTCCAAGAGTTGAAAACCAAACCACTAGTGTTTAAGCTCTAAACCACCAAAGTTCCTTTCTCCTTCAAGTCTCCCTTCAAGCTTGAGTGATGAACCAAGGAAAGGAGCAAGTTTGGAGTGTGTTCTTGGAGTAAAAGTAGAAGAAGCTAGCTGAAATTTTGGTTGAGAAAGGGAGAAGGGTGGCCGGCCAAGAAGAGGAGGAGAATGAAGTGTTTGTGTGGGTAGTTGGTGAAGTGATGGAGTAAAAGGAAGAAATGACATAAAATGCTTTGGTACCCAAAAGTCAACAAATGAATAGGAGGCCATTAGTGCTCCTAATTGAGCTTAATTCAACTCACTCATCTCTAATCTCTCAATTAACTTTTCTTAGTCTAGTATTGATCATCATTAATTCTCCAAGACTACTGCACTCTCAGATCGAATTTTTGTCTCGAAAAACGTATATTCACTAATTCTCACTAGTTGAGCCGCAGAAAAATTAACTTTTAAAACAAATGTGCTAAAATATAATTTGTGATAATGTACAATGTAATTGTAATTAAAATGGATAAAATAACTTAATTTGAGCAAACAAATAAATAAATAATTAAATAAGCCAATAAAATAAAATAAAAGTAAGTATAAATAAAATTCGGGTCCTCACATCCTTCCTCCCTTAAAAAGAATTGTGTCCTCGAAATTCATACCTTGCTTCATAAACAATTCTGGATACTTCTTTCGGATCTCCTCTTCTATTTCCCAAGTCGCTTCCTCAATTCTATGATTTCTCCAGAATCCACAATACAAGATCTCAACATGTTTTCTAGAGTTTGGATTGTCTTTTCCGATTGCCCATCGATCTGCGGGTGGTAGGTGGTACTAAAATTTAGCTTAGTACCTCAGCTCTCTTGCATCTTTTGCCAAAATCAAGACACAACCTAGGGTCCCGATTCGATACTATACTCACCGGTATCCCATGCCACCTTATAATCGTCCAAAATTTCCTTTTTAGAATGGTCGTTAAGCATACAGTCATAATCTTCCAAAATTTCTACCCATCTAAGTTGCCTCAAATTCAACTCCTAGAACCCCTTTCCTCATTATTAGCCACAAATAAAGAATTCATGCTCAAATCCAAGAACAAGATGTAGAAATTGAATCACAGATAGGGGTTTAATTCCAACCAAACACAGATATGTAATATCACTAATCAAAACATCAGGCACCATGTTCACTGTTCCTAATGGAGATACAACATCTATATAAATCTTTCACTACACATAACTTAATAAATACAGCTATTTCAAGTAAAACATCACTAATTGCTAACTTAACTATTACAGCAGCTTCACCTTCATGAAATTCATTTATCTTGTCCAATTCCTCACTTGATGTCCAAGTTGGCCGCATTTGAAACATGCACCAGTTTTTGCATAACATAATCCCGTGCGACTTTTGTTACAAGTTTCACACTTAGCAGCTACGCCTCTCTTCTTGAAGTGTCCATTCTTTCTTTTCCCCTTCCCTTTATCCTTCATAGCGAGTTCATCACCACTATTTGCTTTACGTTTCCCTTTAGTATCGCGGGAATTTCCTTCACCCCTTTTAACTTGATTATTAAGAATGTCTTGAGATGCTACTCGACTAGGCGAATGCACCAATTCAAACTTATTCCGCACCTCTTCCGAGATCCCTTTGTATTTCTTTTCCAGTTCCACGTTCTTGTGTAGCAACTCAATTTTCTCCGCATATTCTTGTTTCCATCGCCCTTCCCAGTAGTCAGCCAATTTCTTTTGAAATTCTACCTCCTTTTGAAGAATATCTATTTCCTTATGCATATCTCCTAAATTTGTCATCTCACTGATTGACTTAAATCAATTGCTAGCCTGCCAGGCAAATCAAAGAAGCAAATGAATAACTATTCATAATGAGAAACTCTGGCCATATTACTCTTCCGCTCTTTTGCTTACAGGTTATCTCAAAATATAAATCTTAACTATTCTCTACTTAATATGAACGAGTTCTTGGGTCTTTCATAAGGATTACCATAACTCACTTATCACATAGCAAAATACAGAATCATATTCCTTAATATAAAAGTTTCACACCTTAACTCACTCTCCAATACTCACTTACAAAATTGCTCAAGAAGAAACCCTAATCTCTTACTCTCACTAGTACCTTATATCATCTTCTCAAACCAATTTTCTGTTGTTTCGGGATCAGATCCTTCATGAAACCTAGGTGGGGCGAACTTTAGGAACCGCTCTAGACCTCTATCCTCACTCCTCTCTTGGTTTTTAGGTTGGTTGACTGGTTCAGGGCCTTGACACTCAGTTAAACGCTCAAAAACATCAATTATGAGGTTAAGGGCCGTAGTCACTTGGTTACCTCCTTCATTCCTAGGGTTTTGGTTCGGACCAATCGCAGATCCCTCACCTCTCTCGGGAGTACAGGGTTGCTGAAACCCACGCCCACGTCTTCACCGATTCATATAGCAAGACTCTAAATGCATAATTAAAAGAGGAAAAATAAGCGTAGAAATTTAAAACATATGCAAATTGCACGAACACTTTAAATTAAAACATAGATCTTTACATAAACTAAAAGTCATGATACATGTTAAGAGTGCATACTACAAGTCAATAATATCAAATACAGAATATAGGCATCCAAGTGCTTCAAAATACAGGGGTACATGCAATAAAATACAAAAAGGGTTCAAGGCGAGGTTCACCCCTTCTAAATCCTTAGCAAAAATCAAGAGATCAGAAGGTCACTAGTCTAAGTGGACCGTACTAGTAAACCCCAAATATCCTTGACAAAAACTACTAAAGTAGAAAAACTACTAGCTTAGTGATTGGCAGAGCCAGAAGTCTCGACTACTTCAGTAGGTTCAATCTCGTTTTCAGCACTAGGGGTTGCGTTCTCCTGTCCCTCATCGAGTATCTTGCCATCCACTACTTGTTCAACCAAGATCACACACTCAACCATCATTCCCTCAATTCGGTCCCTTACTTCTTGTACCACCCAAACAAGTCGACGATTAGCTTCTTGAAACTGCTCACGAAGAGTTTTTACTCTATTTCGCTCTTCGAGTACATTCGTCTCCAGCTCATGAACCCTAGCGGTTTGGGCGTCCACAGTCGCCCTCAACTCTTGATTATCCTCTTGGGCTATCCTATTCACATTAGATAATTGCCTCCAATCATCGATTACCGCTAGTACCACATCGTTAGGGTATGAGTAAGTCCTTCAACAATCACATGAAGGTCTATCTCGACGAACTGGGGTCCACTGCCAAAGAAGGCCCCCAGGCTTCTCTCGATAACGAATCACTGAAAGGTGCCTCAGAGGCAACTCATTTCTACCATTTCCTTCCATGACCTACAATTAACCCACAAAACTAAAGGTTAGGACCTTATAATCACTGGTGCCATTCAAAAATTTAACTTAAGATTTATCACGAATTTCTATGACTAAAAGTTCACGACTAAGAACTCCTAAACCTATTCCAGGTATTTCAAACCTTGCGCTCTGAAACCGACTGTGACGCCCCCACCTCTCCCTAGGGCGAACCCTAGGGTATCAGCGAAATGCTTGCCCAACTCTCGTCAGGACTCACGCACTCGTTCAAGCTTAATAAAGGATCACAATTAACCATCGACTTAATTAAGAAGTATTTCGAATATACAAACTCAAAACTCCCAAGTAAACCATATATGATTACAAACCACAATCCCAAATATAACAAAATTTACACTTTAACGGTCTCCAATAACATACAAAAGTATACTAGTTTCCACCAAAAGTCGCTAGTCTAGAACTTCCAACTTTCACCTCCAAAGCCTGTTAAGAAAAACAAACCTAAAGGGATGAGCTAACGCTCAGTGAGGCCAAGAAAATCAAGCAAGTAAGCAAGTAGCACCAATTAATCAAATAGCATTCTTGAAAGCAACTTTAACATGAACTTGCATTTAAGTGCACAAGTAGGAAATAAACACACAGAGAAGGATACAGGAACTCTCAGGAGTTATTTCCACGTCTCGACCGCTTCAAGCCATCTGAGATTGACTCTCCGTCAACTCAAGTAGTAACATGACCGAAGTGCTCCACTTACTTCCTCCATTCAACATAACACCCTCTCGGATCCGAAACCAAACACGCATGAGGTGGCAATACTAATTGAGTATGCCAAGCAAGATCTCAAAAGATCAAACTATAAAATTTTTCATGGGTCACCAAACTTCTTGACCAAACCCTTGCCGGCTCGAGTTACGAGGTTGGCCAATGGGTTGGGGCATCTTCACAAGTATAGTTGGTCGATGAGACAACGCTCCAATCGACTTAGAATTGTTCATGGCTTTGAGTCAGGATGAGAGGCACCTCCCACCCGAATAGGGTGTGGTACATGCTGCCGCTCAGTGCTCACGAGTTAAAATATGTTCGAGTACAAGTGCAATTCACAAACATTCATGTAACAAGTATCATTTAATCAAAAGAGAGAGAGAGGATGAGAGCGGTAAAGTACACCCTCGCCTCGGCAAGTTCACGTATCATATAGCACTTGTACAAATATCATTTCGATCATAGTAACATTGAACATGCACTTGACACTCACCAAAAGCCAAGAGCGAAACAAGAGCAAAGCGAGAGATCAGACAAGCTTCTTGGCATCCTCGTGACCACCTGAGACATGCACAATCACGATTACCTAGGTACTTGACCAAGACTAATACGAAAAACATTTCCTTGCTACCCACTCTCAAGGTTACAAGTTCAAATCAAGTTAAAGGAGCTTTTCTCGCTAAATCATTGAAATAATACTCAAAGAGAACTCAAAGGTCGTTTTCGATTCAAGTCTTGGCAAGAACCCTTAGTTCCAAAAGAAAGTACCATATTTACTTTCGGCACGAACATCAAGAAAAGGATAGATAGTTTTCATCTAGCAAAACTTCTAGTCTTACGCCCAAGTTTTAGAATATAAGGAGCGTTCACATTTTCTAAACTAATGGAGTTAAAATGCATCGAAACTCCACTCATTTCCATAGTATATGTCAAAGCTAAAGGTCCCAAGTTTCGAGTTTAAAACTAGTGAAATTCTCCAAGAATTACTCTAGTTAAAACGCTCCATTTTTAGAGTTCAATCTCATGAAAATCAAGGGCATAAGACTAGGAATCCATTTCTCAAATATGAAATGAGGTGTAATTAACAAGGAAAGTTAGGCAACCAAGAAAAACATCAAGAGCGGTTTAATCCTTTGGAAACCAAGATTCAAAATGAAGGTCTAATGTTCAAAGAGACCTTGTATCCAACCATGAAATTAAACTTAAAACGGACCAACAATCTCAGAGGAAAGTTAAAATTTCTTAAAAGAGCATTTTGCTTGAAACCAGAAAATTCCGATTTTGTATGACACCAATTGGAAAAATCATAACTCGAGTTCTGTAAGTCAAAAAATTGGAAACTTTATACCGTTGGAAACTAGATTCAATGTACTTGAACTCTCTAGAAGACACTTTTCCAAGATTCAAATCCAAAATCATTCAAATTTGAGCTCAAATTCACTGTTCCAGACAGAATAGAACAAAACAGGCTTGCAATTTGAGTAAACTTTGAAAATTTGGAAAAATTTATAAAAATAGAATCAGTCCTTGACATTTATACCACTAAAAGAACTCTAAGTCTAGTTTCAAATACAATAAACAGAAACCAATTTGGATTTTCCTACACCAAGTTACAATAGTTTTAAGAAAACTGGTTTTTGGAACCTGTTCCACGGATTCTCAGCCTTGGATCTTCGACACAGTTTTTGAAATCAGGTCGTAACTCATGCTACACAAGTCCAAATTGAAAATGGTTTATGGTGTTAAAAACTAGATTCAAAAGGTTACAAATCATCAGAAGAAATCGTGTTTAAATTCTTTTCCCAAGAGGAGTGAAATTGAGCTACAAGATGCAGCTGTACAAGTTTCTTGGGTAAACAGTAGAAGCAAATCAGTCCACTTTTCCGGTTCGCTACAGCTCACAGAAAATGAATTAGCAGGGGAATTTTATACCGTTAGAAAGCCCTTGGTGTCTAGTTTCAAAGGCCATAAATGGCACTTGATTTTGACTTTGGTACAAAGATTTATGTGCAGTCAAAGAGACCCTGGTCGGCTGACCTGGGCAGATTTTCCAGATTTCTTTCTTTTCTCAAAACTCAAGTTTTGCCCAACCAATTAAAACAATTTTTGGGAGATAATTTTTACACACACAATACAACATATAACAAGTATTTTTGCAGCCATTTGAACAACAAAATTCGAAATTAAAGTAAGGGAACATGATAGCAGAAATTTCGGACAGCATGCTTCTTTCTCTCTTCAAGTTTTCTTTTCAACTCTCACTACCAAAACCAAGATTTCATTCACAAAAACAGCAACCAAACAAGCAATTCCTCAAGGCCACTACCTAAAAGCCACCTCAAGACATCTACCTTGTGAGAACCCGGAAAACTTGGTTGTATTTTATTTATTTCTTTGAATGCATTTTCTTTACTTTGAATTATTGTCTTAATTTTCTTGATATTTTTATAAGTAAGTCAAGCTTTTAAATCATTTTCTTGGTATAAGTTCGTACATGTTAAGTTTGAAGTGCATTATGGACGTGGGACCCGCTAGTGACGTAAGTGCGATAACATTTTGATGACTAGGTGAAGTTTTGCATAAACGGATATTATTTTATAAGGTGTTAAGGGATAATTAGAGGTTGGCAAGACAATTCAGTGATTGGAAGACAACAAGATGAGGATTAATATTGGCTAAACATTTATCACCAAACTCTTGGATCTTTGACCTTGACCAAAGACTTTCTTACCTCTTGAATGAAAACAAATTTTGACCAAAAACTCTTCCATTTTCTTCCCTCCATGGCCGAACCTCCTTGAGAGAAAAGAGAGAAAGAAAGCTTCCACTTCCACCTCCATTCCTTGCTTGACTCTTGAGATTTCACCGTAATCTTGCAAATCACTTCACAGAAGTTGACACTTAAGGAGGATTAAGGGCTTTGGTGGAAAGATTTTGGAGAAGGAAGCACTTGGTTGCCATATCTTCATAGGGTTTCAAGGTAACTACATCAAGAAACCATCTTCTCTGTTATCACTTGCATATGAGTAGATTTAGAGCTTGATTTTGGTAGTTTACTTGGAAAATTTCATGGTTTAAGTTGTGGTTGGTGTTTGAGCTATACATGTGCTATATTTGGAGGGTTTTGTGGCCTTAAATAAGTGTATAGATGGCCTATGACTTGTGGTTGTGATTAAGGTTACATTGAGATGAAATTTGGTGTTGAATTTGGATGGAAAAATAAAGAAAACAAAGGGAAGTGCTGCTGAAAATTTTCTGCAGGAACCCTTGGCAGTCTTAGGAAATATGTTATATCTTGGTGTAGAAAAGTCAGAATTGAGTTTCGTTTATTGTGTTTGAAACTAGATTCAGATTACTATCAACTGTGCAAAGTTCATAATGTTTCTCAATTCCTATGAATATCTATGATTTTTCAAAATAGACTGAATTTTCATACCTGTTCTGTCTTTTGACTGGATGAAGCAGCAACTTTAGGTTGAAATTTGACTGACTTGTGGTCTGAAATATACAAAGGTGTCTTCTAAAGATTATTAGTATTTGAAGTTAGTTTTTAATAGGCCAAGTTGTATGAATTTTGATAATTATAACTCAAGTTATGAGTTTTCTAAAGGAATGGTGCATACTAGGGTTTTTGGTGTATTTTTGCGTCTTTTGGTAGTGTGCTTAATTGGTGAGGTGTGTGTACTAAATTTGGTGGTTAAGAGTGAGTTTTAAATAAGAGGAAGTGTGTGATTAGAAGTGCTATTAATAAGTTAGTGAATTATAAGTTAAAACACAAGTATGCGAGAGTTAAGACAAATCGGCTTGAACTGACGTGCACTGTTTGCTACCGATTGAGTACACCACTTGACCGATACTTTTTACCCTAATCCTCTTGTTTTTATTTCACCTAATCCTCCCTAAATTACCCCTTAATCCAGCCATCTTTGTTGACTAAGGAAAAGGAAAGAAAAGAAAAAAAAAGAGAGAAAACTTGGCCTTGCCAAGTGTTTCAAATCCAAGGTTGTTTGACTAAAACACCTTTCTTTCTCCTTATCTTTCCCTTGGACCAAATTTGCTTCATTTCTTGCTCATGGTGGCCGAAAATTTTGAGAGAAAAAAGAGAGAAAACTTTCAACTCCAACCTTGAATCTTGCCTTGTTTGAGTTGAAACCACAGACTAAACCAATTAAACTAGCACCAAGGAGCTAAGGAAGCTTGTTGTGGAGTTGTTTGGAGAGAAATAGCTTGGTTCTTCACTTTCTTCAAGTGTTTTGGAAGGTATAAGTCTAAAACTTTCTTTTTCTTTCTTGTTTTAGCAAAATATGGGATAGATGCCTTGAATCTTGAATTATGTTGGATGATACTCTAGTTTTGGTGAAGATTAGCGAATTTCAGCTAGGGTTTGTGATTTTTCAGTTTTGATTTATGATGTTTATCTCTAATTTGTTGGTATTGAGCTTGGAAATGGACTTTGTGAGATGAGTAGTGGCTTGATTGTGATATTTAGCCTTAAAAGATGAAATTTCAGCTTTATCAAGCATGAGTAGTTTTAAGGTTGATATGCAAAATTCCAGCATTTGGTGGTGAATGTCAGTTCTGCCCTGTTTTTGGAATCAACTTGGGCTACGAATTTCCCCATGTTTTATACTGAATCAGATTTTGGACAAAACATGAAAGTTATAGGGATTTGAGTTAAATTTCACCTGAAAATTTTTAGATCAATTGGATCATTTTAGCTTATGATTTGGCCAGAGCACTCCTGACTGCGCAAAACTCTCATTTTCCTGACCTGTTTTTCATGTGCTTCTGACCGTCCATTTTTTACCCTGAAAATGTGAGAACTGGGTTTCGGTCTTCATAGGAAATGTAGGTCTATGTCTTAGCTTCGAAACGCCATAAAATGTATCTCGATCCGATATACCTAGCTACAGTTATGACCAAAACACCGAAGGATGACAAATCTGCCTCTTATAATTTCTTCTCTAAACTGGTTTCCAGCTTTGATATCCATGGTGCTAAGTCATTATTTGGTATGTTTGGTTGGTTTTGAGGCCTTGAATAGATGTATGTTGTTGGTTATCACTTGTGATTGGATTGGAGGTTTGTTGGTTTGTGAATCAAGTTGTACTTGGGTGGGAAAAGTAAGAAAATAAGGGAAATGCTGCCCAAATTTTCGCTCGAAGGATAAGCGAGTGAACTCGAGACTTGAGTGACGACTCGAGGTTGAAGCGAACTTCGATTGTTTATGGTATTTGAGTTTTCCTTAGTAGAGGTATATAAGCTGAAATTTTGCCGGAACTTGTGCCCTTGAAAAGTGAAAGTAGTGACCCTTAAAAATACGATTTTCTCGATCTTTTATACCAAGTGCGACTTCAAAACTATAAACCACTTCTTTATCGAAACTAAACGAGCGAGCATGAATTTTCTAGAGTTGATAAGTAACTTGAATACTACTTAAACGAGTTTCATTTACTTGATTTTCTTGAAGCGAAACTCCTATGTTTCAAACCCTAGTTATTTTAAACTCTTGCATAATATTTTACCGCAGATTTGGACTCCATCCAAGGAGTTGCACCTGAGCGTGACCTTGAAAAGCACTAGATCTTTGGTGAGTGCTTCCAAGTGCATGATTGTACTTGATACTTGCTTTTACATGTTTTACCAATGTGCTTGGACAATATTTGACTTGTTTGGACGGACAAGGGTGTATTTTATCGCACTTGTCGAAACATGACTTGTTACTATGCTTTGATTTCACTTGACTTGATATACTTGTGTATGCGTGAGCACTCTCTAGAATTCCAGAAACCCTGTGGCTAGTTAATCGAGTCGAGCCGGCAAGGGCCTGGTCGATTAGATAACGAACCCTGGGTCTCTTGTTTTGTTGAGTGGAGTGATACCTCCTCGACTAATCGGTATGCTCGAGTATAACACATGTTTATCTTGGCGTTCGGGCCCGGCAAGGGGTTGAATGGTGGACGGAGATTGGTGTTAAGTGGGGCACTAGTGGACTGGTTACCTCACTTGGAAGTTGACGGAGTGTCAACTACTACTTGATCAAAGCCTATGGCGGAGCTATTTTGAAATAGCGGCTGCATCCTTTTACTTGACATGTTAAATATCCAGTGATTGGCTTTGCGAAGTGTTATTGCTCATTTTCTTGACTTCAGATGCTCGTTATTTTGATACTTATGAATTAAATTCATGGTCAATTTGCTACTTGGGTCTGCATGATGTTTTGGAACCTCACTGAGTTTTAGCTCACTCTATAGTTTTTTGTTTTCCTTACAGGGGATACGAGCGAGGGCGTGAGACTGGTACAGGCTAACATAGTCTAGTTTTTGAAAATTTTGCGATTGTACTCGCACTAGTGCTCGGTTTAGGGTTGAATGTATCTGGAATTCATATTTTTTGTTATATTGGGATTGTATGAATGTTTGGGAATAGGAAATGAATGTACATTGTACGTTCCAAACTTGGGAAATGTTATTTCCAGTTGCGCTTGAGGTTGTGAACTATTTTATTTAAAATAAGTAAGCGAGTTCTGGCGGAGAGCTGGGCAGGCGGTCCGATAAACCCTGGGGGTACGCCCTAGGGGAGGTGGGGTCGTCACATACCTAGTGTCAAGGTTCTTAGAACCCATCAACAACCCAATGATTAACCAGATAGAACTAGCTAACTACTATAAGTTGAGAGGAAAAGATGAGAGCTGTGAGAACCCGAAGAATTTTCACATTTTCACGTATTATTTTATTTCCTTGGCCATATTTTATACTGTCCTTTGAAATATTAAATGTTTTGTACATTTTACAAGTAAGTACAATTTTTTAAATCATTTTCCTAGTATAAGTTAGTGTACATAACTTGAAGTGCATTTGTTCGATGTGGGACCCGCTAGTGCGATATAATTTTTCCGATTACGGTGATGAAATACTAAAGTGATATTATTCTACATGGTGTTAGAAGATAATTAGAGGTTAGTTAGCTACTTGAATCATTGGAGGAGAATAGATAAGTTTAGAAACTTCAAGAGGCCATGTGTCATGTTTGGATTGGAGGTTGGACTTTGACCAAGAAGATTAACTTTCTTCAAACCAAAATTTGACCAATTTTCCTTCCATTTTTTCTTGTCTTGGCCGAACCATTGGAGGAGAAAACAAGAGAGAGAGCTCTTCCATTTCTAGCTTCTAATCTTGGCCAAATCTTGAGTTTTAACCAACCAAATTGAAAACTACACCATACAAGTGCTTGCTAAGGAAGGCTAAGGGTTTTGGTGGAGTTGTTTTGGGAGGAGGAAGTCTAAGCTACCAACTTTCTTTGAGGTTTCAAGGTAAGATTGCTAAGAACACCCTTCTTTGGTTCCAATAGATGCTAATTTAGTGGCCTATGGTGGCTGCTAACATGATTAATGGATGATTTTGTGGATTAGTGGAGAGTTGGTTAGATTTCTGATTTATTGTGGGATTTTCTGCCCTAATCTGATCAGTTCTGTTCGTCCATGATGGAGGCCGAATTGGCCTTAGCTCAAAACATGAAAGTTGTAGAGAATTTAAGTGTAGATTATGCCTTGTAAAATTTCAGCTCAATCGGAGCACTGTAACCTGTGAAATGACTATTTTTACCCCTGCTGCCCTGTTTCTGTCCGGAAATGATAATCCAGCCCCTGTATTTGGCTCTTTTGGCTGGGAAGATTACTGAATTAGCTTTTGATGCCTTCTTAAGAATTGTAGCCTTGTATCTTAGCTTTCATATGGCTTTGGAATCAATTGAATTGGAGTTGTGTGTGCTGAGGTATGATGGAATATTTGGGCCTGGTTTTGGATGGCTGTAAAGCTTCAATTGGTTGCATTTTAAGGGTGTTTGATAGCTTATGGTTTGTATATGAAATTGGTGATTGAATGGTATGATTTGGTGGTTGGGTTTGTAGCATGGAAAGTAAGGAAAAACAAAGGGAAATGCTGTCCGTTTATTTTCTTGAACTTGAGTGAATGGATATGAGATTGGAATGTAGTTTTTGTGATGCTTTAGACTTACTTGGCTTACTTGGCTTAGAGTAACTTAGTTTCACTTTGAGTAGTGTTATGTGAGCCATTTTACTTGCAATTGTACATTTCCATTTGTACCATAATGTTTGGTTCCAATTGTCGAGTTTTGAACTTCAAATACGTGTTCATTTTCGTTCCGAAACAAAAGGAGTGGCCTAGGGTTTCTCGGTCACAAAACCTAATTTTAACGCGCAAGGTTTTAAAGTGTGAATTCAAGGTATTTAATTACCTTTCTCATATGATTTTTAACCAAGATAGTTGTTATACATTAATTCTTTGCAAATTGCTAGTTTTGGAGCCAAAAACACGTTTTACGAAAAAAAGAGGAAAATTCTACTGTTCACTATCCGGCCAAGTTCTGGCCAGATTCTGACGTGGCACTATTCCCAATTTTTCCGATGAAATTTTCTAAAATACTTTTGAGGTTAATCTACGTTGATTTGGAAAACCTTTAGTTACTCATTTCCTTTGATCAAAATGTACTTCTTTCCACTTCTAAAATCATACTTTACTTTGTATTAGTTTTATTCGGATTTTCTTGACCTCACCCACATATTTTGATGATAGAAACCATAAATGTATTCTCTTGATTACTCTTAGGGTTTCTGGAGGACTAGGGTTGATATCCGGAGGGGATACTTTGGACGTAATTTTGCTTAATTAGGTGGAGTGTCTATATACGATTTGTTTCTAATGTCTATGTGAATTGTCGTGACTATTTGATTGGTTGCTTTGTTATGTGATTGAGGTACGCTATATTTCCATTGACTACGTGGCTTGTTATAGTTGTTTTGAACTCTTCAGTGTTTTCAATGAATGCTCAAAAACGACTTTTCTAGGCGAATGTGTACTTTATCGCACTCGACCTAAATGAACGTGAAATTTTCAATGATTGAATGATTGAATGTTACTTGTGCATGAATGTAAGCCTTCGGGCTGAACTGGGCCCTTGCCCTTGGTTATTGGTCGACTCGAGCCAGAAAGCGGACTCGGTCGGCGATAGTGACCCTGGGGTGAATGAATGTTTGGTATACTCGAGTATGACCATGAAGTTTGGGAAGGACTGGCCAGTGCGCTGGCCAGAAGGGGAGAACGAAATGGAACGAATGAATGCAAGAATACGGAGGGATTTTCAATGACAAATGAAATTTTTCTAAATGATTGAAGGAATGGATGGTCGATGAACGAACGAACGAATGGCTTCACGTATCCTTTTAATGAATGTGTTATTCTTGCTTTATATCGTAAATGTTATTTGGATTAACTTGTTATTACGTGCTAATGTCCTTGTTTAATTGCTTAGTTGAGTATATAGAACCTCGCTGGGCTTTTAGCTCATTCCACGTCTTTGTTTTCCTTAACAGGGGTTGCGAGCAAGGGCGAGAGACCTGTATAGTATAGTTTAGCCTTTTATATTGTTTTGCTTTTGATCTCGTTCTAGTGCTTGATTAGGGTTGGAATGTACTAAGAATTTAAAGCTTATTGTATACATTTGGGACTGTATATTTGGTTGAGCTTGGGATAAATGTAAGTATATGTTTTCAAGTCTGGGGTTTTCGTTTCCGCTTATTCTCGAGGGCTTTATTTACTTTCTTTGATGTGAGTGAACGAGTCCTGGCGAGAGCTGGGCAGGCGGTCCGCCGACCCTTTGGTTCGCCTTAGGGTAAGTGGGGCTGTCACAAGAGCTATGGAGGATTACCTTTGCTTCCAAGAGATGAAGACCAAACCACTAGTTTTTAAGCTCTAAAACCACCAAAGTTCCTTCCTCCTTCAAGTCTCCCTTCAAACTTGAGTGAGTGAACCAAGGAAAGGAGCAAGTTTGGAGTGTGTTCTTGAGCAAAAAGTAGAAAGAAGCTAGCTGAAATTTTTGGTTGAGAAAGGGAGAAGGGTGGCCGGCCAAAAGAGGAGGAGCAGGGAAGGGTTTGTGTGGGTAGTTGGTGAAGTGATGGGGTGAAAGGAAGAAATTGTGACGCCCCCACTTCTCCCTAAGGCGAATCAGAGGGTATCCGCGGGACGCCTGCCCAACTCTCGCCAGGACTCAAGGCAATTTCCGATCAAGCTTAATGAAATACTAACCATCCACGAAGTAGAGTAAGAAAATGCGGAAAACTTTCAAACTTAACAATATATCATATAATCATCCAATCCTTACATCGGATTTCCAAAAGTTACATCAAATCCCAAATTATACAATAATCCAGAATCTAGCCATGTACATTGAAAAACCATTATACAAAAGTACATCACAAGGGGTTTTTCTTCAAGTTCACTCCAATCCATTCCTGTTAAGGAAAACAAATCTACAGGGTGAGCAAAAACGCTCGTGAGGCCAAGAACACACATGCAAGCACATAGTCCAAATAGCACGCCCAAATAATAGGTCAATTGATAAAGTGCGAGTAATTAAAAATTTTAATGAAATGTGAACAGAAACAATTCAAAGATATGGTAGCTCTCAGGAGCTAAGTTCCACTTGCTTTGGTCAGGGTCATTCGTATACCTTCCCGCGATGACTCTCCGTCAACCGGGTCGGTATGTCCAATCCGTAGATGTCCACTTACTTCTCATATCCGTCACCGTACACCGCACCGGCCCGCACGACATTTATAAGGCGATACTCCACGAGTATGCAAACCGAGACCCTCTTCAATAGGTCAAACTTATCATGTAATTCTCATGGCTCACCGAAATTCCCAGACCAAACCCATTCCGGCTCGAGTCCCAAGGTTGGCCTATGAGTTTGGGCGTCCCCCATGTAACATTTGTATGTCGAGGAGATTCACTCCAGCGACGTATGCAGCCATAGCATACAAATTCATGTCATTCAAGCATTTGATATATCCAAGCATTTGATAACTTCAAGCATTTAATATATTCCAGCATTCCAAGCATGAGTTATTCATTTGAAATGAGAACGAGTGTGATAAAGTACACACTCGGCTCCATTTTCAAAATCTCAAGTCATGGACAACAAGTAAGCATGTATCAAGTTCGCAGGAGTTCAAGTAATCATGCACTTGACACTCACCGAGTGATTCAAGTAGTAAGTACAAGCGATAAGTTAGGCGTCTCCTGTGAGATCCTCTTGAAGGTCCTCTTGAGTGCCTGAGCAATTAATAATAATCTATCACTCATAAACCTCAATTATCAAGAAAGATTGTACACTTGTACAATCTAAAAAAATTCATGAAAATGAGCCCTATTCATTCGTAAATCGAGACTCAAAGGCGGGGTTTTAAAGCACAAGAGAAATCGAGTTTTCACCTTTGAAATCAAGTGTAAAACGTTCAAGTGATACCGAGGGGAAAAGGAGAATTCGAAAAACTCCATTTCCTTAAGTTTCGAAAATTTCAGCTTTGATACGATATCTTTGAAAAATCGTATCTCCACTCATTACAAGTCCAAAATTAGAAAACTTAGTACCGTTGGAAACTTCTTCCAAGGTAATAAAAGTTCCTAAATACACTTTCCCATGATTCCCAACGGAAGGCATTCAAAAATTGGCACCAAGTTACTGTTTTAGGCTTGCGAGGACAGTTTTGAGGTTGGTTTTTCGCCAACTTTGGAAATTCGGCAAAATTCACAGAATTTGAACTAGCCTTTCAAATTTGAAACTTAATTAGAGTTACAATCCACATTTAAAACAAAATAAGCGGAACAAGAATTGGAGTTTTGAGCACCAAGGTATGGTGGCTCAAAGTTACTAAAATTTCCTCGCTAAACAATGTTTTCCACTAAAACCATGAAACTTTGGGACTTCGGTTGAACATCGAAATGAACTCGGAATGGCACCAAATTTAGCAGTATTATACTACCATATAAGGGCTATTCCTCTATCGAAGTTCATGGAAAAATACATACGGAAAGTTGGTTAACCCAATCACGAAAGTTCCGAAAGTTCTAAGGTAAATCTGCCTTGGTTGTTCCGTTTTCCGTTTTCAAAACGTTTGGTCAACGAAGTATCTCAAACACGGTCCATTTGCATAGAAAAAGTATAAGAAACATGCAAGATACATTTGTAGGTGATTAACACCAAGAATTTCGGAACAACAAGTCCCAATCAAGATTTAGACATTTACTCGCCAAAAAGAGGGTTTCAAATCATTAAGTCAGTTTCGGACTTCGGCCACAACTCACTCAATTCAACTTGGAATTGCATGTGGTCAGTGGCATTGAAAACTAGATTCATAAAGCTACAATTGCTTAGAAGAAATCATTTCCAAAATCTGTCCACAGATAACTCATATTTGAGCATCAATTCGCTGCTTCAAAACAGAGCTCCCAGTGTAGACGAGAAACAGGACAGTCATGTTCAAACAATTGGTATGGACTACTCAGATAGAATAAGAACATTCATTTTATACCGTTACAAATCTGGGAATGTCTAGTTTCCAGTGCCGTAAACGGCACTCGATTTCGACATCGGAGTAAAAAGTTATAGCCAAAAACAAAATACTGCCAGAGCAGTTACGGGAAAATTTCAAGTTTTTTGCTGACTTTCCGAAAACACATCATTTGGCCAACCAAATCATGAAATTTTTTTATGAAACTTTCTACACATCCCACACAACATGTATACATCATAACCAAGTCATTAGAACCACAAAATATTGCCCTAAGGCCCACGGACATTCACAGGGGCAGAAATGAAAAAATTCCTTCTCCACTTCCTTTGAACTTTCCTTCAACAATACAACCTATTTCCACTAGATTAACAACTAATCCAACATTAACAACATCAAAAACATAAAAAATCAGTCCATCAAGCCATAGTGGGAGTTCATAAGAGCCCACACAACACTTTCCAATATAAACAAAGCTACCCACATGATTATATGTGTGAGGACCCGTAAAATTTCCTTATTTTATATTCTTTTATTTTATTTTTTCGTGTGCCTTTTTACTATATTAATTTACCAGGGATTTCTATAAGAAAGTACAGTTTTTAAATCATATTTTCGAGTATAAGCCAGTTTATGGGACATTAGTACTGTATATTCTACGTGGGACCCGCTAGGGCGTTAAGTGCGATAAATTTTGACCACTAGTTGGAGTTTTGTATTAAGTGATATTATTTTACAAGGTGCTAGGATATAATTAGATGTTAGCTAGATAGATTAACCATTGGAAGAAAGGAGATAAGCTTGAACCCTAAAAGATGCCACATGTCGCGACCCTATTCGAAGTTGGACTTGACCCAACCTTTCTTCACTTTACTAAAATTCAAAATTTGACCCAAAAATCTCATCACTTTCTTAGCTCTCTTGGCCAAAACTTTGAGGAAGAAAAGGAGAGAAAAATTTCATCTTGCACTTCAATTTCCAAGCTCAATCTTGAGTTCCAACCATAGCTTTTGCAAATCACTCCATAAAAGTGCTAGTCAAAGTAGTTTCTAAGGTGGTTGTGGAGTAATTTTGGGAGGAAGAAGCCTAAGTCACCATTTTTCTTGAGGTTCCAAGGTAACTTGCTAAGGAAATCCCTCTTTGTTCTTAATAATTCCAAATTGTGGCTTAAGGTTGTAGTTTTGGTAGTTTTATGAGAATATTTCATGGTTTGAAGTAGTTTAGTGGTAAATTTCAGTTTTATGGTGAAAATTCTGGTCACATGTGATGCTTGAGGGTTTTTCATGATTTGATAGCTTTGTTATATGAATTATTGAGGTATTATGTGTTAGATGGACTTGCCTAAAGAAATTTTCAGTTTGTGTACCCTAAATTTCAGATTAGGGTTTTAAATTTTGAGCATGATTAGGGTTAGTTTTAGAGCTACCAATTGGTTGTAATTGAAGGGTATTGTGACCCTAATTAAGTGTGTTAAATGGTTTATGATTTGAATGTGAAAGTGTGGCTAAATTGAGGTGAGATTGGGTGGATGATAGGTTGGAAAAGTAAAGAGAAACAAGGGAAGTGCTGCTGAAATTTCGTAGGACCCTTGAGCAGTTTTGGGAAACTTGCTATATCTTGTTGTAGAAATATCAGAATTAAGTTCCGTTTTTTGCGTTTAAAACTAGAGTCATAGAGCTATAAACCTATGAAAATTTCCAGACCCTATTTCAGTTTGTGTGATTTATGGTGATTTTCCAAAGTTGACTGAAATTACGTACCTGTTCTGTCTTTTACTGGATGAAGCTGCGACTTGGGGGCTCGAATTCGACCAACTGGTGATCTGAATATTATAAATGTATCTTCTAAGAAATTGTACCCCTTTGAGTATATTTTCCGACGGTATAAAATTTTATCAATTTTGGACTTAAGAATCGTGAGATATGATTTTTCAAGTGATGGTGCGCAAAACTGGAAAATCCTGTTTTCCTCGAATTATTCTTACTTTCATTTTACACCTTAAGTTTGGAGTTAGTAGATCATGTAGGTATGGTTTTGGGTAGAAGTGAAGGGTTTTTGGATCGTTCATGTCTTTCGCACCAACTACTACTTTTTCACTCCAAAACTATACTTTTGTGTTGCATTGGTAAATTACTTGGTTAGGCACATGACTCGTAAAGTCTCAATTGTTTTACCTTAGTGGTTTAGGACGTGCCGGTGATCCAAGTACTTCGAGAAGAAACGTTTGAAGTTTTTGTTTAAACTGGTGAGTGTACCACTCCCTTAAATTGGTGCTTATCTGATTTATCTGTACTTGCAATTTGCAACCTGATTATTTGAGACTTCTGTATACTTTGTATGAAACGAGGGTGTACTTTATCACACTCGTTTATCTCATCTGTTTATTCTGGTTCCTGTATACTGTATAAATCTGTATTTGTTCTCTATATCTGTTATATGTATCTGTTCTCTGTATTTGTTGATGTCGTTGGAGGGTTGAGTCCAACGACCATTCTATGACCTTTGTGCTTAAGACCGGGGGCTAGTTACTCGAGTCGAGTCGGCAAGGGCCTGGTCGATTAGATAACGAACCACGGTAGTCCACTTCTAGAAAATCTTTGGGTATTGGAGACTCTGGATTTCCAGTATACTCGAATATTACCAACCACTGTTACTGTTGAGGTGTTCGGGCCTGGTGAGGGGGATGTTTGGTGGACGGAATTGGCGTAAAGTGGTGCTCTATTGGACGGGTTACTTTATTTGAAAGTTGACGGAGTGTCAACTATTATTTGATCAAGCTCCGGTGAAGCAATGAGAATTTTGGCTCCTGAGAGCCACCTGTATCCTTTCCATTTGAAGTGTTTATTTATTTCCCTATCTGGTGTGTACAACTGCATGATTGATACGTGAAATGCCATGATTCGTGACTACTTGTACTGTTGGTACCTCATTGAGCGTAAGCTCACCCCTTTCCCGTTATCTTTGTTTTCCTTACAGGGAACAACACTTTTGAACCGTGATTTTGAAGAAAGGGTCGAGCTAGTGTAAATGTTCTTTTGTTACGCTCTTTTGTAATCAAAACCCTAATTGCTTTTAATCAAGTATCACGTTTTGATTTGTAAAGTTTTCTATGTATGTATATAAGTTTTAATCATGTACATTAAGTGTATTCGTTTGAGATGGTACCTTTGGACTTGTTGTGACGACCCCACCTCCCCCTAGGGCGTACCCCAGGATTAGCAGATCGCCTGCCCAGCTCTCGCCAGGACTCACTCACTCACTTGAACTAAAATAGGGTACAACCTCAAAAATAAAGGAAATAACAGTTATCAAGTTTGGCAAGTACAACTACATTCATTTCTGTCTCAAACATCCATACAACCCAAATACATCAAAAGATTGAAGTTCTAAAAACATTCAACCCTAATCGAGCAACTAGTGCGAGTACAATCGCAAAATTTCCAAAAACTAGACTATGCTAGCCTGTACCAGTCTCACGTCTCGCTCGTGCCCCCTATAAGGAAAACAAATGGCGTGGAATGAGCTAAAAGCCTAGTGAGGTTCCAAATAGCAAGTTGACCATTATTAAAAATTCACGTATCAAAGTAGCAAAATAGCGAGCATAACCAGTCCATAAAAGTGAGCAATAACACTTCAAGTAACAAATCTCAAACTGAGCGAGTGTAAAATTCTTTTTCTAAAAGAAACAATAACACTACGAATAACAATCAAAGTATAAGGATACAGATGGCTCTCAGGAGCCAATTTCCCATTGCTTCACCAAAACTTGATCAAGTATTAGTTGACACTCCGTCAACTTTCAAGTAAAATAACCAATCCAGTAGTGCTTCGCTTCACACCAATCCATCCACCATTCAACCCCCTTACCGGGCCCGAACACCAACTAAACACTGGTGGTAATACTCGAATATACCGATTAGTCGAGAAGGTAACACTCCACTCGACAACACTAAATACCCATGGTTCGTTATCTAATCGACCAAGCCCTTGCCGGCTCGACTCGATTAACTAGCCAGTGGGGTTTGGGTTCCCAAGAAGTCGATGAGATAACATCTCCAATCGATTGAATCAAGATAAAAGTACGGAGACGGGAATGAGAGGTACCTTCCACTCGGATCGAGTGTGGTACATACTGCCACTCCGCACTTACAAGTCAAACACAAGTATATCAAGTCGATTGCACCAATAAACAAGTACATATCACATTAGGGCAAGTGCGATAAAGTATACCCTTACCCAAGCATACCAATCACATTTCATTCGATCACATTGGTCAAGTATTGAAAACAAGTGTCAAGTTCAATCAGGTATTTGGAAGCACTCACCAAAGATTTAGTGCTTGTCGAAAATCACGTTCAGGTGTAACTCCTTGGTTGGAGTCCAAATCTGCGATACAATATCATTTAAAAGCTTGAAATCAACTAGGGTTCGAAACTTAAGAGTTTCGTTTCAAAAACATCAAGTAAATGAAACTCATTTAGATAGGGTTCATGTTACGTATCAAACTCTAGAAAACTCATACTCACTCTTTTGGTTTTGGCAATGAAACGATTAAAACTTTGGAATTCCCATTTGAATCGAAAAGACGAGGAAAACGTATTTCTATTGGTCGCTACTTTCATTTTTTCAAGAGTATGAGTTTCGGCCAAATTCCAACTTATATACCTCTACAAAAGAAGACTCGAATACTTTAGGCAAATCAAGTTCAATTCATCGTCAAATCTTTACTCAAGTTGCAAGTACACATTCCTAACCCTCGAGTGAAAATTTGGGCGGCATGCCCTTTGTATTTAGCTATTTTCCAGCCATTTATGGCTTCATTATTTTCTTCAACTCAGCCCCAAAGTCACACATGAGCAATGTTAACACAATAGCCCTTCAACTAGGCTCAATGTCATTCAATTACAAAACAATACTAGTAATGCAACCGGAAACCAAGTTGAAGGAAAAATAACAAAACAGCAGGTTTGACGTCTCTTGGTGTTTCGGTCAAAACTGAAGCTATGCTTATTGGATTGGGGTACACTATATACCGTTTCGAAGCTAAGACAGAGAAATACAAGTCTTATGAAGACATCGACAGCCATTTCGTTCATTTTCAAGGTCAAAAGGTGCAATCTCAGAGAAAACAGAAAACTGTCCGCGAAACAGTGCATTTGGCAGTCAGGGGTAATTTTGTCATTTCATCCGATACAGTGCTCAGATTGAGCTGCAATTTTACAGGAAGCTACATAACTCTATTTCCTACAACTTTCATGTTTTGACCTAGGTCTGATTCGGCCTCTAACATGGAAGAATTAAACAGGTCAGAACAGAACAACTTGGTTTCAAATTTCTGGAATTTGGACTTTTACTCTAGAAATTCATATCTAACAAGTACTCTATCAAAAAAACCCTCAAGTACTAGCTCAATAACATCGATTGATAGGTAGATAACCATAATCAAGGCTGAAAATGTAAACCCTAGCTAACATTCCATATAATCATCCAAAACTAGGAATTCAACCATCAAAATCCAATATTAAGAACTTTTATCCAATAAAATGCAAGATAAGAGAGAGAAGAAGAGTTTCTTAGCTTAATACCTTCAAACCTCAAGGAAATACACAAAATCAAGGCTGCCCATGCAAAAATCACTCCACCCAAAACTTCCTTGTCACCTTCTTGCAAGTTTAATCGGTTTAGTTCGGTTGATTTCACTCAAACAAGGCAAAATCTAAGGTCGGAGTTGAGGTTTGTTTTCTCTCTTTCCCTCTCCAAAATTTCGGCCATGCTAGTAGGAAATGAAGCAAAATTGGCCAAGAAGAAAGATAAGAAGAAAGAAACTTGTCTTAGTCAAACAACCGTTGGATTGCCGACACTTGTCGCTCAAGATCTTTCTTTGTTTTTGTTTTCTTTTCTTCCTTTTCCTCAGTCAATAATGGTGGCTGAATTATGGGTTAATTAAGGGCTAATTAGCTCAATTAAAAACAAGAAGATTAAGGTAATAAAGTAATGTTCAAATGGTGCACTCAATCGATAGCAAACGGTGCACGTCGATTCAAGCCTATTTTCCTTAACTCGCACGTACTTGTGTTTTTACTTATGGTTCACTAACTTATTATTATCACTTCTAATCACACACTTTTTCTTATCTAAAACTCACTCTTAACCACCAAATTTAGTACACACACCTCACCAAGTGATCACACGGCCAAAATGCACCAAAAACACACCAAAAACTCTAGTATGCACAAAAACCCCTAACTTATGTCATTCCTTTAGAAAAATCAAAACTTGAATGGAGGCAGTAGCTCAACCAAAAACTCTCCAAAATCCCCTGCAAATCCGGCCATATATCCGGCCAAAAACTGGGCGGATACTCGGCCGGATTCCGATGAACAGTTCCCGCTAGGAATTTTCTTTTCCTTGCTCAAACGCCACGCTCGTCCGATCGTCCAATGGTTACAAGTAGCATCTCAACAAGTGTGAGACTCCGAAATTTCATTTGTCTTTATAACCCTTATGTGAACTTACTTAACTTTGATTCTTGATTGCTTTAATGGTTAATTTGAGTCAAGGGAGTGAATTTTGTTAAGAAAAGTTTCATAATCTCAAGTTGTTAGAAAATCTAGAAATTTTCGCAGGAGGCTCTGCGCAGCTTTGGGAAATTGGCTATAACTTCGTATAGGAAAGTCAGAATTGAGTTCTGTTTATTGCGTTTGAAACTAGACTCATAGGGCTTCCTACAGTCTAAAATTCAGAGTTTGATTCAATCTCTATAAATTTTAGGAAATTGCTAAAGTTGACTGAAAATTCTGCCCTGCACAAGTAAACGTAGGAATGTTGTAGTAGTTTATGGCTCAATTTGGACCAACTTATGAGCTGAATCTCTTTGAGGTGTCTTCTAAAGATTTTTAGTATTTGACGTCTAGTTTTTAACATGCCAAGTTGTATGAATTTTTGATATTTATAATTCAAGTTTTGATTTTTCTAAAGGAATGGCATAAGTTAGGGGTTTTTGTGCATACTAGAGTTTTTGGTGTGTTTTTGGTGCATTTTGGCCGTGTGATCACTTGGTGAGGTGTGTGTACTAAATTTGGTGGTTAAGAGTGAGTTTTTAGATAAGAAAAAGTGTGTGATTAGAAGTGATAATAATAAGTTAGTGAACCATAAGTAAAAACACAAGTACGTGTAGAGCCTCCTGCGAAAATTTCTAGATTTTCTAACAACTTGAGATTATGAAACTTTTCTTAACAAAATTCACTCCCTTGACTCAAATTAACCATTAAAGCAACCAAGAATCAAAGTTAAGTAAGTTCACATAAGGGTTATAAAGACAAATGAAATTTCGGAGTTTCACACTTGTTGAGATGCTACTTGTAACCATTGGACGATCGGACGAGCGTGGCGTTTGAGCAAGGAAAAGAAAATTTCTAGCGGGAACTGTTCATCGGAATCCGGCCGAGTATCCGGCTAGTTTTTGGCCGGATATATGGCCGGATTTGCAGGGGATTTTGGAGAGTTTTTGGTTGAGCTACTGCCTCCAATCCGGCCAGGAATCCGGCCAGAAACAGGGCGGATTGTGACGTGGCAGTCACTGTTCATTTTCAGTTTTGTTTTTTTGTTTTTGTTATCGTGGTCGTCGATACATTTAATGATTATATTATCATTCGGAACGTTTTAGTTTGTGTGTGATCGGCTTAGTAGTCTCCGATTGTTTGTTTTCTTTGGGTTCTATCGCGCGAACTCTAGGTTTTGTGTGATTTGTTTCCGCAGTCCTGGCGAGAGTTGAGCAGGCGGTCCGCCAAACCCTTTGGTTTGCCTTAGGGGAAGGTGGGGCTGTCACAATATGAACTTATAAATGCAATATTACTTCCATAAACCAAGAATCTTAAGGTTGATCATTGCTTACTTGTTTAGATGAACCAAGCAGAAATTTTGGTCCAAAGATGCTCAAGAAAAGCCGTGGAAATGAAACTCTTTTTGTAGCTTAAGATGATCACCAATTGCTTAGCAAAGTGTGGTTGAATTTTGGTGTAATTTGGTGGAGGTTCGATGAAGAAATGAAGAAGAAATTTGAAGAGCTTGGAGTTGTTTTTCTTCTCTTGATGGCCGGCCAAATGAGAGAGAGAAAGGAGAGTTTCGCGCCCGATTCCTCTCGGGTTTGTTTCACTTGTGCACTAAACCTCTAATACACTTATATTCATACTATTATTATTCACTCTTAATGGTCTAAAAAATAAGAGTCTAAAGTCCCTCAAATAATCGCGCGCGTAAAAACGCGTACTTCCGATTTGTGCGTGATAAAAATGAAATTTCCAAGAAATTCTTATAACGATAGTATCACTAACTAATAATTGAACACTTAAACATAAAAATACCTGTTTAAAACTAATATACAAGTTTCTAATTTTCCAAGTTTATTGTATTCTTGAATTGATTATTATTTCCAAACGTGCATTCACTATTCACACTTAACGAGCTTTCAAAAATTATATTTTTAAACAAGTCACTTTAAAGATACAACTAAGCTACAGATCCATGTAATTAGGTCTAAAAAGATTAGAAAATAATATTCAGGGCAATTGGCCAAATAAATAATTAAATAAGCTAGAATTAGGAGTTTAAAATAAGAGAATTTGCGAGTCCTCACATCCTCTCCCCCTTAAGAAAATTTCGTCCTCGAAATTTACCTTGATTGGCGAACAGGTCTGGATACTTTCCTCGAATTGCTTCTTCAATCTCACAGGTTGCCTCCTCTATTCCATGATTCCTCCAAAGAACTTTTACCAATGGTATCCGCTTATTTCGTAATTCCTTCACCTTCCTATCCAGAAGCTTTACCGGTTTCTCCTCATAGGTTAAGGTCTCATCAATCTCAATGCTTTCCGGTTGCAAAATGTGAGAAGGGTCTGGATGGTACTTCTTAAGCATAGACACATGGAACACGTTATGAATCCAAGACAAACTCGGTTGTAATTCCAACTTATAGGCCACATTTCCTACACGTTGGATAACCTTATAAGGCCCTACAAATCTCGGTTGTAACTTCTTTCCTTTCCCAAACATTAAACTTGCTTTTAGAGGTGTAATCTTAAGAAATACTTGATCTCCAACCGCAAATTCTAAGTCCTTTCTCCGATTATCTGCGTAACTCTTCTGACGACTTTGAGCGGTCTGAATCCTCTGGCATACCAACTTTACTTTCTCATTAGCTTTCTCAATTCAAGGTATTGTAGTCGGGTCTAAGATCTTACGTTCACCTATTTCATCCCAACAAATCGGAGATCTACACTTCCGACCATAAAGTGCTTCATAGGGAGCCATTTGAATAGAAGAATGGAAGCTATTGTTATAGGCAAATTCTTCCAGTGTCAAATACTTGTTCCAATTCTCCCCAAAATCCAAAACGCAAGTCCTCAACATGTGCTCAAGGGTTTGAATTGTTCTTTCAGACTGTTCATCGGTTTGGGGATGATAAGTGGTACTAAAGTTCAATTTAGTCCCCAACACCTCTTGCATCTTTTGCCAGAACCTTGAAACAAATCTTGGATCTCTATCAGACACGATCCTTACAGGTATTCCATGTAACCTGATAATTTCATTCAAATACAATTTAGCTAATTTCTCTAATGGGTATTTCATATTGATTGGCAGAAAATGAGCCGATTTGGTCAGTCTATCCACTATTACCCAAATAGCATCATGGCTTCTTTGTGTCCTTGGTAACCCTGATACAAAATCCATAGCGATATTCTCCCACTTCCACTCAGGTATCTCCAAAGATTGCAAAAGTCCCGATAGTTTTTGATGTTCAGCTTTTACTTGTTGACAAGTCAAACAAGTTTGGACAAATTGAGCAATTTCCTTTTTCATGCTTTCCCACCAATACAAACTCTTCAAGTCTTCGTACATTTTATTCCCTCTTGGGTGCACCGTAAATTTCGATCGGTGTGCCTCTTCCAAAATTTCCTTCTTAAGTCCCTCATCTTTTGGCACCACTATCCGATTCCGAAACCTCAAAATACCATTTGATCCCAAGTTAAAATCCGACTTTTCTCCCTTTTCGACTTTCTACACCCATTTTTGCACTTCAGGGTCCTTTCTTGAGATTCCTTGATACGTTCCAACAGAATGGAATTCACTACAATATTTCCCAAAATTACTTTTCTCGGCTCAGGTTTAGGATTCCAATAACTAATTTCCTCTAACAGGTGTAATTCCTTAATCATCATTCCGGCCACTTGTACTTGATGACTCAAAGCATTGGCCACTACATTGGCCTTCTCAGATTTGGTACTTTATCGTACAATCATAGTCCTCCAAAAATCCCATCCTTCTACGTTGCCTCAAATTCAGTTCCTTTTGAGAAAACAAATACTTAAGACTCTTGTGGTCAGTAAAAACCTCAAATGTCATTCCATACAGGTAATGTCTCAATTTCTTTAAAGCAAACACTACAGCTGTTAACTCCAAATCATGAGTCGGATAATTTACTTCATGCGGTTTCAATTTCCTAGAGACATAAGCTATTACTTTGTCATTTTGCATTAAAACACATCCCAAGCTTTCTTTAGAAGTATTTGTGTAGACCACAAAACTATCCTTTCCATTCGGTACAACTAACACAGGCGCTCTTGTCAACCGTCTTTTCAACTCTTTTCAACTCTCTTCACACTTAGGACTCCATATAAACTTCCCACTTTTCTTGGTTAACTCGGTCATGGGTCCAGCAATTCTAGAAAAATCCTTAATGAATCTCCGGTAATACCCTACTAGTCCAATGAAACTTCGAATCTCAGTAGGGTTTTCCGGTTGTTTCCACTTTGAAATAGCTTCCACTTTGGCTGGATCTACTTTAATCCCATCCTTAGAAATTATGTGTCCCACGAAGGTCACTTCTTTTAACCAAAACTCACACTTGCTAAACTTAGCATACAATTGGTGTTCCCTCAAGGTTTACAAAACAATTCCCAAGTGTTTCTCATGATCTTTACATTCTTAGAGTACACTAAAATATCATCAATAAATACCACCACAAATTGGTCCAGATAGGGTTTAAAGACCCTGTGCATTAAGTCCATAAAAGCAGCAGGTGCATTCGTTAACCCAAATGGCATTACTGCAAACTCAAAGTGTCTATACCTCGAGTTAAAAGTAGTCTTGGGTATATCTTTCTCCAAAATCCTTAATTGATAATAACCCTGTTTCAAATCTAATTTCGAGAACACTACCGGCCCTTGCAATTGATCAAATAGTTCATCAATGTGGGGCAATGGGTACTTATTCTTGATGGTAACCTCATTCAAGTCTCGGTAGTCTATACATAACCTTAAGCTCCCATCTTTCTTCTTAACAAACAAGATCGGGGCTCCCCATGGTGAATCACTTTCCTTTATAAAGCCCCGTTCCAACAAGTCCTGTAGTTGTAATTTTAATTCTTTCAATTCGGCTGGAGCCATCCGATATGGCGCCTTAGAGATAGGTGCTACTCCCGGAATCACATCAATCTTACAAGTTATTTCCCTTTCCGGGGGTAAAGACCCTAACTCCTCAGGAAAAACATCCGGATAATCTTTTACTACAGGCATGTCCTCCAATCTCACCTTATCACTAGGGGTGTTGATTAGAAAAGCCAAATATCCCTGAACTCCTTTACTTAACATTTTCCTAACTCGAATCCCTGAAATAAGTGCAGATGAGGCTAATCTCCCCCGTACGTCCAGTTTCAAGGTTGCCTCTCCCGAAATGCACAATTCTACTATCTCTGTCCTGCAGTTCAATTGGGCATTATAACGGATTAGCCAATCCATTCCTAGGATCACATCATATCCCTTAATCGCTAAACCTATCAAATAGGCCAATAGTTTTCATTCCCCAATCCAGATTTCACATTCTCTATACATCAAGTTAGCGATTAGACTTTGGTCCCCAGTAGGCGTTTTAACCTCCAAGTCATACGGTAACTTAATTGGTTTCAATTCTATTTCATTCATGAAATTAGGGTTTACAAAAGAGTGTGTTGCACCCGGATCAATTAAAACCCTAGCTAAACGGTGAAAAATTGGAATTGTACCTTCAACCACCTCAGTCGCCTCAGGAACCTGTTGATAGTCCAGTGCATAAACCCTAGCCGGTACTTTCGGTCGACTTCCTCCGGCATTGGTCTGCTTAGAGATTGACTTTTCTGGTCTCTGAGTGTTACCTCCCATCTTCATTTTGTTTGGACAGTTCGCGAGTTGGTGCTCCGTACTACCACACGCCAAACACTTCCCAGACTTTCTCCAACAATCATTCTCGGAGTGGTTGGGTTTTCCACAGTACCTACAAGTGACTTGAGGGGTCACAGCCGAACCAGTAGAAGGCGCTCCCCTAGCTTGAGTCGGCCCACTACGACCTTCTCTAGATAAAGCTCCCCTCGAAGCTCCAGCAGTTAGGATTCCTTCCATTCCTCTTCCCACTTTGGAAGACCGTGTATTTTTATTAGCCTGTCCAGAAGCATGGCTAGAAAAGTTTCTCTTGCTATTGTGAAAGTCTCTCACTTGCATTCTTGCACTTTCAACCCTTTGCGCTTTCTCTAAAGACTCACTAAATGTAGAGATTTGGGGTGCGGGCAAACCCTCTTGAATTTCTACATTAAGTCCCTGCACGAACCGTCTAATCCTCCTCTGCTCATTGATCACCAGTTCAGGAGCGTACTTAGAAAGTTTAGTGAACTTTCCCTCATACTCCGCTACACTAAGGGTTCCTTGTTTCAACTTAATAAATTCATACTCCCTCTTTTCTTGGATTAAGGGCGGAGGAAATTTCTCATTAAATTCCCTCGTGAAGTTTTCCCAGGTCCAAGGGGTTTGGGTTCTCTCTCATTTTCCTTTTATCACATCCCACCAAGCACGTGCCACTCCCTCAAATTGGAATGCAGCGAAATTCACTCGCCTATCTTCAGTGTAGTCTAGAACGGCGAATATATTGGTCATTCTCTCCAACCAATTCTCCGCTACTTCAGGGTCGGGTTCATTAGTAAAGTTAGGCGGATTGAACTTCAAGAATCTCTCTAAGACTCTATTCTGTCCCCCAGGTTGGTTAAGCGGTCCAGGACCTTGCCTATCAGCTAAGCGTTCTAGGATGTCAGTCATCCTATTGATGGCGGTAGCCACTTGATTTCCCTTTACATTTTCCTGTCCTTGGGTCGGTCCAGTTGCCGACCCCTGGTCATCCCCATGAGGTTGGGCCTGTCTAGTCCCTCGCCCACGGACTTGACCACTTCTTAGTCTTTCTATTATTCTAGACGTGCCTAGTGCAAGAAATAAATCAATTATGTAAGAAAAGTCGAAAACAAGAACCAATCAAGAAAACATTGGAAATACAATGATTTACATTCATTAGCATGTCAAGATCCATACAATTAGTAAGTCATGGGGAATATCACAAAATATAGCACACAGGTGCCACAAGAGTACTTTTAGTCACAGAAGCCTAAAGTAAAAGCAAGTGCCTCAAAAGAAGGCCACACAGTCATGCAAAATATAATGGCCTCAGCACTTAGTATCACCCCAACTAATCCTAACTATTCCAGTCAAAAAGGTCAAAAGAGGGTCAATCACTAGGGCCTAGACTACAGTAGGGCTACGAGGCGGAATCTCCTCCTCAGGATCCTCCTCCGGATCCTCCTCCTGATCAAGGCTCTGGACGACATCCATCACCTCCTCTACTAGCTTAGTAGCATCAGCCAGGATCCTGGAAACCCGATCACGGACCTCCTCACCTAATCTAGTGAGTCGAGCCCTAGTCCTCTAGAGCTCCTCACGAGTAACTGCAGCAGTAGCCACCTCGCCCTCTATCACCTCTTCGAGCTCAGCAATCCGCTCACCCTGAGTGCTAACCATCTGTCTTAGCTCGTCCACCTCCGCCTGCAAATTTAAGTTGGCAGTCACCAACTGACGACGCTCGTCGTCCAAGGCTAGCACGAGGTGGTTCGGGTAGGTAAAAGTCAACCTACACGAACATCGGTGGTACCTATCGGAGGGTGAGTAGCGCGCTCGAACCCCTCCACCAAGAGCCCGACAGAAGATAGGCCTAAGAGGCTCTACATGACCATTAACATGGCCATTCCCATTAGCTGCCGGAGTCTCGTTTTCATTTTCCATCCCTGCAAAACAATTACACTTTTCGGGTTAGAGAAACTTAATCGCTAACTCGCACGGATGTCACTTACGGCATGCCTAACTTAGTCACTAACTTGCCAAAATATCCCTTGAAGTATGACTAAGTAATTCTGTCTCAGGTCTTAAGGATAGAGTATCTAGTAGGTCTCCCATATAGATCTCTAATCTAGTGCTCTGATACCAACTGTGACGCCCCCACTTCTCTCTAAGGCGAACCAGAGGGTATCCACGGGACGCCTGCCCAACTCTCGCCAGGACTCAAGGCAATTTCCGATCAAGTTTAATGAAATACTAACCATCCACGAAGTAGAGTAAGAAAATGCGGAAAACTTTCAAATTTAACAATATATCATAATCATCCAATCCTTACATCGGATTTCCAAAAGTTACATCAAATCCCAAATTATACAATAATCTAGAATCTAGCCATGTACATTGAAAAACCCTTATACAAAAGTACATCACAAGGGGTTTTCTTCAAGTTCACCCCAATCCATTCCTGTTAAGGAAAACAAATCTACAGGGTGAGCAAAACGCTCGTGAGGCCAAGAACACACATGCAAGCACATAGTCCAAGTAGCACGCCCAAATAATAGGTCAATTGATAAAGTGCGAGTAATTAAAAATTTTAATGAAATGTGAACAGAAACAATTCAAGGATATGGTAACTCTCAGGAGCTAAGTTCCACTTGCTTTGCCAGGGTCATTCGTATACCTTCCCGCAATAACTCTCCGTTAACCGGGTCGGTATGTCCAATCTGTAGATCTCCACTTATTTCTCATGTCTGTCCACCGTACACCAAACCGAACCCGCACGACATTTATAAGGCGATACTCCACGAGTATGTCAAGCGAGACCTCTTCGATAGGTCAAGCTTATCATGTAATTTTCATGGCTCACCGAAATTCCCGACCAAGCCCATGCCGGCTCGAGTCCCAAGGTCGGCCTATGAGTTTGGGCGTCCCCCATGTAACATTTTTATGTCGAGGAGATTCACTCCAGCGACGTATGCAGCCATAGCATACAAATTCATGTCATTCAAGAATTTGATATATCCAAGAATTTGATAACTTCAAGCATTTGATATATTCCAGCATTCCAAGCATGAGTTATTCATTTCAAATGAGAACGAGTGCGATAAAGTACGCACTCCGCTCCATTTTCAAAATATCAAGTCATGGATAACAAGTAAGCATGTATCAAGTTCGCAGGAATTCAAGTAATCATGTACTTGACACTCACCGAGTGATTCAAGTAGCAAGTACAAGCGATAAGTTAGGCGTCTCCTGTGAGATCCTCTTGAAGGTCCTCTTGAGTGCCTGAACAATTAATAATAATCTATCACTCATAAACCCCAATTATCAAGGAAGATTGTACACTTGTACAATCGAAGAAAATTTCATGAAAATGAGCCATATTTATTCATAAATCGAGGCTCAAAGGCGGGGTTTTAAAGCACAAGAGAAATCGAGTTTTCACCTTTGAAATCAAATGTAAAATGTTCAAGTGATATCGAGGGGAAAAGGAGAATTCGAAAAACTCCATTTCCTTAAGTTTCGAAAATTTCAGTTTTGATACGAGATTTTTGAAAAATCGTATCTCACTCATTACAAGTCCAAAATTGGAAAACTTGGTACCGTTGGAAAATTCTTCCAAAGTACTAAAAGTTCCTAACATACACTTTTCCATGATTCCCAACGGAAGGCATTCAAAAATTGGCTCCAAGTTACTGTTTTAGGCTTGCGAGACAGTTTTGAGGTTAGTTTTTCGCCAACTTTGGAAATTCGGCAAAATTCACAGAATTTGAACTAGCCTTTCAAATTTGCAACTCAATTAGAGTTACAATCCACGTTTAAAACAAAATAAGCGGAACAAGAATTGGAGTTTTGAGCACCAACGTATGGTGGTTCAAAATTACTAAAATTTCCTCGCTAAACAAGGTTTTCCAAACTAAAACCATGAACTTTGGGACTTCGGTTGAACATCGAAATGAACTCAGAATGGTACCAAATTTGGCGGTATTATACTACCATATGAGGGCTATTCCTCTATCGAATTTCATGGAAAAATACATACGGAAAGTTGGTTAACCCAATCACGAAAGTTCCGAAAGTTCCAAAAGTTCCAAGGTAAATCTGCCTTGGTCGTTCCGTTTTCCGTTTTCAAAACGTTTGGTCAACCAAGTATCTCAAACACGGTCCATTTGCATTGAAAAAGTCTAAGAAACATCCAAGATGCATTTGGTAGGTGATTAACACCAAGAATTTCGAAACAACAAGTCCCAATCAAGATTTAGACATTTACTCGCCAAAAAGAGGGTTTCAAATCATTAAGTCAGTTTAGGACTTAGGCCACAACTCACTCAATTCAACTTGGAATTGAGCGTGGTTAGTGGCATTGAAAACTAGATTCATAAAGATACCATTTCTTAGAAGAAATCGTTTCCAAAATCTGTCCACAGCTAGCTCATATTTGAGCATCAATTCGCTGCTCAAAACAGAGCTCCCAGTGTAGACGCGAAACAGGACAGTCATGTTCAAACAATTGGTATGGACTATTCAGGTGGAATCAGAATGTAAATTTTATACCGTTGGAAATATGGGAATGTCTAGTTTCCGGTGCCGCAAACGCCACTCGATTTTGACATCGGAGTAAAAGGTTATAGCCAAAACAAAAATACTGCCAGAGCAGTTATGAGAAAATTTCAAGTTTTTTGCTGACTTTCGAAAACACATCATTTGGCCAATCAAATCATGAAATTTTTTGATGAAACTTTCTACACATCCCACACAACATGTATACATCATAACCAAGTTATTAGAACCACAAAACATTGCCCTAAGAGCCACGGACATTCACAGGGGCAGAAATGGAAAATTCCTTCTCCACTTCCTTTGAACTTTCCTTCAACAATACAACCTATTTCCACTAGATTAACCACTAATCCAACATTAACAACATCAAAACATAACAAATCAGTCCATCAAGCCATAGTGGGAGTTCATAGAGCCCACACAACACTTTCCAACATAAACAAAGCTACCCACATGATTATATGAACTTATAAATGCAATATTACTTCCATAAACCAAGAATCTTAAGGTTGATCATTGCTTACTTGTTTAGATGAACCAAGCAGAAATTTCGGTCCAAAGATGCTCAAGAAAAGCCGTGGAAATGAAGCTCTTTTTGTAGCTTAAGATGATCACCAAGTGCTTAGCAAAGTGTGGTTGAATTTTGGTGTAATTTGGTGGAGGTTCGATGAAGAAATGAAGAAGAAATTTGAAGAGCTTGGAGTTGTTTTTCTTCTCTTGATGGCCGGCCAAATGAGAGAGAGAAAGGAGAGTTTTGGTTGCAAATGAAGCTTCCAAGAGAAGCTAAAATGTGTGGCTCTAATTTGTCCCAAAGTCAACTCTTCAATGGTGCGCGTTCGCGCGCTTTTCGCGCCCGATTCCTCTTGGGTTTGTTTCACTTGTGCACTAAATCTCTAATGCACTTATATTCATACTATTATTATTCACTCTTAATGGTCTAAAAAATATGAGTCTAAAGTCCCTCAAATAATCGCGTGCGTAAAAACGCGTACTTCCGATTTGTGCGTGATAAAAATGAATTTTCCAAAAAATTCTTATAACGATAGTATCACTAACTAATAATTGAACACTTAAACATAAAAATACTTGTTTAAGACTAATATACAAGTTTCCAATTTTCCAAGTTTATTGTATCCTTGAATCGATTATTATTTCCAAACGCGCATTCACTATTCACACTTAATGAGCTTTCAAAAATTACATTTTTAAACAAGTCACTTTAAAGATACAACTAAGCTACAGATCCATGTAATTAGGTCTAAAAAGGTTAGAAAATAATATTCAGGGCAATTGGCCAAATAAATAATTAAATAAGCTAGAATTAGGAGTTTAAAATAAGAGAATTTGCGAGTCCTCACTGAAATGACATAAAAGTGCTTTGGTATCCAAAAGTCAACAAATGAATAGGAGGCCATTAGTGCTCCTAATTGAGGTTAATTCAACTCACTCACCTCTAATCCCTCAATTAACGTTTCTTAGTCTAGTATTGATCATCCTTAGTTCTCCAAGACTACTGCACTCTCGGATCGAATTTTTGCCTTGAAAAACGTATATTCACTAATTCTCACTAGTTAAGTCGCAGAAAAATTAACTTTTAAAACAAATGTGCTAAAATATAATTTGGGATAATGTACAATATAATTATAATTAAAATGGATAAAATAACTTAATTTGAGCAAATGAATAAATAAATAATTAAATAAGCCAGTAAAATAAAATAAAATAAAGTAAGTAAAAATAAAATTCGGGTCCTCACAGTAAAACAAGTAGATAAGGGGAGGATTAAAACACTGAAGGAGAAGTAACAATACTTAGGTTGCTTAGCTAAAATATGCAATCCAATAAGAACCTTAATAATTAAAGCTGTACATTCAAATCAGCCCAAAAAAAAAAACCAAAATCAGCCCCAAAAAATCAAAATCAGCCCCGAATTGTTGCACAAAATCAGCTTAAGAAATAAGTACTGCTATTAAACTTCAGCTTCAAAGGAATAATATAACAAGTTGATAAGGCAACAAGCACTGCCATAAGTACTGCTATAAACAATATAACTAGTTGATAAGACTACAAGCACAACACTAAAGGAAAAGCAACTTTGATTCACTTGCTTAGCTAAAACATTCAAATAAACTAAACTGAACTAAACCAAAACAATCCAAACTAATGCATAGCAGAGGATACAACGTGTCAAGTATGATAACCAAAGTAATGTCAATCACGATACAAGGTGTCGAGTATGAGCAATAAAGATCTACCCATTCATATAGGAGAAACTGAGGCAATGTGTACCTCATTTATATAAGAGAAACTGATGCAATGCGTATCGTGAGAAAGATGTCTATGGGTTGCTCAATCTTTACAACCCATTTCTCCAAACCACTAGAGGATGAATACATGGAGTAGTACTGCATAAACAATATTAACATTATCAAAATCCATATGCCCAAATTACTCTAACAACTGAAAGCTACTGAAAAGCATTGGCATTGCCGTGTAGATGCTTGTTAAAGCAGTAAATACTGTAAATTGCAAGACTTAATAGCTACTATCCAAGGTCAGAAAACTCATCACTATCCTAGCATGTGCTCAAACACATTACCTCAATAACACCATCATATCATACAAAAACTCAAATCACTTCAATATTTCAAAACAACATCTCCTAAGCTTAGAGAGCACAAATTTCTATAATGAAAGATCCAAAGTTCAAAACTTTCAAAGTCAAATAAGAGAACTTTAAAAGCAACAAATTAAAGAAAAAAAATTAAGTCACCTCTTCGATAATCTTCGCTGCCACTCTATCTTTAACACTCCCTCCTAGCTTCAAGAATTCAGTATTGCTTAAAATCTAACAAAGTAAATACTCGTCAATCAATTCAAGTAAATAATAAGCTGAACATAACTATGAAAAATAATATGTTTGTTGAGAAAAAAATTACCTCATAGCCAGCAGCATCAGATAGGCTATTGATTTTTCAGGTACATATATTTTTCAAGAAAGAAAAACAAGCACCCTGTCCTCTTCATCATATCCTATTTTATGCCCTAAGGTAGAATACTCTGAAAACCATTTCAAATTACACTTCAAATCACAAACTACTCCTAAGTATAAACTACTTCACCATACTTAAGTAACCAAAACTGAATTGCACGGAGAAATAAAAGATAATTAAGGTAAGAACATAGATGATAATTTGAACCAAAAAGCACAGGAATTACCTATCCACAATAGCATAACATATGTATAAACTACTTCACCATACTTAAGTAACTAAAGTTTAATTGCACGGATCACATACAAAAGTTGAACTAATGTTAAAAGGATCACATTTGAAAGCAGCATGCTAACAAAGTCTAAAGTAGCAGTAATTGCATTAGGTAGCAGCAAAGGATAGATCCATAACCAACATTATGTCAGTCATCAATACCTCTGCCAGAATAAGACCAAAAAGGAGGAGAAATATTATCATCTCCATGCAAAAAGAAAAAATCCAATTCACCAATATTTACAACCATCAAGCCATGAGATTTTCTCACAAGTTACCAATCAGGCAAGGTCTAATACTCATACATGATTTAGAGGTTTGTGTTCCAGAATGAATTTATAAGTTAGCAGAAAAAACTCAAGCGTACCATATCTCAACTTGCAGGACTACATCCATAGCTAATATGTAGCTATTTAGGCAAAGTACAAATGCAATGATGCGGTACAACTTGTCCAGGTTTCTAGAAAAAATGAATAAATGGAAACAAAGGAAATGGGAGTCGATTTGTGAGTGTGCACATTGACACAAAGATAGAGCACTTCCAACAGGGAAACATTAGGAAAGAGCTTGAAGTCTTGACAGATAAACCATTAGGTTTAGGCATTGAAGCTTGGTCAATTTGGTTGTTCATATTAAGATACCAAAATATGCAAGAAATGCAGACTGCCAAGCATCACCTAATTGCCTTATCAAAAAAGCTAAACAAAACAAGAACCAACTAAAGCTCTAAGTCCAAAATAATAGAAAGCAACTCAACGACAACAGACACAAGCAAAAACAAGCCCTATTAGAGAATACACTTGAAGACCAGACCTATCTAAGGACATAAAAGCATAACAAAGAACAAGGAACAAACAAAGCAAGAGTGTCGATACATAAAATCAAGACATAAACAATATGCATGAAGCCTTAGAACCAACTTAACAACAAAAGAAAGTAAGCACAACCAACATCACTCAAGAACAGGGGAAAAAGAGAAAAAGAGTACTTAAGATAAGATTAATTACATATCCCACCAAACAACAAAAACGCAGCCAAGGGAATAAAACATTTAACCTAGACAGCAGTGAGGCAGAGCAGCTAAACAATTTTGTCTAGTTTTTTCCTCTTCCTTAGATTTTTTACCTAGTCAACTCCTTCCCACAACTCTCAACCTCTTTGCCCTTGTCGGTACACAATAATCTAGCCCACCACACCAACACCACTCATTCTTTTCTTTCTTCACACCACCACACAAATGAAACCCACAATGCTAAAGAAATTTACCCAAAAATGCTATAGAAAGCATAACTAGGGTAAAAAACTTTAGGAAAACTGGACAAATGATGGAGAAAAAGAGAATTTACCCAAAAATTGAAAGTTGGGAACACAAAATTGGGTTAATAAAATTTGGGGGAAACTGATTATTGAGCAAAAAAAGAGAAATTTACCTCTTTACAGCAAATGCATTGAGGAGAGATATCAAAATTAGTAGCCCAATAAGGAGAGAGAGGTCTTTTTTTTGACAATATACATTTAATTTTTGACTCTGTAAACTGAGAGAGAAGAAACAGCAACCTCGGCATGAGCAGAGAGTAGCAGAATCGATAGGTGAGGGGCGTTGCGGTGGCAGACAGCATTGAAGGACACAATTAAAATAGCGGACAAGGCGGTGACTATTCGAACCAGGAAGTCTATGACTAATCGGCTTCTTTCCAGGAAGCAATTCGTGATCGATGTTCTGCATCCAGGGCGACCTAATGTTTGCAAGGCTCAGTTCAAGGACCCGAATGCCATTTTTGTATTCAAATTTGGGACGCACTTTTTGGGAGAGGCAAGTCAACTAGGTTTGGATTGATATATGATTCTGTTGAGAACGCGAAGAAATATGAACCCAAGTACTGGCTTATCAGGAATGGGCTGGATACAAAGGTGGAGAAATTTATGAAACAGCTCAAAGAAAGGAAGAATAGAGCCAAAAAGATCCGTGGTGTAAAGAAGACAAAGGCTGGTGACGTTGCCAAAGCTGGAAAGAAGAAATAAATTTCTTAGGAGTTTTAGGGATTCTTGAGTTGCTGAAAGTGGTGATGTTTTTGCGGCAATCTTGTTTTGTCATTTGTAACCTTCAGATTTAATTATTCTGCTTCTTTGCGCTTTCACTCCTAGGCAAAGACATTCACATGTTCAAATCCTGATCTCAATCTATATCTAGTTTTGACTTTAGAAAAATACTAAAAAAAAAGAATAGGAGAAAATTTTGTTAGTTTTGCTTAATAGTAGTGTATTTTTTTAGATGTTTTATATTGAAGAATCATGAATGTTATGTGTTAAACTTGCATGAAGTTATAGTATACGTATTAATTTGTAAGAGAAATATGTATTAGCTCTGACTTTTAAAAAATCAACATTAAATTTGCAAGGAATTGTAGTAATTAGTAATCCTGATTTCATTAATTAACTTATATAACACAACTAATTCCGCTTTCATCAAAATGAGTTTGTACATGACGAGTTTCAACATTAGACCAATTAGATGTCAAGGGGGCATTGATAGTGCCCAAAGTTAAAGTATTTGAATTTAGAGGTCTTGAGTTCTAATTCCCACTTTTTCCTTCTTGTTTCTTGAATCCCTCCCATTCCCTATTAGAGAAAAATTAGAAAAAAAATCAATTAGGTGGGAAATTTTTTTTAAAAAATAGTTTATTTACTATTACTCAAACATAAAACTTCACACTTAATTTATTACCATGGAATAAAAAATTACAGAATAAAATCAATATACATAATTGGTTTAATTGGTTAACTAAAGAATTTAGAACTTATCTACTTTAATAACTAGTTCAACTTAGAAACTCTTGCAGGTTGACAATTACCAAGTATTGGGAAGTTAACTATAAATATCTTTTTATTTCCCTTCACAAATTAATTTAATTCAAGCAGATTAATATGACCAATTTAATAAAACCCGTTTAATTTCCAAATTTACATAAAAATCAAGAGGCACAAAATTGTGGGACAATCAAAAGGTTTCGTTAGAAATAAGCCAATATAATAGTAATACATTGCCAAAGTTGTAAAAATTTTAAAACATTTCAGTGACAACATATAATTATCACTAAGACTATCCACTATTATAATGACAACAGATAGTTGTCAGTAAATAAGATACAATAGTTTGATGACGACATAGCAAAGTTGTCAAAGAAAAGAGAAAGCAATAGTGATGACATTCATCAAGTCGTCACTAAAGTATTACTCAATATCTCTACCCTCCCGGATCTTATTGGTAGGAATGTTGTATTTGTGACGACAAATCCAAGCCGTCACTAAAGACCAATTTTCTTGCAGTGAATCAAATAGTGACAAGACCTGGTTGTCATTAATGACTATACATTATTATTAGTGACAACAATTGCAAAGTTATCAAAGAAAGGACTATTAATACTGACAACTTTTAGAAAGTCGTCACTATTGCAGTTCCCGCTCTCTCCATGACTCCTGGCGGGAATCGAATTGTGACGACAATGCAAGGTCGTCACTGATGTGTTGGCTTCCTTGACTCAATTGTGACAACTTGTTGTATTGTGGAGATAGGACCCATTCTGTGACGATTTTTTTTCATCACTGAGAAATATTGTCACTAATGACCAAATTTCTTGTAGTGTATATATAAGTTCTAGTAATTCTTTTGCTCTTTTAGTTTTGCCTGTAAAAGGTGACTTGGTTTTCTTATCCATTAAACAAAACTCACAAGTCTCATAAGATTCATAGTCAAATGAGTCTAAATATGTGCCTTTATGTAACTTAGTTATACTCTTCTTGTTGATATGACCTATTCTACAATGCCAAAGGTAAGATGTTTTGACATCTTCTATCTTTTATTTCTTATTTGTGATTACTAAGATTGGACTTGACATGCCTAGAGTAGACAAACTATTTGTCATGGGACCATTCCCATAAAGAATTTCATTGCATGAAAAAGAACAACAATTATTCTTAATGCTAATAAAAAATCTTCCATGTCCAAACATGAAATAGAATTATATTTGCAATCAAAACTAGTACATAATAAAAATTATATAATTCTAACAAAATTCCACTAGGTAAAGGAAGCTTATAAGTTCCTATGGCTAATGCTACAATTCTTGCTCCATTGCCCACATGCAGGAAGACTTCACCTCTCTTCAATCATCTAATTCTTTTCAATTCGTGCACATTCATACAAATATGATATGCACTTCCAGTGTCCAATACCCAAGAATTTGTATAAGTAGTAGAAAAATTAACCTCAATCACAAATATACCTACAGTAAAAGCTTTTTATCCTTTAAGCTCTTAAGGTATGCCTTGCAATTTTGCTTCCAATATCCCTTCTTGCCACAATGGAAGCAAGTGCCCTTATCCTTGCCTATTCCCTTCTTGTCAACCCCTCCTTGTGCTTTTAAATCGTTCTTCTTCTTAGACTTTGACTTAGACTTTCTAGTCTTAGCCTTTTGATGTGAATCCGGTGGCTGCCAAGGGTTCAAGTACCAACAATTTTTTATGCCGCCAAGGGGTCTCGAGTCATGTTCAAGCAAACCATTCAAACAGGCTTACAAATGCATTATTTTAAGTAATGGTTGAAGGAATTCATAAAACAAATCCATTGAAGGAATTGAGTTTGAAGGAATGCCAATCAAAACCCCAGTTCAAGTTCAACTTGAGGAGACCAATTGAAGACTATTGAAGATATTTGTCTTTTGGGTTGAATTTTGTCTTGTGTTTGTTTCTAGTTTAATTCATTTAGTTGTGAGTTGAAATTGTATCAACACATTCACAACTATAAGGATGATAGGGTCTAAAGGTTTTCTGTTGTCCAAACTTTGATACCAACATCTAGATCTGGATTTGTGGAATACAAATTTCATTCTTACTAATGAATTTCGTATCAAATAGCATCAGAGTTGGTTGAAAATATCAAGTCATATCTCTTTTGTTTTGTTGTTTCAGTTAAGTTTCCTTGTTCCAATTCATTTCTAGGTTTTCTTGTTGAGTCGTCTTCGTGTCCTCATTGAATCATTTATTTTGTGCCCTAGTTGTGTTAAAATTTTTTTTACTATTCATCATTACCGTTCGTCCAAAGTTACTGTTCATCCAAGCACTATTCCTATTACTATTCATCCAAAAACAATTCTATCATTATCCTTAAATCTGTGGCTATTTTGAATTAATTCTTGACTGTCCAAATTGTTTCTTGAAGCTTTCTTGAATTTTCTTGAATCTCTTGATTGAATTCTTGAAGTTCTCAGAACAATCTTTAGGGTTTCTTGAATTCTTGACTTCAAACTTGGCAAATCTTGAAGTTCTTGAAGATTTTGAACAAGCCCTAGTTGTTTCTTGAAACTTCGTGGCTGATCTTGATTGTTTCTTGAATTCTTGAATCAAATTCTTCATTTCCTTGAAATTCTTGTTTGAGCAATTATCAATCTTGGAAGTTCTTGAAAACCTTAGGTTGGTTCTTGAAGATCTTGGAAACTTAGAAAATAAACCCTAATTGTTCTTGAAAGTTGAAGGCTGTCCATCCAATTTTTCTTGAATAAAAATTCTGCAAAATCATCTTGTTGATCTTCAACATCTTCAAAATGTTGTTTGATAAGAAGCAAAAAAGTACAATCCGTGGTGGAATTAGAAAGAATACAACCACTTCATGGACAAGAAACAATCACTGCATCTTATGCTTTCCTAATCCGAATAAGATTTGAGCAAAAACTAGCCATTGTTTTGCATTCTTGTCCTAGCAAGGGTTGGATTTGGACAAAAGGGTTAAAAAATCCTAATTCTAGTTGGAAAAGGGGTCTTATTCAAAATTTCTTGCCTAATTATTTTCCAAATCAAACTTAGATTACATTTTCCAATTGCAAAGTCAAACTCTTGTTCATGCATTTTTTGTGTCGTTAGGGACTCTTGAGTCTTTAAATTGCAATCATATTTAGTGTCTTTCTTGAGTCAATTTCTTGTGTCAAAATCAGTCCTTTGAGTCAAGTTCATCATGTCAAATTCAGCTATATTGAGTCAAGTTTCGTAGTCTCTCCAAAACTCTAATTGTGCTATAGTCTTGTTGGTTTTTGATTGCTAGTTGAGATGAATTGCCTTGAGCTCATTTTGGGCCTATTCAAGGAAGGTAATTGAGGATCTTGAGAAATTTGGTGAGATCATTAGAGTGATTTGAGTGTAAACATGAGTATTGAGTGGATACACGTAAGGGAGTGCGTGAGGTCTTTCTTTCTCCACTAACCTTTTCTTGTAGGTTGAAATAAAATGTCTAAATGGCAAGGTTTCACAGCAATTTGATCCTAATCTTATGATGGAATCCATGATGGATGAATTTTAGCAGATCTTGTACAATACTCTCAAGCCTCTCTATAGACAACTTGATCGAATGGAGATTGAGGCTATTAAGAGGAGGAGATTTATGAGATTTCCAATAGTCCATCTACTTCTTCGAGGCCATCCTATTCAAGAAGAGAGGAGAAACTTCAATCTACTTCTTCCAGACCTAAACATATGGTTGATTCACCCAAAAAGGAGTCATTGCGGGAGATCTATCTATCCCTTTATCAATGTAATTGAATGAAGGATCTATGTGACAGCCCCACCTTACCCTAAGGCGAACCAAAGGGTTCGGCGGACCGCCTGCCCAGCTCTCGCCAGGACTCGTTCACTCACATCAAAGAAAGTAAGATAAAGCCTCGAGAATAAGCGGAAACGAAACCTAGACTTGAAACATATACTTACATTTATCCCAAACTCAACCAATTACATAGTCCCAAATATATACACAAACTTTAAATTCTTAGTACATTCCAACCCTAATCAAGCACTAGAACGAGATCAAAAGCCAGAACGAAAGCAAAAGCCAAAACAATACAAAAGGCTAAACTATACTATACAGGTCTCTCGCCCTTGCTCGTAACCCCTGTTAAGGAAAACAAAAGACGTGGAATGAGCTAAAAGCCCAGCGAGGTTCTATATACTCAACTAAGCAATTAAACAAGGACATTAGCACGTAATAACAAGTAATCCAAATAACATTTACGATATAAAGCAAGAGTAACACATTCATTAAAAGGATACATGAAGCCATTCGTTCATTCGTTCATCGACCATCCATTCCTTCAATCATTTAGAAAAATTTCATTTGTCATTGAAAATCCCTCCGTCATTCTTGCCATTCATTCGTTCATTTCGTTCTTCCCCTTCTGGCCAGCGGACTGGCCAGTCCTTCCCAAACTTCATGGTCATACTCGAGTATACCAACATTCACATTCACCCAGGGTCACTAATCGCCCGACCGAATCCGCTTCTGGCTCGAGTCGACCAATAACCAAGGGCAAGGGCCCAGTTCAGCCCGAAGGCTTACATTCATGCACAAGTAACATTTAATCATTCAATCATTCCAATGTCACGTTCATTTGGGCCGAGTGCGATAAAGTACACACTCGCCTAGTAAAAATCATTTTTGCAATCATTGAGAACATTTAACATTTAATCAAGTATTTCAACTAGCCACATAGTCAATGAAACATAACGTATATAGAACACTCACCTAAGCAAGCAAAACGTCCAAAGTATCCCTCCAGATCTCAACCTTAGTCTCCAAGAAACCCTAAGAGTAATCAAGAGAATACATTATGGTTCTATCATCAAAATATGTGGGTGAGTCAAAGAAATCCGAATAAAACTAATACAAAGTAAAAGTATGATTTTAGAAATGGAAAGAGTACATTTTGATCAAAGGAAATGAGTAACTAAAGGTTTTCCAAACCAAACATGAAAACTAAATTCAGAAGGGTTTTAGAAAATTTCATCGGAAAATTTGGAACAGCGACACGTCAGAATCTGGCCAGAACTTGGCCGGCTACACGGCCGGATAATGAACAGTAGTTTTTCCTCATTTTTCGTAAAACGTGTTTTTGGCTCAAAACTAACACATTTGCAAAGAATTAATGTATAACAAGTATCTTGGTTAAAAATCATATGAGAAAGGTAATTAAATACCTTGAATTCACACTTTAAAACCTTGCGCGTTAAAATTAGGTTTTGTGGCCGAGAAACCCTAGGCCACTCCTTTTGTTTTGGGACGAAAAGGAACACGTATTTGAAGTTCAAAACTCGACAATTGGAACCAAACATTATGGTACAAATGGAAACGTACAATTGCAAGTAAAATGGCTCACATAACACTACTCAAGTGAAACTAAGAATGTCTAAGCAAGGAAGTTCAATCGCATTCCAAAATCACCTTTCAAACCTCATTTCCATTCACTCAAGTTCAAGAAAATAAACGGACAGCATTTCCCCTTGTTTTTCCTTACTTTCCAAAACACAACCCAACCACCAAATCATATCATTCAACCACAATTGCAAATACCAACCATAAGCTATCAAACACCCTTAAAATGCAACCAATTTAAGCTTTACAACCATCCAAAACCAGGCCCAAATATTCCATCATAACTCAGCACACACAACTCAAATTCAGTTGATTCCAAAGCCATATGAAAGCTAAGATACAAGGCTACAATTCTTAAGAAGGCATAAAAAGCTAATTCATTCATCTTCCCAGCCAAAAGAGCCAATTACAAAGGCTGATTACCATTCTCGGACAGAAACAGGGCAGCAGGGGTAAAATAGTCATTCCACAGGCTACAGTGCTCCGATTGAGCTGAAATTTTACAGGCATAATCTACACTCAATTCTCTACAACGTTCATGTTTTGAGCTAAGTCCAATTCGGTCTCCATCATGACCGAACAACACTGATCAGATTAGGGCAGAAAAATTCCCAATAAATCAGAAATCTAACCAACTCTCCACTAATCCACAAAATCATCCATTAATCATGTTAGCAAGCCACCATAGGCCACTAATTTGCAACTATTGGAAACAAAAAGGATGTTCTTAGCAATCTTACCTTGAAACCTCAAAGAAAGTTGGTAGCTTAGACTTCCTCCTCCCAAAACAACTCCACCAAAACCCTTAGCCTTCCTTAGCAAGCACTTGTATGGTGTAGTTTTCAATTTGGTTGGTTAAAACTCAAGATTTGGGCAAGGATTGAAGCTAGAAATGGAAGAGGTTTTTCCTTGTTTTTCTCTTCATGAAGTTCGGCCAAGGCAAGGGAAAATGAGAGGAAAATTGGTCAAAAATTTGGTTTGAAGAAAGTTAATCTTCTTGGTCAAAGTCCAACTTCCAATCAAAACATGACACATGGCCTCTTGAAGTTTCTAAGCTTATCTATTCTCCTCCAATGATTCAAGTAGCTAACTAACCTCTAATTATCTTCTAACACCATGTAGAATAATATCACTTAGTATTTCATCACCTAATCGGCAAAATTATATCGCACTAGCGGGCCCCACATCTAACAAATGCACTTCAAGTTATGTACACTAACTTGTACTAGCAAAATGATTTAAAAATTGTACTTACTTGTAAAATGTACAAAACATTTAATATTTTCAAAGGACAGTATAAATATAGGCACAGAAAAATAATACTTGAAAATGTGAAAATTTTCGGGTTCTCACACTCTCTCCCCCTTAAGAAATTTCGTCCTCGAAATTTTTACCTTCCGTTTCCTCATGCGATCCCGGAGCTTGTTGCGGTTCTATGGCATATATCTGAGCTGGTGTTGTTGTTCGGTTCCCTCGTTCGCTAGTCGGTTTCGGTTTGGCTCCACTTACTTGTTGAGTACCAGCCTCTCGTGGCTGCTTCCTTGGACAGTTACTCAGCTGATGCTCACCACTCCCACAGATCAAACACTTTCGCCCTTTCCTCAAACAATCATTTTCAGTGTGGTTTGCCTTTCCGCAATAGCCACAAACCAAGCGAGGAATTACGGTTTGGCTTTCGCGAGAAGTTTTCTCAGGTACTATCTGACTTCCTTTTGTAGATCCCTCATATAGTGCTCCAAAGGTCCAGGGTGGATGAGGGAAATGGTTCACTTTTGGCACTTTGGAGGGCATTGTCTTTTCCCCAGATTCTTCCGGTATGCTACTAGGTGCGCCCCTTTTCCGCACTTGAAAAGCTTTTACTTGTGCTTTTGCATCCTCAATTCTTTGTGCTTTATCAAGAGCTTCCGTAAAGGTGTTAATTTGAACCGCCGCTAAAGCTTCTTGAATTTCCAAATTCAAGCCTTGGATGAACCGTCTTATCCTTCTTCGCTCAGTAACCACTAATTCAGAGGCTAACTTGGATAGTTTAGTGAATTTTGTCTCATATTCGGCCACACTCATGGTTCCTTGACGCAATCCAATAAATTCGTCCTCCCTCCTTTCTTGGACCAGAGGTGGGAGGTATTTCTCGTAAAATTCCCGTGTAAAGTTTACCCATGTCCAGGCAGTCTGTTCTCTTTCCCATTTGGTCCTAATAACATTCCACCATGCTCTGGCTGGTCCTTCAAATTGAAATACAGCAAAGTTCACTTGTCTTTGCTCCGTGTAGTTTAGGGCGGCGAAGATGTTAATCATTACTTCCAACCACTGCTCGGCCACATCTGGATCAGGTCCTCCAAGGAATTTGGGAGGATTAAACTTTTGAAACCGTTCCAAAGCCCTATCCTCTCCTATTTCTCTCATCTCAGGGTTCTGGGGTTGATTTACTGGCAATTGGCCTTGTTGATCTACCAATCGCGCGAGGATACTAGTCATTTGTTGTATCGCCGTCGCCACTTGATCTCCGGCCTCAACCCTCGGCCCACGCTCTTGCTCAGTTACTGTTGCTCTTTCTTTACTGGGTTCTCGAGCTTGCCTAGCCCCACCGCCACGACCAGCTCCACGTCCGCGTCCACGACTACGTCTCCCTTCCATTCCCTTTTTCTCTCTCTCTCTTTTTTTTTTCAAAAGGTAATTTGGTATGTAAACAGAGTGATTGACTCAAAATAGCAATATATAACATACCAAATACGCAAGAAATCATGTCAAGTTAGACAAACCAAGTACAGCAAGTACTATTCATGTAAATATCGAAATGTCACAAGTGAAACACATTCAGTAGCAGTGCAGGGCAAAACAGGAAGAAAACACAACGTGCCGTTCCACACTCGACTAAACACTTCCCCATCCTATCTCTCACTTCCCTTACTATCCGAGCTATACATCCGGTAACACTTTACACTTACTCTCACCAAACATTAGCCCAATCCTGCTTCCACAAAAGATCGCAAATCCTTAGTACTACCCTCAACTCCCTCGTACTCGGGTACAAGAATCCGAGATAATTCACCACTCGAGCTGGCCAGTCCCAAGTGTAAATTATCTACAATCGAGATTCCTACCAGACGTACATCTCGGTTGTCCTCGAGTACCTTAATAAAGATTTAAAACCTAGGACGATTCATGATTCATAGCTTATGCTCAAAGGAGCACTTAGTCCTTTACACTTATTCACACAATCAGGACCATACACCACTTGGCCCAAGCTCACTCCGCGCAGAGACCACGCGAAGCTGCTCTGATACCACCTGTGACAGCCCCACCTTACCCTAAGGCGAACCAAAGGGTTCGGCGGACCGCCTGCCCAGCTCTCGCCAGGACTCGTTCACTCACATCAAAGAAAGTAAGACAAAGCCTCGAGAATAAGCGGAAACGAAACCCAGACTTGAAACATATACTTACATTTATCCCAAACTCAACCAATTACATAGTCCCAAATATATACACAAACTTTAAATTCTTAGTACATTCCAACCCTAATCAAGCACTAGAACGAGATCAAAAGCCAGAACGAAAGCAAAAGCCAAAACAATACAAAAGGCTAAACTATACTATACAGGTCTCTCGCCCTTGCTCGTAACCCCTGTTAAGGAAAACAAAAGACGTGGAATGAGCTAAAAGCCCAGCGAGGTTCTATATACTCAACTAAGCAATTAAACAAGGACATTAGCACGTAATAACAAGTAATCCAAATAACATTTACGATATAAAGCAAGAGTAACACATTCATTAAAAGGATACATGAAGCCATTCGTTCATTCGTTCATCGACCATCCATTCCTTCAATCATTTAGAAAAATTTCATTTGTCATTGAAAATCCCTCCGTCATTCTTGCCATTCATTCGTTCATTTCGTTCTTCCCCTTCTGGCCAGCGCACTGGCCAGTCCTTCCCAAACTTCATGGTCATACTCGAGTATACCAACATTCACATTCACCCAGGGTCACTAATCGCCCGACCGAGTCCGCTTCTGGCTCGAGTCGACCAATAACCAAGGGCAAGGGCCTAGTTCAGCCCGAAGGCTTACATTCATGCACAAGTAACATTTAATCATTCAATCATTCCAATGTCACGTTCATTTGGGCCGAGTGCGATAAAGTACACACTCGCCTAGTAAAAATCATTTTTGCAATCATTGAGAACATTTAACATTTAATCAAGTATTTCAACTAGCCACATAGTCAATGAAACATAACGTATATAGAACACTCACCTAAGCAAGCAAAACGTCCAAAGTATCCCTCCAGATCTCAACCCTAGTCTCCAAGAACCCTAAGAGTAATCAAGAGAATACATTATGGTTCTATCATCAAAATATGTGGGTGAGTCAAAGAAATCCGAATAAAACTAATACAAAGTAAAAGTATGATTTTAGAAGTGGAAAGAGTACATTTTGATCAAAGGAAATGAGTAACTAAAGGTTTTCCAAACCAAACATGAAAACTAAATTCAGAAGGGTTTTAGAAAATTTCATCGGAAAATTTGGAACAGCGACAGGTCAGAATCTGGCCAGAACTTGGCCGGCTACACGGCCGGATAATAAACAGTAGTTTTTCCTCATTTTTCGTAAAACGTGTTTTTGGCTCAAAACTAACACATTTGCAAAGAATTAATGTATAACAAGTATCTTGGTTAAAAATCATATGAGAAAGGTAATTAAATACCTTGAATTCACACTTTAAAACCTTGCGCGTTAAAATTAGGTTTTGTGGCCGAGAAACCCTAGGCCACTCCTTTTGTTTTGGGACGAAAAGGAACACGTATTTGAAGTTCAAAACTCGACAATTGGAACCAAACATTATGGTACAAATGGAAACGTACAATTGCAAGTAAAATGGCTCACATAACACTACTCAAGTGAAACTAAGAATGTCTAAGCAAGGAAGTTCAATCGCATTCCAAAATCACCTTTCAAACCTCATTTCCATTCACTCAAGTTCAAGAAAATAAACGGACAGCATTTCCCCTTGTTTTTCCTTACTTTCCAAAACACAACCCAACACCAAATCATATCATTCAACACAATTGCAAATACCAACCATAAGCTATCAAACACCCTTAAAATGCAACCAATTTAAGCTTTACAACCATCCAAAACCAGGCCCAAATATTCCATCATAACTCAGCACACACAACTCAAATTCAGTTGATTCCAAAGCCATATGAAAGCTAAGATACAAGGCTACAATTCTTAAGAAGGCATAAAAAGCTAATTCATTCATCCTTCCCAGCCAAAAGAGCCAATTACAAAGGCTGATTACCATTCTCGGACAGAAACAGGGCAGCAGGGGTAAAATAGTCATTCCACAGGCTACAGTGCTCCGATTGAGCTGAAATTTTACAGGCATAATCTACACTCAATTCTCTACAACGTTCATGTTTTGAGCTAAGTCCAATTCGGTCTCCATCATGACCGAACAACACTGATCAGATTAGGGCAGAAAAATTCCCAATAAATCAGAATCTAACCAACTCTCCACTAATCCACAAAATCATCCATTAATCATGTTAGCAAGCCACCATAGGCCACTAATTTGCAACTATTGGAAACAAAAAGGATGTTCTTAGCAATCTTACCTTGAAACCTCAAAGAAAGTTGGTAGCTTAGACTTCCTCCTCCCAAAACAACTCCACCAAAACCCTTAGCCTTCCTTAGCAAGCACTTGTATGGTGTAGTTTTCATTTGGTTGGTTAAAACTCAAGATTTGGGCAAGGATTGAAGCTAGAAATGGAAGAGGTTTTTCCTTGTTTTTCTCTTCGTGAAGTTCGGCCAAGGCAAGGGAAAATGAGAGGAAAATTGGTCAAAAATTTGGTTTGAAGAAAGTTAATCTTCTTGGTCAAAGTCCAACTTCCAATCAAAACATGACACATGGCCTCTTGAAGTTTCTAAGCTTATCTATTCTCCTCCAATGATTCAAGTAGCTAACTAACCTCTAATTATCTTCTAACACCATGTAGAATAATATCACTTAGTATTTCATCACCTAATCGGCAAAATTATATCGCACTAGCGGGCCCCACATCTAACAAATGCACTTCAAGTTATGTACACTAACTTGTTACTAGCAAAATGATTTAAAAATTGTACTTACTTGTAAAATGTACAAAACATTTAATATTTTCAAAGGACAGTAATAAATATAGGCACAGAAAAATAATACTTGAAAATGTGAAAATTTTCGGGTTCTCACACTCTCTCCCCTTAAGAAATTTCGTCCTCGAAATTTAACCTTCTGTTTCCTCATGGAATCCCGGAGCTTGTTGCGGTTCTATGGCATATACCTGAGCTGGTGTTTTTGTTCGGTTCCCTCGTTCGTTAGTCGGTTTCGGTTTGGCTCCACTTACTTGTTGAGTACTAGCCTCTCGTGGCTGCTTCTTCGGACAATTACTCAAACTGATGCTCACCACTCCCACAGATCAAACACTTTCGCCCTTTTCTCCAACAGTCATTCTCAGTGTGGTTTGCCTTTCCACAATAGTCACAAGCCAAGCGAGGAATTACGGTTTGGCTTTCGCGAGAAGTCTTCTCAGGTACTATCTGACTTCCTTTTGTAGATCCCTCATATAGTGCTCCAAATGTCCAGGGTGGATGAGGGAAATGGTTCACTTTTGGCACTTTGGAGGGCGTTGTCTTTTCCCCAAATTCTTCCGGTATGCTACTAGGTGCGCCCCTTTTCCGTACTTGAAAAGCTTTTACTTGTGCTTTTGCATCCTCAATTCTTTGTGCTTTCTCAAGAGCTTCCGTAAAGGTATTAACTTGAACCGCAGCTTCTTGAATTTCCAAATTCAAGCCTTGGATAAACCGCCTTATCCTTCTTCGCTCAGTAACCACTAATTCAGAGGCGAACTTGGATAATTTAGTGAATTTCGTCTCATATTCGGCCACACTCAGGGTTCCTTGACGCAATCCAATAAATTCGTCCTCCCTCCTTTCTTGGACCAGAGGTGGGAGGTATTTCTCGTAAAATTCCCGTGTAAAGTTTACCCATGTCCACGCAGTTTGTTCTCTCTCCCATTTGGCCCTAATAACATTCCACCATGCTCTGGCTGGTCCTTCAAATTGAAATACAGCAAAGTTCACTTGTCTTTGCTCCGTGTAGTTTAGGGCGGCGAAGATGTTAATCATTACTTCTAACCACTGTTCAGCTATATCTGGATCAGATCCTCCAAGGAATTTGGGAGGATTAAACTTTTGAAACCTTTCCAAAGCCCTATCTTCTCCTACCTCTCTTATCTCAGGGTTCTGAGGTTGATTTACTGGCAATTGGCCTTGTTGATCTACCAATCGCGCGAGGATACTAGTCATTTGTTGTATTGCCGTCGCTACTTGGTCTCCGGCCTCAACCCTCGGTCCACGCTCTTGCTCAGTTACTGTTGCTCTTTCTTTACTGGGTTCTCGAGCTTGCCTAGCCCCACGGCCACGACCAGCTCCACGTCCGCGTCCACGACTACGTCTCCCTTCCATTCCCTTTTTCTCTCTCTCTCTTTTTTTTTTTTCAAAAGGTAATTTGGTATGTAAACAGAGTGATTGACTCAAAATAGCAATATATAACATACCAAATACGCAAGAAATCATGTCAAGTTAGACAAACCAAGTACAGCAAGTACTATTCATGTAAATATCGAAATGTCACAAGTGAAACACATTCAGTAGCAGTGCAGGGCAAAACAGGAAGAAAACACAACGTGCCGTTCCACACTTGACTAAACACTTCCCCATCCGATCTCTCACTTCCCTTACTATCCGAGCTATACATCCGTTAACACTTTACACTTACTCTCACCAAACATTAGCCCAATCCTGCTTCCACAAAAGATCGCAAATCCTTAGTACTACCCTCAACTCCCTCGTACTCGGGTACAAGAATCCGAGATAATTCACCACTCGAGCTGGCCAGTCCCAAGTGTAAATTATCTACAATCGAGATTCCTACCAGACGTACATCTCGGTTGTCCTCGAGTACCATAATAAAGATTTAAAACCTAGGACGATTCATGATTCATAGCTTATGCTCAAAGGAGCACTTAGTCCTTTACACTTATTCACACAATCAGGACCATACACCACTTGGCCCAAGCTCACTCCGCGCAGAGACCACGCGAAGCTGCTCTGATACCACCTGTGACAGCCCCACCTTATCCTAAGGCGAACCAAAGGGTTCGGCGGACCGCCTGCCCAACTCTCGCCAGGACTCGTTCACTCACATCAAAGAAAGTAAGATAAAGCCTCGAGAATAAGCGGAAACGAAACCCAGACTTGAAACATATACTTACATTTATCCCAAACTCAACCAATTACATAGTCCCAAATATATACACAAGCTCCGCATTCCCAATATGCTCAACCTTCTCCAAGCACTAGAACGAAAGCAAAAGCCAAAAACAATACAAAAGGCTAAACTATACTATACAGGTCTCTCGCCCTTACTCGCAACCCCTGTTAAGGAAAAACAAAAGACGTGGAATGAGCTAAAAAGCCCAGCGAGGTTCTATATACTCAACTAAGCAATTAAACAAGGACATTAGCACATAACAACAAGTAATCCAAATAACATTTACAATATAAAGCAAGAGTAACACATTCATTAAAAGGATACGTGAAGCCATTCGTTCGTTCGTTCATCGACCATCCATTCCTTCAATCATTTAGAAAAATTTCATTTGTCATTGAAATCCCTCCGTCATTCTTGCCATTCATTCGTTCATTTCGTTCTTCCCCTTCTGGCCAGCGCACTGGCCAGTCCTTCCCAAACTTCGTGGTCATACTCGAGTTATACCAAACATTCACATTAACCCAGAGTCACTAATCGCCCGACCGAGTCCGCTTCTGGCTCGAGTCGACCAGTAACAAAAGGCAAGGGCCCCAGTTCAGCCAGAAGGCTTACATTCATGCACAAGTAACATTTAATCATTCAATCATTCCAATGTCACGTTCATTTGGGCCGAGTGCGATAAAGTACACACTCGCCTAGTAAAAATCATTTTTGCAATCATTGAGAACATTTAACATTTAATCAAGTATTTCAACTAGCCACATAGTCAATGAAACATAACGTATATAGAACACTCACCTAAGCAAGCAAAACGTCCAAAGCATCCCTCCGGATCTCAACCCTAGTCTCCAAGAAACCCTAAGAGTAATCAGAGAATACATTATGGTTCTATCATCAAAATATGTGGGTGAGTCAAAGAAATCCGAATAAAACTAATACAAAGTAAAAGTATGATTTTAGAAGTGGAAAGAGTACATTTTGATCAAAGGAAATGAGTAACTAAAGGTTTCCAAACCAAACATGAAAACTAAATTCAGAAGGGTTTTAGAAAATTTCATCGGAAAATTTGGAACAGTTGCCACGTCAGAATCTGGCCAGAACTTGGCCGGCTACACGGCCGGATAATGAACTGTAGTTTTTTCCTCATTTTTCGTAAAACGTGTTTTTGGCTCAAAACTAACACATTTGCAAAGAATTAATGTATAACAAGTATCTTGGTTAAAAATCATATGAGAAAGGTAATTAAATACCTTGAATTCACACTTTAAAACCTTGCGCGTTAAAATTAGGTTTTGTGGCCGAGAAACCCTAGGCCACTCCTTTTGTTTCGGAACGAAAATGAACACGTATTTGAAGTTCGAAACTCGACAATTGGAACCAAACATTATGGTACAAATGGAAACGTACAAATGCAAGTAAAATAGCTCACATAACACTACTCAAGTGGCACTAAGCTACTCTAAGCAAAGCAAATCCAATGCATCACAAAATCACATTCCAATCTCATTTCCATTCACTCAAGTTCAAGAAAATAAACGGACAGCATTTCCCCTTGTTTTTCCTTACTTTCCAAAACACAACCCAACCACCAAATCATATCATTCAACCACAATTGCAAATACCAACCATAAGCTATCAAACACCCTTAAAATGCAACCAATTGAAACTTTACAACCATCCAAAACCAGGCCCAAATATTCCATCATAACTCAGCACACACAACTCCAATTCAGTTGATTCCAAAGCCATATGAAAGCTAAGATACAAGGCTACAACTCTTAAGAAGGCATCAAAAGCTAATTCATTCATCTTCCCAGCCAAAAGAGCCAATTACAGAGGCTGATTACCATTCTCGGACAGAAACAGGGCAGCAGGGGTAAAATAGTCATTTCACAGGCTACACTGCTCCGATTGAGCTGAAATTTTACAGGCATAATCTACACTCAATTCTCTACAACTTTCATGTTTTGAGCTAAGTCCAATTCGGTCTCCATCATGACCGAACAACACTGATCAGATTAGGGCAGAAAAATTCCCAATAAATCAGAAATCTAACCAACTCTCCACTAATCCACAAAATCATCCATTAATCATGTTAGCAAGCCACCATAGGCCACTAATTTTGCAACTATTGGAAACAAAAAGGATGTTCTTAGCAATCTTACCTTGAAACCTCAAAGAAAGTTGGTAGCTTAGACTTCCTCCTCCCAAAACAAACTCCACCAAGGCCTTCAATTTCCCTTAGCTAGCACTTGTATGGTGTAGTTTTCAATTTGGTTGGTTAAAACTCAAGATTTGGGCAAGGATTGAAGCTAGAAATGGAAGAGGTTTTCCTTGTTTTTCTCTTCATGAAGTTCGGCCAAGGCAAGGGAAAATGAAAGGAAAATTGGTCAAAATTTTGGTTTGAAGAAAGTTAATCTTCTTGGTCAAAGTCCAACTTCCAATCAAAACATGACACATGGCCTCTTGAAGTTTCTAAGCTTATCTATTCTCCTCCAATGATTCAAGTAGCTAACTAACCTCTAATTATCTTCTAACACCATGTAGAATAATATCACTTAGTAGTTCATCACCTAATCGGCAAAATTATATCGCACTAGCGGGCCCCACATCTAACAAATGCACTTCAAGTTACGCACACTAACTTGTACTAGCAAAATGATTTAAAAAATTGTACTTACTTGTAAAATGTACAAAACATTTAATATTTTCAAAGGACAGTAAAATATAGGCACAGAAATAAAATAATACTTGAAAATGTGAAAATTTTCGGGTTCTCACACTCTCTCCCCCTTAAGAAATTTCGTCCTCGAAATTTAACCTTCTGTTTCCTCATGGAATCCCGGAGCTTGTTGCGGTTCTATGGCATATACCTGAGCTGGTGTTTTTGTTCGGTTCCCTCGTTCGTTAGTCGGTTTCGGTTTGGCTCCACTTACTTGTTGAGTACTAGCCTCTCGTGGCTGCTTCTTCGGACAATTACTCAAACTGATGCTCACCACTCCCACAGATCAAACACTTTCGCCCTTTTCTCCAACAGTCATTCTCAGTGTGGTTTGCCTTTCCACAATAGTCACAAGCCAAGCGAGGAATTACGGTTTGGCTTTCGCGAGAAGTCTTCTCAGGTACTATCTGACTTCCTTTTGTAGATCCCTCATATAGTGCTCCAAATGTCCAGGGTGGATGAGGAAAATGGTTCACTTTTGGCACTTTGGAGGGCGTTGTCTTTTCCCCAAATTCTTCCGGTATGCTACTAGGTGCGCCCCTTTTCCGTACTTGAAAAGCTTTTACTTGTGCTTTTGCATCCTCAATTCTTTGTGCTTTCTCAAGAGCTTCCGTAAAGGTATTAACTTGAACCGCAGCTTCTTGAATTTCCAAATTCAAGCCTTGGATAAACCGCCTTATCCTTCTTCGCTCAGTAACCACTAATTCAGAGGCGAACTTGGATAATTTAGTGAATTTCGTCTCATATTCGGCCACACTCAGGGTTCCTTGACGCAATCCAATAAATTCGTCCTCCCTCCTTTCTTGGACCAGAGGTGGGAGGTATTTCTCGTAAAATTCCCGTGTAAAGTTTACCCATGTCCACGCAGTTTGTTCTCTCTCCCATTTGGCCCTAATAACATTCCACCATGCTCTGGCTGGTCCTTCAAATTGAAATACAGCAAAGTTCACTTGTCTTTGCTCCGTGTAGTTTAGGGCGGCGAAGATGTTAATCATTACTTCTAACCACTGTTCAGCTATATCTGGATCAGATCCTCCAAGGAATTTGGGAGGATTAAACTTTTGAAACCTTTCCAAAGCCCTATCTTCTCCTACCTCTCTTATCTCAGGGTTCTGAGGTTGATTTACTGGCAATTGGCCTTGTTGATCTACCAATCGCGCGAGGATACTAGTCATTTGTTGTATTGCCGTCGCTACTTGGTCTCCGGCCTCAACCCTCGGTCCACGCTCTTGCTCAGTTACTGTTGCTCTTTCTTTACTGGGTTCTCGAGCTTGCCTAGCCCCACGGCCACGACCAGCTCCACGTCCGCGTCCACGACTACGTCTCCCTTCCATTCCCTTTTTCTCTCTCTCTCTTTTTTTTTTTTCAAAAGGTAATTTGGTATGTAAACAGAGTGATTGACTCAAAATAGCAATATATAACATACCAAATACGCAAGAAATCATGTCAAGTTAGACAAACCAAGTACAGCAAGTACTATTCATGTAAATATCGAAATGTCACAAGTGAAACACATTCAGTAGCAGTGCAGGGCAAAACAGGAAGAAAACACAACGTGCCGTTCCACACTTGACTAAACACTTCCCCATCCGATCTCTCACTTCCCTTACTATCCGAGCTATACATCCGTTAACACTTTACACTTACTCTCACCAAACATTAGCCCAATCCTGCTTCCACAAAAGATCGCAAATCCTTAGTACTACCCTCAACTCCCTCGTACTCGGGTACAAGAATCCGAGATAATTCACCACTCGAGCTGGCCAGTCCCAAGTGTAAATTATCTACAATCGAGATTCCTACCAGACGTACATCTCGGTTGTCCTCGAGTACCATAATAAAGATTTAAAACCTAGGACGATTCATGATTCATAGCTTATGCTCAAAGGAGCACTTAGTCCTTTACACTTATTCACACAATCAGGACCATACACCACTTGGCCCAAGCTCACTCCGCGCAGAGACCACGCGAAGCTGCTCTGATACCACCTGTGACAGCCCCACCTTACCCTAAGGCGAACCAAAGGGTTCGGCGGACCGCCTGCCCAGCTCTCGCCAGGACTCGTTCACTCACATCAAAGAAAGTAAGATAAAGCCTCGAGAATAAGCGGAAACGAAACCCAGACTTGAAACATATACTTACATTTATCCCAAATTCAACCAATTACATAGTCCCAAATATATACACAAGCTCCGCATTCCCAATATGCTCAACCTTCTCCAAGCACTAGAACGAAAGCAAAAGCCAAAACAATACAAAAGGCTAAACTATACTATACAGGTCTCTCGCCCTTGCTCGCAACCCCTGTTAAGGAAAAACAAAAGACGTGGAATGAGCTAAAAGCCCCAGCGAGGTTCTATATACTCAACTAAGCAATTAAACAAGGACATTAGCACATAAACAACAAGTAATTCCAAATACATTTACCAATATAAAGCAAGAGTAACACATTCATAAAAGGATACGTGAAAAGCCATTCGTTCGTTCGTTCATCGACCATCCATTCCTTCCATCATTTAGAAAAATTTTCATTTGTCATTGAAAATCCCTCCGTCATTCTTGCCATTCATTCGTTCATTTCGTTCTTCCCTTCTGGCCAGCGCACTGGCCAGTCCTTCCCAAACTTCGTGGTCATACTCGAGTATACCAAACATTCACATTAACCCAGAGTCACTAATCGCCCGACCGAGTCCGCTTCTGGCTCGAGTCGACCAGTAACCAAAAAGGCAAGGGCCCAGTTCAGCCAGAAGGCTTACATTCATGCACAAGTAACATTTAATCATTCAATCATTCCAATGTCACGTTCATTTGGGCCGAGTGCGATAAAGTACACACTCGCCTAGTAAAAAATCATTTTTGCAATCATTGAGAACATTTAACATTTAATCAAGTATTTCAACTAGCCACATAGTCAATGAAACATTAACGTATATAGAACACTCACCTAAGCAAGCAAAACGTCCAAAGTATCCCCTCCGGATCTCAACCCTAGTCTCCAAGAAACCCTAAGAGTAAATCAAGAGAATACATTATGGTTCTATCATCAAAATATGTGGGTGAGTCAAAGAAATCCGAATAAAACTAATACAAAGTAAAAGTATGATTTTAGAAGTGGAAAAGAGTACATTTTGATCAAAGGAAATGAGTAACTAAAGGTTTTCCAAACAAACATGAAAACTAAATTCAGAAGGGTTTTAGAAAATTTCATCGGGAAAATTTGGAACAGTTGCCACGTCAGAATCTGGCCAGAACTTGGCCGGCTACACGGCCGGATAATGAACAGTAGTTTTTTCCTCATTTTTTCCAGTTAAAACGTGTTTTTGGCTCAAAACTAACACATTTGCAAAGAATTAATGTATAACAAGTATCTTGGTTAAAAATCATATGAGAAAGGTAATTAATACCTTGAATTCACACTTTAAAAACCTTGCGCGTTAAAAATTAGGTTTTTGTGGCCGAGAAACCCTAGGCCACTCCTTTTGTTTCGGAACGAAAATGAACACGTATTTGAAGTTCGAAACTCGACAATTGGAACCCAAACATTATGGTACAAATGGAAACGTACAAATGCAAGTAAAATAGCTTCACATAACACACTCAAGTGGCACAAGCTACTCTAAGCAAAGCAAATCCAATGCATCACAAAATCACATTCCAATCTCATTTCCATTCACTTCAAGTTCAAGAAAATAAACGGACAGCATTTCCCCTTGTTTTTCCTTACTTTCCAAAAACACAACCCAACCACCAAATCATATCATTCAACCACAATTGCCAAATACCAACCATAAGCTATCAAACACCCTTAAAATGCAACCAATTTGAAACTTTACAACCATCCAAACAAACCAGGCCCAAATATTCCATCATAACTCAGCACACACAACTCCAATTCAGTTGATTCCAAAGCCATATGAAGCTAAGATACAAGGCTACAACTCTTAAGAAGGCATTCAAAAGCTAATTCATTCATCTTCCCAGCCAAAAGAGCCAATTACAGAGGCTGATTACCATTCTCGGACAGAAACAGGGCAGCAGGGGTAAAATAGTTCATTTCACAGGCTACAACTGCTCCGATTGAGCTGAAATTTTACAGGCATAATCTACACTCAATTCTCTACAACTTTCATGTTTTGAGCTAAGTCCAATTCGGTCTCCATCATGACCGAACAACACTGATCAGATTAGGGCAGAAAAATTCCCAATAAATCAGAATCTAACCAACTCTCCACTAATCCACAAAATCATCCATTAATCATGTTAGCAAGCCACCATTAGGCCACTAATTTGCAAACTATTGGAAACAAAAAGGATGTTCTTAGCAATCTTACCTTGAAACCTCAAAGAAAGTTGGTAGCTTAGACTTCCTCCTCCCAAAACAAACTCCACCAAGGCCTTCCAATTTCCCTTAGCTAGCACTTGTATGGTGTAGTTTTCAATTTGGTTGGTTAAAACTCAAGATTTGGGCAAGGATTGAAGCTAGAAATGGAAGAGGTTTTCCTTGTTTTTCTCTTCATGAAGTTCGGCCAAGGCAAGGGAAAAATGAAAGGAAAATTGGTCAAAATTTTGGTTTGAAGAAAGTTAATCTTCTTGGTCAAAGTCCAACTTCCAATCAAAACATGACACATGGCCTCTTTGAAGTTTCTAAGGCTTATCTATTCTCCTCCCAATGATTCAAGTAGCTAACTAACCTCTAATTATCTTCTAACACCATGTAGAATAATATCACTTAGTAGTTCATCACCTAATCGGCAAAATTATATCGCACTAGCGGGCCCCACATCTAACAAATGCACTTTCAAGTTACGCACACTAACTTGTACTAGCAAAATGATTTAAAAAATTGTACTTACTTGTAAAATGTACAAAACATTTAATATTTTCAAAGGACAGTAAAATATAGGCACAGAAATAAAATAATACTTGAAAATGTGAAAATTTTTCGGGTTCTCACACTCTCTCCCCCTTAAGAAATTTCGTCCTCGAAATTTAACCTTTCTGTTTCCTCATGGAATCCCGGAGCTTGTTGCGGTTCTATGGCATATACCTGAGCTGGTGTTTTTGTTCGGTTCCCTTCGTTCGTTAGTCCGGTTTCGGTTTGGCTCCACTTACTTGTTTGAGTACTAGCCTCTCGTGGCTGCTTCTTCGGACAATTACTCAAACTGATTGCTCACCACTCCCACAGATCAAACCACTTTCGCCCTTTTCTCCAACAGTCATTCTCAGTGTGGTTTGCCTTTCCCACAATAGTCACAAAGCCAAGCGAGGAATTACGGTTTGGCTTTCGCGAAGAAGTCTTCTCAGGTACTATCTGACTTCCTTTTGTAGATCCCTCATATAGTGCTCCAAATGTCCAGGGTGGATGAGGGAAATGGTTCACTTTTGGCACTTTGGAGGGCGTTGTCTTTTCCCCAAATTCTTCCGGTATGCTACTAGGTGCGCCCCTTTTCCGTACTTGGAAAAGCTTTTACTTGTGCTTTTGCATCCTCAATTCTTTGTGCTTTCTCAAGAAGGCTTCCGTAAAGGTATTAACTTGAACCGCAGCTTCTTGAATTTCCAAATTCAAGCCTTGGATAAACCGCCTTATCCTTCTTCGCTCAGTAACCACTAATTCAGAGGCGAACTTGGATAATTTAGTGAATTTCGTCTCATATTCGGCCACACTCAGGGTTCCTTGACGCAATCCATAAATTCGTCCTCCCTCCTTTCTTGGACCAGAGGTGGGAGGTATTTCTCGTAAAATTCCCGTGTTAAAGTTTACCCATGTCCACGCAGTTTGTTCTCTCTCCCATTTGGCCCTAATAACATTCCACCATGCTCTGGCTGGTCCTTTCAAATTGAAATTACAGCAAAGTTCACTTTGTCTTTGCTCCGTGTAGTTTAGGGCGGCGAAGATGTTAATCATTACTTCTAACCACTGTTCAGGCTATATCTGGATCAGATCCTCCAAGGAATTTGGGAGGATTAAACTTTTGAAACCTTTCCAAAGCCCTATCTTCTCCTACCTCTCTTATCTCAGGGTTTCTGAGGTTGATTTACTGGCAATTGGCCTTGTGATCTACCAATCGCGCGAGGATACTAGTCATTTGTTGTATTGCCGTCGCTACTTGGGTCTCCGGCCTCAACCCTCGCGTCCACGCTCTTGCTCAGTTACTGTTGCTCTTTCTTTACTGGGTTCTCGAGCTTGCCTAGCCCCACGCCACGACCAGCTCCACGTCCGCCGTCCACGACTACGTCTCCCTTTCCATTCCCTTTTTCTCTCTCTCTCTTTTTTTTTTTTTCAAAAGGTAATTTGGTATGTAAACAGAGTGATTGACTCAAAATAGCAATATATAACATACCAAATACGCAAGAAATCATGTCAAGTTAGACAAACCAAGTACAGCAAGTACTATTCATGTAAATATCGAAATGTCACAAGTGAAACACATTCAGTAGCAGTGCAGGGCAAAACAGGAAGAAAACACAACGTGCCGTTCCACACTTGACTAAACACTTCCCCATCCGATCTCTCACTTCCCTTACTATCCGAGCTATACATCCGTTAACACTTACACTTACTCTCACCAAAACATTAGCCCAATCCTGCTTCCACAAAAGATCGCAAATCCTTAGTACTACCCTCAACTCCCTCGTACTCGGGTACAAGAATCCGAGATAATTCACCACTCGAGCTGGCCAGTCCCAAGTGTAAATTATCTACAATCGAGATTCCTACCAGACGTACATCTCGGTTGTCCTCGAGTACCATAATAAAGATTTAAAACCTAGACGATTCATGATTCATAGCTTATGCTCAAAGGAGCACTTAGTCCTTTACACTTATTCACACAATCAGGACCATACACCACTTGGCCCAAGCTCACTCCGCGCAGAGACCACGCGAAGCTGCTCTGATACCACCTGTGACAGCCCCACCTTACCCTAAGGCGAACCAAAGGGTTCGGCGGGACCGCCTGCCCAGCTCTCGCCAGGACTCGTTCACTCACATCAAAGAAAGTAGATAAAGCCTCGAGAATAAGCGGAAACGAAACCCAGACTTGAAACATATACTTACATTATTCCCCAAATTCAACCAATTTACATAGTCCCAAATATATACACAAGCTCCGCATTCCCAAATATGCTCAACCTTCTCCAAGCACTAGAACGAAAGCAAAAGCCAAAACAATACAAAAGGGCTAAACTATACTATACAGGTCTCTCGCCCTTGCTCGCAACCCCTGTTAAGGAAAACAAAAGACGTGGAATGAGCTAAAAGCCCCAGCGAGGTTCTATATACTCAACTAAGCAATTAAACAAGGACATTAGCACATAACAACAAGTAATCCAAATAACATTTACAATATAAAGCAAGAGTAACACATTCATTAAAAGGATACGTGAAGCCATTCGTTCGTTCGTTCCATCGACCATCCATTCCTTCAATCATTTAGAAAAATTTCATTTGTCATTGGAAAATCCCTCCGTCATTCTTGCCATTCATTCGTTCATTTCGTTCTTCCCCTTCTGGCCAGCGCACTGGCCAGTCCTTCCCAAACTTCGTGGTCATACTCGAGTATACAAACATTCACATTAACCCAGAGTCACTAATCGCCGCGACCGAGTCCGCTTCTGGCTCGAGCGTACCAGTAACAAAAGGCAAGGGCCCAGTTCAGCCAGAAGCTTACATTCATGCACAAGTAACATTTAATCATTCAATCATTCCAATGTCACGTTCATTTGGGCCGAGTGCGATAAAGTACACACTCGCCTAGTAAAAATCATTTTTGCAATCATTGAGAACATTTAACATTTAATCAAGTATTTCAACTAGCCACATAGTCAATGAAACATAACGTATATAGAACACTCACCTAAGCAAGCAAAACGTCCAAAGTATCCCTCCGGATCTCAACCCTAGTCTCCAAGAAACCCTAAGAGTAATCAAGAGAATACATTATGGTTCTATCATCAAAATATGTGGGTGAGTCAAAGAAATCCGAATAAAAACTAATACAAAGTAAAAGTATGATTTTAGAAGTGGAAAGAGTACATTTTTGATCAAAAGGAAATGAGTTAACTAAAGGTTTTCCAAACCAAACATGAAAACTAAATTCAGAAGGGTTTTAGAAAATTTCATCGGAAAATTTGGAACAGTTGCCACGTCAGAATCTGGCCAGAACTTGGCCGGCTACACGGCCGGATAATGAACAGTAGTTTTTTCCTCATTTTTCGTAAAACGTGTTTTTGGCTCAAAACTAACACATTTGCAAAGAATTAATGTATAACAAGTATCTTGGTTAAAAATCATATGAGGAAAGGTAATTAAATACCTTGAATCACACTTTAAAACCTTGCGCGTTAAAATTAGGTTTTTGTGGCCGAGAAACCCTAGGCCACTCCTTTTGTTTCGGAACGAAAATGAACAACGTATTTGAAGTTCGAAACTCGACAATTGGAACCAAACATTATGGTACAAATGGAAACGTACAAATGCAAGTAAAATAGCTCACATAACAATACTCAAGTGGCACTAAGCTACTCTAAGCAAAGCAAATCCAATGCATCACAAAATCACATTCCAATCTCAATTTTCCATTCACTCAAGTTTCAAGAAAATAAACGGACAGCATTTCCCCTTGTTTTTCCTTACTTTCCAAAACACAACCCAACCACCAAATCATATCATTCAACCACAATTGCAAATACCAACCATAAGCTATCAAACACCCTTAAAATGCAACCAATTGAAACTTTACAACCATCCAAAACCAGGCCCAAATATTCCATCATAACTCAGCACACACAACTCCAATTCAGTTGATTCCAAAGCCATATGAAAGCTAAGATACAAGGCTACAACTCTTAAGAAGGCATCAAAAGCTAATTCATTCATCTTCCCAGCCAAAAGAGCCAATTACAGAGGCTGATTACCATTCTCGGACAGAAACAGGGCAGCAGGGGTAAAATAGTCATTTCACAGGCTACACTGCTCCGATTGAGCTGAAATTTTACAGGCATAATCTACACTCAATTCTCTACAACTTTCATGTTTTGAGCTAAGTCCAATTCGGTCTCCATCATGACCGAACAACACTGATCAGATTAGGGCAGAAAAATTCCCAATAAATCAGAAATCTAACCAACTCTCCACTAATCCACAAAATCATCCATTAATCATGTTAGCAAGCCACCATAGGCCACTAATTTGCAACTATTGGAAACAAAAAGGATGTTCTTAGCAATCTTACCTTGAAACCTCAAAGAAAGTTGGTAGCTTAGACTTCCTCCTCCCAAAACAACTCCACCAAGGCCTTCAATTTCCCTTAGCTAGCACTTGTATGGTGTAGTTTTCAATTTGGTTGGTTAAAACTCAAGATTTGGGCAAGGATTGAAGCTAGAAATGGAAGAGGTTTTCCTTGTTTTTCTCTTCATGAAGTTCGGCCAAGGCAAGGGAAAATGAAAGGAAAATTGGTCAAAATTTTGGTTTGAAGAAAGTTAATCTTCTTGGTCAAAGTCCAACTTCCAATCAAAACATGACACATGGCCTCTTGAAGTTTCTAAGCTTATCTATTCTCCTCCAATGATTCAAGTAGCTAACTAACCTCTAATTATCTTCTAACACCATGTAGAATAATATCACTTAGTAGTTCATCACCTAATCGGCAAAATTATATCGCACTAGCGGGCCCCACATCTAACAAATGCACTTCAAGTTACGCACACTAACTTGTACTAGCAAAATGATTTAAAAAATTGTACTTACTTGTAAAATGTACAAAACATTTAATATTTTCAAAGGACAGTAAAATATAGGCACAGAAATAAAATAATACTTGAAAATGTGAAAATTTTCGGGTTCTCACACTCTCTCCCCCTTAAGAAATTTCGTCCTCGAAATTTAACCTTCTGTTTCCTCATGGAATCCCGGAGCTTGTTGCGGTTCTATGGCATATACCTGAGCTGGTGTTTTTGTTCGGTTCCCTCGTTCGTTAGTCGGTTTCGGTTTGGCTCCACTTACTTGTTGAGTACTAGCCTCTCGTGGCTGCTTCTTCGGACAATTACTCAAACTGATGCTCACCACTCCCACAGATCAAACACTTTCGCCCTTTTCTCCAACAGTCATTCTCAGTGTGGTTTGCCTTTCCACAATAGTCACAAGCCAAGCGAGGAATTACGGTTTGGCTTTCGCGAGAAGTCTTCTCAGGTACTATCTGACTTCCTTTTGTAGATCCCTCATATAGTGCTCCAAATGTCCAGGGTGGATGAGGGAAATGGTTCACTTTTGGCACTTTGGAGGGCGTTGTCTTTTCCCCAAATTCTTCCGGTATGCTACTAGGTGCGCCCCTTTTCCGTACTTGAAAAGCTTTTACTTGTGCTTTTGCATCCTCAATTCTTTGTGCTTTCTCAAGAGCTTCCGTAAAGGTATTAACTTGAACCGCAGCTTCTTGAATTTCCAAATTCAAGCCTTGGATAAACCGCCTTATCCTTCTTCGCTCAGTAACCACTAATTCAGAGGCGAACTTGGATAATTTAGTGAATTTCGTCTCATATTCGGCCACACTCAGGGTTCCTTGACGCAATCCAATAAATTCGTCCTCCCTCCTTTCTTGGACCAGAGGTGGGAGGTATTTCTCGTAAAATTCCCGTGTAAAGTTTACCCATGTCCACGCAGTTTGTTCTCTCTCCCATTTGGCCCTAATAACATTCCACCATGCTCTGGCTGGTCCTTCAAATTGAAATACAGCAAAGTTCACTTGTCTTTGCTCCGTGTAGTTTAGGGCGGCGAAGATGTTAATCATTACTTCTAACCACTGTTCAGCTATATCTGGATCAGATCCTCCAAGGAATTTGGGAGGATTAAACTTTTGAAACCTTTCCAAAGCCCTATCTTCTCCTACCTCTCTTATCTCAGGGTTCTGAGGTTGATTTACTGGCAATTGGCCTTGTTGATCTACCAATCGCGCGAGGATACTAGTCATTTGTTGTATTGCCGTCGCTACTTGGTCTCCGGCCTCAACCCTCGGTCCACGCTCTTGCTCAGTTACTGTTGCTCTTTCTTTACTGGGTTCTCGAGCTTGCCTAGCCCCACGGCCACGACCAGCTCCACGTCCGCGTCCACGACTACGTTTCCTTCCAATTCCCTTTTTTCTCTCTCTCTCTTTTTTTTTTTCAAAAGGTAATTTGGTATGTAAACAGAGTGATTGACTCAAAATAGCAATATATAACATACCAAATACGCAAGGAAATCATGTCAAGTTAGACAAACCAAGTACAGCAAGTACTATTCATGTAAATATCGAAATGTCACAAGTGAAACACATTCAGTAGCAGTGCAGGGCAAAACAGGAAGAAAACACAACGTGCCGTTCCACACTTGATAAACACTTCCCCATCCGATCTCTTCACTTCCCTTACTATCCGAGCTATACATCCGTTAACACTTTACACTTACTCTACCAAACATTAGCCCAATCCTGCTTCCACAAAAGATCGCAAATCCTTAGTACTACCCTCAACTCCCTCGTACTCGGGTACAAGAATCCGAGATAATTTCACCACTCGAGCTGGCCAGTCCCAAGTGTAAATTATCTTACAATCGAGATTCCTACCAGACGTACATCTCGGTTGTCCTCGAGTACCATAATAAAGATTTAAAACCTAGGACGATTCATGATTCATAGCTTATGCTCAAAGGAGCACTTAGTCCTTTACACTTATTCACACAATCAGGACCATACACCACTTGGCCCAAGCTCACTCCGCGCAGAGACCACGCGAAGCTGCTCTGATACCACCTGTGACAGCCCCACCTTACCCTAAGGCGAACCAAAGGGTTCGGCGGACCGCCTGCCCAGCTCTCGCCAGGACTCGTTCACTCACATCAAAGAAAGTAAGATAAAGCCTCGAGAATAAGCGGAAACGAAACCCAGACTTGAAACATATACTTACATTTATCCCAAATTCAACCAATTACATAGTCCCAAATATATACACAAGCTCCGCATTCCCAATATGCTCAACCTTCTCCAAGCACTAGAACGAAAGCAAAAGCCAAAACAATACAAAAGGCTAAACTATACTATACAGGTCTCTCGCCCTTGCTCGCAACCCCTGTTAAGGAAAAACAAAAGACGTGGAATGAGCTAAAAGCCCAGCGAGGTTCTATATACTCAACTAAGCAATTAAACAAGGACATTAGCACATAACAACAAGTAATCCAAATAACATTTACAATATAAAGCAAGAGTAACACATTCATTAAAAGGATACGTGAAGCCATTCGTTCGTTCGTTCATCGACCATCCATTCCTTCAATCATTTAGAAAAATTTCATTTGTCATTGAAAATCCCTCCGTCATTCTTGCCATTCATTCGTTCATTTCGTTCTTCCCCTTCTGGCCAGCGCACTGGCCAGTCCTTCCCAAACTTCGTGGTCATACTCGAGTATACCAAACATTCACATTAACCCAGAGTCACTAATCGCCCGACCGAGTCCGCTTCTGGCTCGAGTCGACCAGTAACAAAAGGCAAGGGCCCAGTTCAGCCAGAAGGCTTACATTCATGCACAAGTAACATTTAATCATTCAATCATTCCAATGTCACGTTCATTTGGGCCGAGTGCGATAAAGTACACACTCGCCTAGTAAAAATCATTTTTGCAATCATTGAGAACATTTAACATTTAATCAAGTATTTCAACTAGCCACATAGTCAATGAAACATAACGTATATAGAACACTCACCTAAGCAAGCAAAACGTCCAAAGTATCCCTCCGGATCTCAACCCTAGTCTCCAAGAAACCCTAAGAGTAATCAAGAGAATACATTATGGTTCTATCATCAAAATATGTGGGTGAGTCAAAGAAATCCGAATAAAACTAATACAAAGTAAAAGTATGATTTTAGAAGTGGAAAGAGTACATTTTGATCAAAGGAAATGAGTAACTAAAGGTTTTCCAAACCAAACATGAAAACTAAATTCAGAAGGGTTTTAGAAAATTTCATCGGAAAATTTGGAACAGTTGCCACGTCAGAATCTGGCCAGAACTTGGCCGGCTACACGGCCGGATAATGAACAGTAGTTTTTTCCTCATTTTTCGTAAAACGTGTTTTTGGCTCAAAACTAACACATTTGCAAAGAATTAATGTATAACAAGTATCTTGGTTAAAAATCATATGAGAAAGGTAATTAAATACCTTGAATTCACACTTTAAAACCTTGCGCGTTAAAATTAGGTTTTGTGGCCGAGAAACCCTAGGCCACTCCTTTTGTTTCGGAACGAAAATGAACACGTATTTGAAGTTCGAAACTCGACAATTGGAACCAAACATTATGGTACAAATGGAAACGTACAAATGCAAGTAAAATAGCTCACATAACACTACTCAAGTGGCACTAAGCTACTCTAAGCAAAGCAAATCCAATGCATCACAAAATCACATTCCAATCTCATTTCCATTCACTCAAGTTCAAGAAAATAAACGGACAGCATTTCCCCTTGTTTTTCCTTACTTTCCAAAACACAACCCAACCACCAAATCATATCATTCAACCACAATTGCAAATACCAACCATAAGCTATCAAACACCCTTAAAATGCAACCAATTGAAACTTTACAACCATCCAAAACCAGGCCCAAATATTCCATCATAACTCAGCACACACAACTCCAATTCAGTTGATTCCAAAGCCATATGAAAGCTAAGATACAAGGCTACAACTCTTAAGAAGGCATCAAAAGCTAATTCATTCATCTTCCCAGCCAAAAGAGCCAATTACAGAGGCTGATTACCATTCTCGGACAGAAACAGGGCAGCAGGGGTAAAATAGTCATTTCACAGGCTACACTGCTCCGATTGAGCTGAAATTTTACAGGCATAATCTACACTCAATTCTCTACAACTTTCATGTTTTGAGCTAAGTCCAATTCGGTCTCCATCATGACCGAACAACACTGATCAGATTAGGGCAGAAAAATTCCCAATAAATCAGAAATCTAACCAACTCTCCACTAATCCACAAAATCATCCATTAATCATGTTAGCAAGCCACCATAGGCCACTAATTTGCAACTATTGGAAACAAAAAGGATGTTCTTAGCAATCTTACCTTGAAACCTCAAAGAAAGTTGGTAGCTTAGACTTCCTCCTCCCAAAACAACTCCACCAAGGCCTTCAATTTCCCTTAGCTAGCACTTGTATGGTGTAGTTTTCAATTTGGTTGGTTAAAACTCAAGATTTGGGCAAGGATTGAAGCTAGAAATGGAAGAGGTTTTCCTTGTTTTTCTCTTCATGAAGTTCGGCCAAGGCAAGGGAAAATGAAAGGAAAATTGGTCAAAATTTTGGTTTGAAGAAAGTTAATCTTCTTGGTCAAAGTCCAACTTCCAATCAAAACATGACACATGGCCTCTTGAAGTTTCTAAGCTTATCTATTCTCCTCCAATGATTCAAGTAGCTAACTAACCTCTAATTATCTTCTAACACCATGTAGAATAATATCACTTAGTAGTTCATCACCTAATCGGCAAAATTATATCGCACTAGCGGGCCCCACATCTAACAAATGCACTTCAAGTTACGCACACTAACTTGTACTAGCAAAATGATTTAAAAAATTGTACTTACTTGTAAAATGTACAAAACATTTAATATTTTCAAAGGACAGTAAAATATAGGCACAGAAATAAAATAATACTTGAAAATGTGAAAATTTTCGGGTTCTCACACTCTCTCCCCCTTAAGAAATTTCGTCCTCGAAATTTAACCTTCTGTTTCCTCATGGAATCCCGGAGCTTGTTGCGGTTCTATGGCATATACCTGAGCTGGTGTTTTTGTTCGGTTCCCTCGTTCGTTAGTCGGTTTCGGTTTGGCTCCACTTACTTGTTGAGTACTAGCCTCTCGTGGCTGCTTCTTCGGACAATTACTCAAACTGATGCTCACCACTCCCACAGATCAAACACTTTCGCCCTTTTCCAACAGTCATTCTCAGTGTGGTTTGCCTTTCCACAATAGTCACAAGCCAAGCGAGGAATTACGGTTTGGCTTTCGCGAGAAGTCTTCTCAGGTACTATCTGACTTCCTTTTGTAGATCCCTCATATAGTGCTCCAAATGTCCAGGGTGGATGAGGGAAATGGTTCACTTTTGGCACTTTGGAGGGCGTTGTCTTTTCCCCAAATTCTTCCGGTATGCTACTAGGTGCGCCCCTTTTCCGTACTTGAAAAGCTTTTACTTGTGCTTTTGCATCCTCAATTCTTTGTGCTTTCTCAAGAGCTTCCGTAAAGGTATTAACTTGAACCGCAGCTTCTTGAATTTCCAAATTTCAAGCCTTGGATAAACCGCCTTATCCTTCTTCGCTCAGTAACCACTAATTCAGAGGCGAACTTGGATAATTTAGTGAATTTCGTCTCATATTCGGCCACACTCAGGGTTCCTTGACGCAATCCAATAAATTCGTCCTCCCTCCTTTCTTGGACCAGAGGTGGGAGGTATTTCTCGTAAAATTCCCGTGTAAGTTTACCCATGTCCACGCAGTTTGTTCTCTCTCCCATTTGGCCCTAATAACATTCCACCATGCTCTGGCTGGTCCTTCAAATTGAAATACAGCAAAGTTCACTTGTCTTTGCTCCGTGTAGTTTAGGCGGCGAAGATGTTAATCATTACTTCTAACCACTGTTCAGCTATATCTGATCAGATCCTCCAGGAATTTGGCGAGGATTAAACTTTTGAAACCTTTCCAAAGCCCTATCTTCTCCTACCTCTCTTATCTCAGGGTTCTGGGTTATTTACTGGCAATTGGCCTTGTTGATCTACCAATCGCGCGAGATACTAGTCATTTGTTGTATTGCCGTCGCTACTTGGGTCTCCGGCCTCAACCCTCGGTCCACGCTCTTGGCTCAGTTACTGTTGCTCTTTCTTTACTGTGGTTCTCGAGCTTGCCTAGCCCCACGGCCACGACCAGCTCCACGTCCACGTCCACGACTACGTTCTCTCTCCATTCCCTTTTTTCTCTCTCTCTCTCTTTTTTTTTCAAAAGGTTAATTTGGTATGTAAACAGAGTGATTGACTCAAAATAGCAATATATAACATACCAAATACGCAAGAAATCATGTCAAGTTAGACAAACCAAGTACAGCAAGTACTATTCATGTAAATATCGAAATGTCACAAGTGAAACACATTCAGTAGCAGTGCAGGGCAAAACAGGAAGAAAACACAACGTGCCGTTCCACACTTGACTAAACACTTCCCCATCCGATCTCTCACTTCCCTTACTATCCGAGCTATACATCCGTTAACACTTACACTTACTCTCACCAAACATTAGCCCAATCCTGCTTCCACAAAAGATCGCAAATCCTTAGTACTACCCTCAACTCCCTCGTACTCGGGTACAAGAATCCGAGATAATTCACCACTCGAGCTGGCCAGTCCCAAGTGTAAATTATCTACAATCGAGATTCCTACCAGACGTACATCTCGGTTGTCCTCGAGTACCATAATAAAGATTAAAACCTAGGACGATTCATGATTCATAGCTTATGCTCAAAGGAGCACTTAGTCCTTACACTTATTCACACAATCAGGACCATACACCACTTGGCCCAAGCTCACTCCGCGCAGAGACCACGCGAAGCTGCTCTGATACCACCTGTGACAGCCCCACCTACCCTAAGGCGAACCAAAGGGTTCGGCGGACCGCCTGCCCAACTCTCGCCAGGACTCGTTCACTCACATCAAAGAAAGTAAGATAAAGCCTCGAGAATAAGCGGAAACGAACCCAGACTTGAAACATTATACTTACATTTTATCCCAAACTCAACCAATTACATAGTCCCAAATATATTACACAAGCTCCGCATTCCCAATATGCTCAACCTTCCTCCAAGCACTAGAACGGAAAGCAAAAGCCAAAACAATACAAAAGGCTAAACACTATACTATACAGGTCTCTCGCCCTTGCTCGCAACCCCTGTTAAGGAAAAACAAAGACGTGGAATGAGCTAAAAGCCCAGCGAGGTTCTATATACTCAACTAAGCAATTAAACAAGGACATTAGCACATAACAACAAGTAATCCAAATAACATTTACAATATAAAGCCAAGAGTAAACACATTCATTAAAAGGATACGTGAAGCCATTCGTTCGTTCGTTCATTCGACCATCCATTCGTTCAATCATTTAGAAAAATTTCATTTGTCATTGAAAATCCCTCCGTCATTCTTGCCATTCATTCGTTCATTTCGTTCTTCCCCTTCTGGCCAGCGCACTGGCCAGTCCTTCCCAAACTTCGTGGTCATACTCGAGTATACCAAACATTCACATTAACCCAGAGTCACTAATCGCCCGACCGAGTCCGCTTCTGGCTCGAGTCGACCAGTAACAAAAGGCAAGGGCCCAGTTCAGCCAGAAGGCTTACATTCATGCACAAGTAACATTTAATCATTCAATCATTCCAATGTCACGTTCATTTGGGCCGAGTGCGATAAAGTACACACTCGCCTAGTAAAAATCATTTTTGCAATCATTGAGAACATTTAACATTTAATCAAGTATTTCAACTAGCCACATAGTCAATGAACATAACGTATATAGAACCACTCACCTAAGCAAGCAAAACGTCCAAAGTATCCCTCCGGATCTCAACCCTAGTCTCCAAGAAACCCTAAGAGTAATCAAGAGAATACATTATGGTTCTATCATCAAAATATGTGGGTGAGTCAAAGAAATCCGAATAAAACTAATACAAAGTAAAAGTATGATTTTAGAAGTGGAAAGAGTACATTTTGATCAAAGGAAATGAGTAACTAAAGGTTTCCCAAACCAAACATGAAACTAAATTCAGAAGGGTTTTAGAAAATTTCATCGGAAAATTTGGAACAGTTGGCCACGTCAGAATCTGGCCAGAACTTGGCCGGCTACACGGCCGGATAATGAACAGTAGTTTTTTCCTCATTTTTCGTAAAACGTCGTTTTTGGCTCAAAACTAACACATTTGCAAAGAATTAATGTATAACAAGTATCTTGGTTAAAAAATCATATGAGAAAGGTAATTAAATACCTTGAATTCACACTTTAAAACCTTGCGCGTTAAAATTAGGTTTTGTGGCCGAGAAACCCTAGGCCACTCCTTTTGTTTCGGAACGGAAATGAACACGTATTTGAAGTTCGAAACTCCGACAATTGGAACCAAACATTATGGTACAAATGGAAACGTACAAATGCAAGTAAAATAGCTCACATAACACTACTCAAGTGGCACTAAGCTACTCTAAGCAAAGCAAATCCAATGCATCACAAAATCACATTCCAATCTCATTTCCATTCACTCAAGTTCAAGAAAATAAACGGACAGCATTTCCCCTTGTTTTTCCTTACTTTCCAAAACACAACCCAACCACCAAATCATATCATTCAACCACAATTGCAAATACCAACCATAAGCTATCAAACACCCTTAAAATGCAACCAATTGAAACTTTACAACCATCCAAAACCAGGCCCAAATATTCCATCATAACTCAGCACACACAACTCCAATTCAGTTGATTCCAAAGCCATATGAAAGCTAAGATACAAGGCTACAACTCTTAAGAAGGCATCAAAAGCTAATTCATTCATCTTCCCAGCCAAAAGAGCCAATTACAGAGGCTGATTACCATTCTCGGACAGAAACAGGGCAGCAGGGGTAAAATAGTCATTTCAACAGGCTACACTGCTCCGATTGAGCTGAAATTTTACAGGCATAATCTACACTCAATTCTCTACAACTTTCATGTTTTGAGCTAAGTCCAATTCGGTCTCCATCATGACCGAACAACACTGATCAGATTAGGGCAGAAAAATTTCCAATAAATCAGAAATCTAACCAAACTCTCCACTAATCCACAAAAATCATCCATTAATCATGTTAGCAAGCCACCATAGGCCACTAATTTGCAACTATTGGAAACAAAAAGGATGTTCTTAGCAATCTTACGTTGAAACCTCAAAGAAAGTTGGTAGCTTAGACTTCCTCCTCCCAAAACAACTCCACCAAGGCCTTCAATTTCCCTTAGCTAGCACTTGTATGGTGTAGTTTTCAATTTGGTTGGTTAAAACTCAAGATTTGGGCAAGGATTGAAGCTAGAAATGGAAGAGGTTTTCCTTGTTTTTCTCTTCATGAAGTTCGGCCAAGGCAAGGGAAAATGAAAGGAAAATTGGTCAAAATTTTGGTTTGAAGAAAGTTAATCTTCTTGGTCAAAGTCCAACTTCCAATCAAAACATGACCACATGGCCTCTTGAAGTTTCTAAGCTTATCTATTCTCCTCCAATGATTCAAGTAGCTAACTAACCTCTAATTATCTTCTAACACCATGTAGAATAATATCACTTAGTAGTTCATCACCTAATCGGCAAAATTATATCGCACTAGCGGGCCCCACATCTAACAAATGCACTTCAAGTTACGCACACTAACTTGTACTAGCAAAATGATTTAAAAAATTGTACTTACTTGTAAAATGTACAAAACATTTAATATTTCAAAGGACAGTAAAATATAGGCGCAGAAATAAAATAATACTTGAAAATGTGAAAATTTTCGGGTTCTCACATTTCTCCTCGGTAGGTAAGGGCTTCATCTATTTCGAGTTCCTCCGGTTGTAACACGTGGGTTGGATCAGGATGGTATTTCTTGAGCATCGAAACATGGAAAACGTCATGGATTCTAGATAGGCTTGATGGTAACTCCAGTCGATACGCTACCTTTCCAATTCTTTGGAGAATTTTGAAGGGTCCTACAAAGCGAGGTTGAAGTTTCTTTCCTCTACCCGTCGTGATACTTCGTAATGGAGTAATCTTCAAGAAAACACGGTCTCCAACTTCGAACTCCAAATCCTTCCTTCGGTTGTCGGCGTAGCTCTTTTGTCGGCTTTGAGCGGTCTGGAGCCTTTGACGTATCAGCTTGACCTTTTCTTGTGCATCCTCCATCCACGGAATAATCGTTGGATCTAGAGCTTTTCTTTCTCCCACTTCATCCCAATAAATTGGTGAACGACACCTTCGTCCATAGAGAGCTTCATACGGCGCCATTTGAATCGATGAATGGTAGCTATTATTATAGGCGAACTCTACTAAGGTTAGGTGTTGTCCCCAACTACCCCCAAAATCCAAGATAGAAGTTCTTAACATATCCTCGAGGGTTTGAATTGTTCTTTCAGACTGTCCATCTGTCTGGGGGTGATAGGTAGTGCTAAGGTTGAGTCTAGTTCCCAAGGTTTCTTGAAATTTCTGCCAAAACCTAGACACGAATCTAGGATCTCGGTCGGAAACTATACTCACTGGGACTCCATGTAATCTCACAATTTCATCTCTATACAGCTGAGCTAACTTCTCCATGGAGTACTTCATGTTCACAGGTAAGAAATGAGCTGATTTGGTTAATCGATCTACAACTACCCAAACGGCATCATGTCCTCTTTGCGTCCTTGGCAACCCAGAAACAAAGTCCATTGTAATATTTTCCCACTTCCACTCAGGTATTTCAAGAGGTTGTAACAAGCCGGAGGGTTTTTGGTGTTCAGCCTTAACTTGTTGGCAGATGAGACAGGTCTGCACGTACTGGGCAATTTCTTTCTTCATGTTATCCCACCAATATGTTCCTTTTCAAATCTTGGTACATCTTACTACTGCCTGGGTGGATGGTATACTTCGATCGATGAGCCTCTTCCAAATTTCTTTCTTCAGTGATTCATTCTTAGGCACCACTAACCGATTCCGATACTTTAAAACTCCTTCAGGACCCAAGTTAAAATCAGGGGTTTCTCCCTTTTCCACCTTTTCCTTCCACTTTCGTACCATCGAATCCTCCTCCTGGGCCTCTTTGATTCGTTCTAGTATAACAGAGGTTGCTCGGACATTTCCAAGAATTACCCTTTGATGTTTCAAGTTAGGGTGCCATTCACTAACTGCTTCTAGTATCTCCCACTCCTTAACCATCAATCCAGCTATTTGAGCCTTCCGACTTAAGGCGTCCGCTACTACGTTTGCTTTCCCTGGATGGTAGTTAATTGAGCAGTCATAGTCTTCCAAGAATTCCATCCATCGTCGTTGCCTCATGTTTAATTCTTTTGGGAAAATAGGTACTTAAGGCTCTGGTGGTCGGTATAAACCTCAAAAGTCACCCCGTATAGGTAGTGTCTCCACTTCTTCAGGGCAAATACAACTGCAGCTAGTTCCAAGTCATGAGTTGGGTAGTTTTGCTCGTGAGATTTTAGTTTCCTAGAGGCAAAGGAAATCACGCTCTTATTCTGCATTAGTACACACCCCAAACCTTCCCTCGAAGCATCCGTATACACAGTGAAATTATCCGGTCCATTAGGCAAAACTAGAATAGGAGCCCTAGTTAACCGTCGTTTCAATTCTTGGAAACTATCTTCACACCTAGCATCCCATATAAAACGATCATTCTTCTTGGTCAAGTCGGTTAAAGGACCGGCAAGTTTTGAAAAATCCTTTAAGAAATCGCCGATAGTACCCAGCTAACCCTAGAAAGCTTCGAACCTCCGTGGGATTTTCCGGCCTCTTCCACTCAGTTACTGCTTCTACTTTCGCCGGATCGACTGTGATGCCCTCTCGTGAAATTACGTGCCCTAAGAAAGAAACTTTCTCTAGCCAAAATTCACACTTACTAAACTTGGCGTACAATTGGTGCTCTCTTAGGGTCTGTAAAACGAGTTTTAGGTGTTGCTCATGTTCCTCTTGTGACTTTGAGTAAACCAAGATGTCATCAATGAAAACAACCACAAATCTATCCAAATAAGGTTTAAAAACCCTATGCATCATGTCCATGAAGGCAGCAGGGGCATTGGTCAGTCCGAAAGGCATAACTGCGAACTCAAAGTGCCCATATCTTGAATTAAACGCAGTTTTAGGTACATCCTCCTTCCTAATCAACAATTGGTAGTACCCCTGGCGGAGATCTAACTTCGAGAAGACCACTGCTCCTTGTAACTGGTCAAACAACTCATCAATATGGGGCAGTGGATACTTATTCTTAACCGTCACATTATTTAACCCTCGATAATCTATACACAACCGCAAACTCCCGTCTTTCTTCTTAACAAACAGTACAGGAGCTCCCCATGGAGATCCGCTCTCTCGGATAAACCCTCGCTCTAATAAGTCTTGCAGTTGCAACTTTAACTCCTTAAGTTCAGCAGGGGCCATTCGATAAGGGGTTTTTGAGATAGGTGAAGTCCCTGGAAGCAAGTCAATTTTGAATTCTATCTCTCTTTCCGGCGGTAGGGTTGCTAATTCATCAGGAAACACATCCGGATACTCCCTAACTATTGGTACATCTTCTACCTTCAACTTGTCAGTGGGAGTGTTTATAAGAAAAGCTAAAAACCCTTGTGCTCCTTTACTTAAGAGTTTTCTAGCCCGAATGCCCGAAAGCAATGCAGATGAGGCTAAATTTCCCCTTACATCTAACCTTAAAGTTGCCTCTCCAGGTATATGAAAGTTCTACCACCTTCCTTTTGCAGTCAAGTTGGGCATTATATTTAACTAGCCAGTCCATACCCAAAATCACATCATACCCCTTAAGAGCTAAACCAATAAGATCCCCAAAGAGTTTTCTCTCTCCTACCCAGATTTCACAATTAGCATACATTACACTAGTAAGTAAGCATTGATTTCCCGTAGGGGTGCTAACTTCCAAATCATATGGTAGGCTAACAGGTTTCATATCAACTCCACACATAAATTCGGGGTTAACAAAGGAATGGGTAGCACCAGGGTCGATTAAAATCCTAGCTAAACGGTGGAAAACAGGAATTGTACCTTCTACGACCCCAGAGGAATCAGGGACTGGATGTTGCTCAAGGGAATACACCCGAGCTGGCACCTTCGATCTCGTCCCTTCTCCCTTAACTTGCCCTGGATTGGCCTTCGATGGTTGCGGAGTCCCTCTCGCCTCTCGCGGTAAGGTTGGACAGTTGGCGATTTGGTGCTCCGCACTTCCACAGCGTAAGCACTTCCTTCCTTTCCTCCAACAATTATCCTCCGTGTGATTCGATTTTCCGCAGTACCCGCAGGAACCACGGAATGCAGGAACTGGACCTCCCTGGAAGTTTCCCCTTTGTTGGCCTCGACCAACTTGGCCACCTCTCGACGGGGCTCCCCTCGACATCCCTGGCAGTCTACCTTCGCCAGTTCCCCTTCCAAACTTGGGAGGGGGACCCTTATCTCCAGATCCAGAGCTACTCCCAGTAAATCCCCGTTTCCTAGCCTGGAAATTTCGCACTTGCAGCCTAGCATCCTCAATTCGTTGAGCCTTCTCTACCGCGTCACTGAAGGCATCAATTCGGGCTACCGCTAAGTCCTTCTGGATCTCAACGTTCAGGCCCTGGATAAAACGTCTAATTCGCCTCTGCTCGGTCATAATTAATTCGGGGGCAAACTTAGACAACCGTGTGAATTGGCTCTCGTAGTCGGCCACAGTTTGGGTTCCCTGGCGAAGTCTTATAAACTCTTCCTCTTTCTTTTCTTGCACTAAAGGAGGGAAATACTTAGCGTTGAACTCCCTCGTGAAGTTCACCCACGTCCTCGGGGTCAATTCTCGCTCCCACTTCTGCCTTATAACGTTCCACCAGGAACGTGCTGCCCCTTCCAGTTGGAAAATCGCAAAAGTCACTTGCCGCTCCTCAGTATAGTGCAAAGCGGCAAAAATATCTACCATTTTCTCCAACCACCTTTCGGCCACATCTGGATCTGGCCCTCCTACAAACTTTGGTGGGGCGAACTTCTGGAATCGTTCGAGAGCTCTATCCTCGCTCTCCACAGGGTTTCCAGGGTTTTCGGGTTGAGGATTAGGGTTTTGGCCCTGATGCTCCACTACGTGAGCCAGTAGATCAGTCATTCGTCCTATGGCAGTAGCCACTTGGGCATTAGAATCATTCCTAGGCTCAGGATTAGGTTCAGGCACAGGCACTCGAGTACCTTCCTCAGTAGGGGTTTGCCTAGTCCCACGACCACGGCCTCGTCCACTACGAGTACCCTCCATTGATTGACCCACTATAGGGTTGAAAATATACAATATTAAAGCAAAGCAATGCAGATACATAAATAAGTGAATGAACACGTAGCAAAAGAGAGACATCAATTGCAAACAACTGTACATACCACTTACATATACAGCAACAGTCATACAGTGGCAGTTAGTCACATATATACAAAACAAGCCAGTAAAGCAGTGAGGTCACTCAAAAGTACAATGCACAACCTAGGCCCAAAAGTACAAAAGAGCTCACTAAGAGCTTTTCCTAGGTAGTCCTCACATAAGGTCAAAACGCGGCTCAAAGAACTCTAGCCTAGTTCTCTACTGAGCCAATCGACTCCTCCTCGGAGCCAGAACTAGAGCTAGGGGCACCTCCCTCACCTGGAGCTCCCCCTGGCGCGTTAGCGCCAATCACCTCCTGAATCAGGGCACCACACTCATTAATAATGCCCCCGGATCGGTCCCTAACCTCTCGCACCACTCGAGTAAGGCGGTCGTTAACCACCTGTAGCTGGTCACGAAGAGCGTTCGTCCGCTCCTGCTCCATGGCTACATCCCCCTGGAGCTCCCCAATCCGATCGGCCTGCATCCTAGCAACGCCTCTCAGTCGCCGCAACTCAGTATGGTCGCGGGCGGCGGCACGCCTAAGTCGCCTCCGCTCACCTAGAACGGCTACCACCACATGGTCTGCGTAAGAGTAATGCTGGCAACGCGTGCAGCGCCTAGTCCTACTGGCCGTACTCCAACGTCTCGTCGGTCCTCCAGGTGTCTCCTGGTAGTCAATAACTCGAAAAGGCCTCCGAGACGGCCCACCTCCACTCCCACTAGCTCCGTCCATATCCTATAAGAATATACATGGATTATAACTTAGAGGTAATAATCACACTTAAACATAGTCTAATATAATCCCAAAAGTTCTAAGAATCAGGTTCGCCCAGGTTATTTCTAACCTAAGCTCTGATACCAACTGTGACAGCCCCACCTCTCCCTAGGGCGAACCCTAGGGTGTCAGCGGACTGCCTGCCCAGCTCTCGCCAGGACTGCGGATCACTCACATACACGAAACTAGATGCAAAGATTCCCCATCAGGGCTAAAACATTCGTTTCCACATATAATATCATTTACACAAAACCACCAGGTACATATACATGTTACCCCAATATACAGTCCAAAAGCATTCAAGTAAAGTACATTCAGGTTTTCCAGTGCTCAAGGAGCTATCAAAGAAACAAAACTATTTTACTAGCTCAACTGGCTTCTCAAACTCATAACATTCCCAAAGGTATGCCTGTAAGGAAAACAAAGGTAACGGGGGTGAGCTTTCGCCCAATGAGGTACTTAACAGTCATGCAGCCCCAAATTCATAGGTAATCAAGCTCAGTTAAACAAACCATAAATCACAGAATGCAAATACCACAACTAGTTTAAATGAAAGGATACGGGTGGCTCTCAGGAGCCAATTCCCCATTGCAGTTCTTGATCGCACCTTGTTGACCCTCCGTCAACGTATAAAGAAAGTACCATGACCGTAGACCCCACTTTACTCCCAGTTCCTTCCACCGTACATTCCCTTTACCGGGCCCGAACACCTCAATAGTAACAGTGGTTGGTAATACTCGAGTATACCGGAAGGTCGAGGAGATACACTCCACTCGACAAACAGTGACCCGAGGGTCGTTACCTCGTCTACCAGCCCTTACTGGCTCGACTCGAGTAACTTCCACTAGGGCTTTGAGCTCAGTGATTACAGTACAGTGGTGGGACTCATGCCCATGATTCAAGTCAAACACAGTGCAGTACAGTAGTAAGCAGTTATACAGTAAGAGGACGAGAGCGGTAAAGTACACTCTCGCCTCATTCACACAGTTCACCGTGGTCACATTACAGTTTCAAAGACAAGTAGTCACTTAGGCATTCAAATCATGCAATAGTACACTCACCACTTCGGATGAGCAAATTCACGGATTTCCGTCCAACGGATGCTTTGGATCACCCAAACGTCCTATAACAATCAAGAAAATGCAATTGAAGTTCAATTACGGTTCGAGTATCTCTTAAACGGATCATTAAAGCAAAATTCAAATATAGCCTCAATTATGGCTCAAAATGGACAATATATCAAATGTAGGGTTAAAAGTTCAAGAAAACCCCAAAACATTTCACATTTACTCATTCTTGACCTAGATTCACAAAACCCTAATTTCTCGGAAATCGGACAGCATTTCCCCTTAAATTTCAGCATTTCCATCCTACAAAAAAAACCACACAATTCATCCAATCCAGCCACAATTTCATATACCAACCATAGACTAGTAAATACACTCCATTAGGGTCACAATACCCTTCAATCATAGCCAATTATAAGCTAAATAGGCAAGCATAAGAAAGCCCCAATTGCAAAAACCCTAAAGCTGAAATTTCCATAGGAAGCTGAAATTTTCCGCACAAAGTTGAAATTTTCCGCAATTCACCGCAATTAACGCATACTAGCACCCAATTACACCATACTAAGCCATCAATTCAAGTCATATATGATAATCATATGAAATCAGAAAAATTCCCAAGAAAATGAGAAATTCACCAAACTTCACTTTCATTCACAAATTCATCCATAAACTAAGCTCCATATCCGATATAAGTCACTAATTTGCAATTATTATGGACAAAATTGAAGATTCAAGCCATATACCTCAATCACCAAGAAAGGTAGCAACTTAGGCCTTCCCTTTGCAAATTCACTCCACAAACACCTTTGATCTTCCTTAGTAAGCAATTTCCTACGGAGTAAATCGGATTTCTATCGGTTGATTTGCAAAATTTGGGCAAGAATTTGGAAGAAAATTGAAGTTTTCTCTTCTCTTTTTCCCTCAAGATGGTTCGGCCAAGAAGCTTGAAGAAATGAAGATGATTTGGTCAATTTTCAACTTTAGTAAAGTTGTAAGAAAGTTAGGTGCAACTTGGTCCAATGAAATCGCGCCACGTGTCGCCTGTTTTTGATCTTTTCCTTATCCTTTAGCTTCCAAATGACTAAATTTCTAACCAACCTCCAGTTATCTCTTAACACTCAGTAATTTAATGCCTTACTGTACAATTGAGTCGAATTGGCCGAATTTCTCTCACTTAATGCGCTAGCGGGTCCCACAACCGCTATTCGCTCCAATTTTCTCGTGGACTCATGTATACTAGAAAATGCCTTAAAAACTATATTTACCTATAAAATGCGTGTAAAACAATTATAATAAAGAAAATATAGAAAATATAAGCACGCAAATCGATAAACCCTAAAACCGGTTTTTTTTTTTCTCGAGTTCTCACAATCATCCCTCCTTGGCCTCTCGGCCTTCTCCTCATCATCACTGGCCGAGTAATCTTCACTATGTGTTCCTTTGGTGCCATGGTTATTCCGGTTGTGAGATCTAGAACGAGAGTCCCTCGTGAGACTCTTGGATAGCTCTTCAAAGCGAGTGTGCAATTCCTCCATTTGTTGCTCACTAATTCGCCTGATCTCATTTTTCATGGCTGTGAACATCAATGAGTCGTCATTGGTTGGTTGAGCTTGCTCCATGACTCTCCCTTAGACCTGCAAAGGTTAGTGAACAAGAAAAGAATACAAATATAACCTTATTTCACTCCCTTAGTGTTTCACTCACTCTCGTATTTGTCACTCAAAGCACTCTAATGATCTCACCAAATACCTTTACTTGTTGGATTAGGTAGTTGAGAAATGCCGCGCAAGTCCAATAAATGTCACCAACTTTTTCCACAAGAGTATCTAAGAATTAAGACACAAATGGAATGCAAAAAGGCAAGAAGGATGGACGCCTTTGGGAAGTAAACTAGTGGCGGACAGAAAAGGAAATTGCACTAGTGGGAACAAATGTTCAAGTGAAACCCTAGTTTCCTAAAATGTAGGAGTGAGTCCAAGTAAGGAATAAAAGGGTTATCCAAGTTATCTACTTAGTTTCCTAATAGATTTTGGAAAACAAGTTAGTTTTGGAAACCTTTTAGAAAACCTTTTCTTGAACACTTGAAGTAACTTCCAAATTTCTTCCCAAGAAGAGTTGAAACTCAGATATGGTTCCCACCTCCTCCAACTGAAAATCAGTTTTTGTTCTCCTTCCCAAGCCCCTCACCAAAGTTGGTTAGGGCTTTATAAATACCCCAGCAAAATCGATACCCTCACACACTTAAAAATCAGAATTGGATTTGGCTTTCTTTGGGCAAAAACTCAAGACAATTTCGGCCCCTCTCTCACAACAATGGAGAATCAACAAGGTGATGCACACAACCCTACTCAAGCTCCCAAGAAATTCACTCCAAAACCAAGGAAATCTTTTACCACCGCAAGGGAGTACAAAAAGATGTTTACTCGAAAGGTGAAACAAGTTCCCAAGAAACAAGAAATTCAAGAACTTCAAGAAATGGTGGATCAAAACTTTTGATTCCTTTCTTTTGTGTAATTTTCTGTTTTGGGTTTGGATCAAGATGTAATGAAACTGATTTGTGCAATAAAAGTGCGGTTCCCTTCTTGTTTTTCCTTGCCACTCGAGTTGCTCTCTTTCTTTTCTTTTTCGCTTCTGTTTTTTTTTTATAACTCACACGAACAACAAGAGTCCTTGGCCGAATCGAATCAAATTTCTAGATTTGGTCAGCCCCTCAATTTGCTCCAATGCTCAACCACAATCCTTCAAGAACTAGCAAGATACTTCCAAGAATTTCAAGAACTTCAAGATAGTCAAGAACTTCAAGAAACCCTAAAATCTTGTAGGTTCTCTTCGAGATTCACAGTACCAACAAGTTTAATCCTAAAAGTCAGTTTGGAAATTAAGCAAACAACTTGAACGACTCAAAGGAAAGCTTGGACAGATTTGCGCACAAGGAAACCCTAGCGCATGAAGAAACCCTAGCCGCTGCCCCACTTGTTTTCTTGTTGCTCAAGTGATGACTAACGGCCAAGACTGATTTGGGGACTCAACCAGAATTTCTTTGCACGTTCCAAGGGTACTCAAACCACAACAGACTTGACACCAACAACAAGCAAAGCTACGGACAGAATTGGTGCTACAAGGACGCAAAACTTCACGGACAGAAATTTTTTTTTCTCTTTTCGACAAAGCAACACGGCTTGGACAGATTATGATGCGAATGAGCAAACTGGCCGTGGTGTTCACATAGGCCCGTTACACGTGCACAAGTTAAGAGGTTCAAAGAGTCACTTCAAGCCTTAGTTCATGCCGTATAACCTCAAGAGAAACCAAGCTCAAGCATTGAAGGAATTGACTTGGAGGATCCTTGCAAGACTACCAAGATATTGCTCACAATTGAAGGCGCAAGTGATCAAGCCTCAAAGGGAGGATTGGGCCTCGATTAAGTAGCTCCTCTTAAGCTTAACTTCGGCCATGTGGGCCTTAGGTCCATTAGTACTTTAGTTAGTCATTAAGTTAATTAATTAATAGGTTAGCTTTCGGCCAAGAGAGACCCAATGGGCTGGCCGAATTTCCTTAATATTTTCCAAGTTCTATTAGGGTTAGACAAGGCTATAAATAGCCCCCAAGTCATTGTTTACATTCAGTTTTTGCGATATTATGAATAAAATTCCAGAATTTCGTCCATTCTTGTGGCAAATTCCTTTAGCTTGTGAAAGCTAGTTTGAACATCCTAGAGTTGATCCTAGATTGTTTATTGACTTATCAATCAAGCCAACACACTTGATTGTGGCGTCCTCTACCGTTGAATCTGTTCTTGAGTGGTCCATGTTTGGGTTCAATTCCATCCATTACCCAACGTGTCCTCTAAGATCCTAAGATAGCTTCCGCGTTCACATCATCTGGTAATCAGAGCTAGGTTGAGGTATCACGTATATCCCTATTTCTTGTTTTTGAGTCTTGACATCGTTGAGAGCCACAAAAAAAAAAAAAAAGTACTGTAGCATCGACTGTTCATCGCTACTGTAGCGACACTATTCGCGCGGTACTGTTCATCCGAAGTACTGTAGCGACACTGTTCATCCGAATATTTTTTTTTTTTTTTGCTTTGCATAACTTGTGTTTCTTTCTTATTTTGATGTCTTGTTATATTGTTCTTGAAGTCTTGTGTTGGTTTAGAGAAAAAAAAAAATTTTTTTGCGACGGCTAGGGTTTTTGCTCTTATTGCCGCATATCAAGTAGGTTTGTTCCTTGTGTTGTAATCTGCCCAAATTGTTTTCATCCAATATTTACTGTTAGTTTGTCTAGATTGTGGTCTAATTCTGGTTGGTTATTGTGTTGCTTGGGGCGTGAAAACAACCTAGCAAAAAGTCACAAAAAAAAAGTTTCACATACCTCATTGTTCTTGAGTCGTTGCTGGAAATTTTTCCTTGAGAGGCTGCCGAACCTGTTTTGCCCTTATTTCTTGAACTTTTGTGTTGTTTCTTGCAAAACTTGAATACCAAAACATATTTGGGGAAGTTCTTGAGCTTCTTGAACGAATTTCTTGAAGTTCTTGAACCACCAAAGGCTGATTTGGGGAGATTCTTGAAACTAAATTGTGGGGTTCTTTATACTTGAAACAATCTTCAATCTTGTCTTGGCGAATCTTGAAGGTTGAACCGAATTCAAGGAAATTTTTGGGACTGGAATTACGTGCTTAAAATAATCTGTTGAGCCACAAAAGAAACAAAAGAAAGAAAGAAAAGAAACGAAAAAAGGAAAGAAAAAAAAGGGGGAAGAAAGATATTGGCTCTAGTTTCCTAATTGTGCACCAAGTCCCACCTTGACTCCAACTAATCCTAATTCTGTTGGGATTAATAGCAGCCAAGAACCCATCGGCCAAAGGCCCAAGTTCCCCTCCAACCGACCTAAAACAGCCCACCTTACACCCAATTCCATTTCCAAAATCCAAAAGCCAACCGCTACACCTTGCCACGCCAAACCAGCCCGCAATTTTGAATCGGTTGAGCATCACTTTGTGATCCGATTGGACTGCAATTTAAGGGTTGACCTATACACCAAAACAGCACCCAAAATACCCCAAAAACCTGACCAAAAGACCGAGGATCAGCAGCTCGACAAATTCCAGAAATTTTGCCCTTCGGGTAGAGTTTTCTAGGATTTTCAAAATTTCAGCCTTGAAGTCACTTGTCTTGCTTTCTTTTTGAGTCGTTAGTTATTGTTAGTCCTAATCTGAGTTTTAGGTCACGTCTAGGTCTTCATTCACCTCCATCCATTGCTACTATCTTGTGTCACTTATTGACTAGTCAAGAACGAACCTTACGGTGATGTCTAACTTGTTCAACCCGAGCAACTAGCAAGTCAAGGAATTGTTTGGTGAGACTATTAGAGAGTGATATACTTGAGTGAAACACGAGCGTGAGTGACCTATACATTGTACAAAAAAAAAACAACAAAAACAACAAAAAGAGAGGTAGTTGTTTATTTGCAGGTTTACCTAAGCATGTCAAGTGGAGTTGGAGAACAAACCATGGACTTAAAACTACACATGGAGGCCATGATGGAAGAATTCAAGCAGAGTTTGGATGAAGCTTTCGAACCTCTTCATCGACGCCTTGACCGAATGGTGAATAAGGATGTCAAGAGGAGGGGTTCTACACAATTCCACCCCAACGTCCAACCTACATCTTCAAAGTCAGTATATTCAAGCAGAAGTGAGGAGGTTCATTTGACAACAAAGTATGCAAATACATTATCTGTAGATGAAGGAGTTAGTAGAGTGTGGGAGACATATCAACAACTCCTCCAACAAAAACTTGAAAAAGAGCGAGTTGAGTGTGGTGGTGAGAGTGCACTTGAGGTAAAAGTTGAGGAATGTGAGTTAGAAAAAGAAGTAAAAAAATTTGAGGAGATGAGTGAAGCATCAAGTGAGCTGATTGTGCATGGGAAGGCGAGTGTTTATAGCTTTCCTAACAAACTTAACTTTGCCTTGTTTAGTGTTTCTGCTTTTGTACAGATTAAGCGAAGTCAAGTGAAGTTTGATACGAAATATGGGCCGCTTATGGGCCATGTTTTGGGCTGCAAGAGATTGAATCTTTTAGTAATAGTTAGTAGTTCATTTTCCAGATTTCTATTTTATTTGGTAGGAATAAGTTCGGTCCAAGACCTCATGTTGAGTTGGATCCGATTTATAGAGTCTAGGCTCACTATTACTTAAGTTGGTTAATTAGCTTTTTATTGGGTTATGTTGGGCCAGCTTAATCGGCCCAAAGGCCTAGCCTAGCCGAGTTAGGGTTTTCAAGTCACTTTAGGTTTTCAAGTTGTATGGCTATATATAGCCAAGGCAAGAGACCTTCATAATCAGTTTTTGCATTAATACAATTGTGAGTTTTCACTTTTCTCTTTCTAAGAGAGCCTCTTTGAATATTTGAGAATCTTTCTCAAATTGTTCAATTGAACTTATCAATCAAGTAACTCCTTGGTTGTGGCGTTCCTCTACCTATAGTTTGGTTCGCTAATTCGTTAGGTAACGGGTTGAGATAATATCAATAGTGTTCGTTATCTCGGGGATTAGATTTGGGTCAAATTTCCGCTGCTAAGCCTTTGGTGAATTGGTTGTCTAGATCGTGGTTCACATCAGTTGGTAATCAGAGCTAGTCGACAACCACCAGGTTATATCTTTCCTTTTTGTTTGTTTCGAGTCATATACGTTTGTTCCAAATCTGTTTCGCGTGTAAAAAAAAAAAAATGTACTGTTCATCGTACTGTTCACCGCACTGTTCACGACACTGTTTGTCGTTACTGTTCATCCGAAAAAAATTTCCCATACCTTGTGTTTGTTTCTTGTTGTTCTTGCTTTGTAGTTGCTTGGTAGTTTCTTGAAGTTCTTAGATTGCATAGTGGGTTCTTGAAATCCAACGTTCAAACTAGGGTTTCTTGACAAAGGGTGTTGGGAATTTTTGTGTCTTGCACTACAAAAGAAGGCTGTTTACCTTTTTTTTCTTGGGAATCTTGATAATTTCTTGAATTTTCTGGGAATTCTTGGTTGAATCTTGAAGTATTGGGTTGGTATTCTTGGGTTCTTAAATTCTTGAAGTCAAAATCACCATATCTTGAACAAACCAAACCCTAGTTCTTGTTTCTTGAAATTGGGGCTGATCTTGTGCAAATATCCAAACGAAATTCTTGTTTGTTGTTGTGATCTGAATTGAAAAAGAAGAAAAAGAAATCTGATTGCGTTACAAAAAAAAAAGAGAAAAGAAAACGCAAGCAAAAAAAAAAGGAAACAAAATCTGATCACAAGTAGAAAACAAAAAGGAAACCAACTTGAATTTGGAAACCAAGTTGACTTGGGTTTGCAAAACAAATCCTAGTTGAACTCAAATTACCAAATTCTGATTGGTCACCTTTGTACCCATGAGAAACCAGAAATTCAGCCACTAAACCATCCAAAACACCACCCATTAAACCTTGCTTACAACTTCCAAAAATACAGCCAAGTGCAAAATTGGGTAGAGTCACTCTAGGTTCCAAAAATTTCTGCCATCTTAATTCTTGTTGGTCGAATTTAGCATTCTGTCCAGCCATATACACTAGTGTTTTGAGTTCTTTTTAGATTGTTTTTCGTGCTTAGAAGTGTCCATAAGGAGTCCAAACCAATCTAGGACTTCAATTAGTTGTTAGCTTCCAAATCGAGTCCTTGTCTAAATTAAACTCTTCCAATTCGTGGCCTACCTTTTGTGGACTAAATCTGGTAATTTTTAGCAAGTTTTCACAGCATTCCTTGAGTCACTTTGACGGTCCAATAAACCCTAAAAATCTCAGAAATTATACGCCACATTTTGGGTGAGACTTGATTGAAGTTTGGTTGAACTACTTGAAGGAAATTTCTGATTTCTTCAAGGGGGCAATCGAGGAACTTGAAGAGTGAGTGGTGAGAACATTAGAGTGTTTTAAACACTTGAGTGATACACGAGAGCGAGGGAAACACGTAAGGGAGTGAGTGAGGCCTTTTCTACTAATGTTTGTTGAGTTTTGCAGGTGATAAAAGTATGAGACAAACGAATGCTCAACTGGAGCTTCACCATCTTGTGCCTAAAGGAGTAAATGCTGTGGCATTGCGTGAGATAACTGAGCAATTGGAAATCATCAAATCTCAAAAAAATGATTGGTTTTATACACGTTGCCACATCAAGGATAAAGTTTGCAGCTTAGCCATTGATAAGGGTTGTGAAGTTAACCTTGCAAGTATTGTCTTGGTTGAGAAATTGAATCTTCCAACCATTGATCATCTTCGACCTTACAAGTTGCGTAGTGATAGTGGTGATATTTGGGTTACAAAGCACACACTTGTTCCTTTTCGTATTGGCCAATACGTGGATGAGGTGTTGTGTGATGTAGTTCCTATTCAAGTGACGCATGTGCTGTTGGGACAATGGTGGATGTTTAATCGAGAAGTCAAATATGATGGATATACTAATAAGTATTCCTTCACATTTAATTGCCGTCGTACCAGGCTTGTGTCGCTTAATTCTAAACAACTTTGTATTGATCTAGCATACTTGAAGAGTGAGCATGAGCGTTATAGTATGAAGAAAGAGCGAGATGAGGGAATTGTGACTGAAGAGGTAAAATTCGAGGGAGTTGAAAGGAGAAAGAGGTTGAGAATATTGAGAGGAAAAATTCAGCTAGTGAGCATGAGAAAGAGATTAAAAATTCTAAGAGTGAGCTGATTTTGAGCAAAAATGTGAGGGTTTATTGTTTTCCTAACGAATTTACCTTTGCTTTGTTTAGTGTTTCTTCTTTTGTGCAGATTAAGCAAAGTCAAGTGACGCTAGTCATGCCATGCTCCATTCCAAAGTCACTTGTACAATTCATTAGTTTCCATGGAGTTTGTCTTCTAGGAGTTAAATCTATTTGGGAACACCTCATGGGACAATTTCAATTCAAATCTATCCATACCAAAGGGGAATTAATTCAAAACCCACCGTGAAGGGAGAATTCCAAATTTTGACTCTCATTTGCTACCTATGGTTCATTCATCATTTTCACCTTCTTTTGAGTATAATTTCCATCCTAACACTTGTATTTCTCATGCAAATTTTGAAGGAAAGTGTAAAAAGCTAGCAATCCCTTCTCAAGTTGAATCAATTGGTGGAAGGAATAATGAAGTGTCAAAGGGAGTTTTCACACTTAAATCTTGTTCTATACCTTCTTACCAGTTAGTAGATGATGTACCATTGCTTTTTTATCCAATTTCTAATTTGTCTCAAGTTGAAAGTTATTTTGTTTTTGTAGGTTGTAAAGCTGTCCAAAATTTTTCAGTTTTGATTAAAGACTTACAACCTGATTTCGTGCTTATTCCAGCTCAAAGTGATGATCTTTCATGCTTATTCACACATCCAAAAGCTGGTGGCCAAGTGCTCAATTTGTCAACTTCAACTTGTGCTAGTTCAAGTAACCCTTGTGAAGCGGAATTCAATTGTTTGCTACCTTATATGTTGGAAGATGAGAAATTTGTGTGTCACGCAAGATCCCAAAGCTGTCCTCCACGAGTTGTTTAGTGCCTCATCTATGCAACAAGTTGCTCCCATTTTATCCATGCAAGATGATCCAAATCAATGTCAACTAGTGCTGGATTTTACACCTTTGCACAATCAAGGTCCCAATGTGAAAATCCATGACCAAAGGCTAATTAAAGAGTTTTGGATTGCAACCTGGAGTTTTCACAAGCCTTACACAAGCTCTTTCCTACCTTGGCGCATGTCCTTGTTTGAGAGCCTCATGAAGTTGACCAAGAGACATGTGCATCGAATTACAATAATCATGATGTATGCAAGTATCATTCATTCTAAGAGAGCCAATATGTGGAGATTTGAGGTGTCATACTGCCAACTCTTGAAGTACCATTCATTTCCAAACACGATTTGAGGACAAATCTTTTTCAAGAGGAGGGGAATGATACGAAATATGGGCCGCTTATGGGCCATGTTTTGGGCTGCAAGAGATTGAATCTTTTAGTAATAGTTAGTAGTTCATTTTCCAGATTTCTATTTTATTTGGTAGGAATAAGTTCGGTCCAAGACCTCATGTTGAGTTGGATCCGATTTATAGAGTCTAGGCTCACTATTACTTAAGTTGGTTAATTAGCTTTTATTGGGTTATGTTGGGCCAGCTTTAATCGGCCCAAAGGCCTAGCCTAGCCGAGTTAGGGTTTTCAAGTCACTTTAGGTTTTCAAGTTGTATGGCTATATATAGCCAAGGCAAGAGACCTTCATAATCAGTTTTTGCATTAATACAATTGTGAGTTTTCACTTTTCTCTTTCTAAGAGAGCCTCTTTGAATATTTGAGAATCTTTCTCAAATTGTTCAATTGAACTTATCAATCAAGTAACTCCTTGGTTGTGGCGTTCCTCTACCTATAGTTTGGTTCGCTAATTCGTTAGGTAACGGGTTGAGATAATATCAATAGTGTTCGTTATCTCGGGGATTAGATTTGGGTCAAATTTCCGCTGCTAAGCCTTTGGTGAATTGGTTGTCTAGATCGTGGTTCACATCAAAGTTAGTCATGCAATGTTCCATTCCAAAGTCACTTGTACATTTCACTAGCTTCCATGGAGTTTGTCTGCTAGGAGATAAATCTATTTGGTATCACTTCATGGAACAACGTCAATCCAAATCTGGCCGCACCAATGGAGAATTAATTCGAACTCATCATGAAGGGAGAATTCCATATTTCTATTCTTGTTTGTTGCCTATGATTCATTCATCATCTTTACCTTCTTTTGAGCATCATTTCCATCCTCACACTTGTATTTTCTATGCAGATTTTGAAGGAAAATGTAAAGAGCCATCAATGCAGTCTCAAGTTGAATCGATTGATGGAAGGAGTCATGTGTCAAAGGGAGTTTTTTACATTTAACTCTTATTCTACACCTTCTCACCACTTAATTAATGATGTTCCATTGCTTATATGTCCAATTTCTAGTTCAAAACAAGTTGAGACTTATTTTGTCTTTATAGGTTGTAAGGCTGTTTCGAAAATTTCCAGATTTGATTAAAGAGTTGCAACCTGATTTCATACTTGTGCCAACTGCTTGTTGTGATCTTCCATGCATATTCATACATCCAAAAGCTGGTCACCATGAGTTCATTTTATCAACTCCAACTGGCGCAAATTCATGTGACTCGTATGGAGTGACCTTCACTTCATTGCTGCCACTTATGTTGGGTGATGCATACAAATGTGTCAATCAAGACCTGCATGTTGTTCTTACGTCACTGGTTCATGCTTCTACGGAAGTGCAACACGATTGGCTCATTGTTCTATCTCCAGATGGGCAAGTAGTGCCAAATCAGCAACAACTAGGGTCGAATTATACTACCTTGCACAACCAAATTCGAAATTTTTCTAAGCTGAATGAGAGTCATCATGAAGATCCCTATCTAGTGCATGTGAAACGTAAGTTGTCAAGTAGTATTAATCCTACATATACTAATTGTGTGATTTGTTTTGTAGGTTTAAACTTGACATGCAATGATCAAGGGTTGATGAGAGAGTTTTGGAGTGCTACATGGAATTTTCACAAGCTTTATACAAGGTGTTTCTTTGTCTTGGAGAATGTCCTTGTTCAAGAGCATCATGAGGTTGTCCAAGCGACATGTGACGTGGCTGGTGCTCATTCATCTAGCTCCCACATTGCTATCCTATAAGCGCACCAACATGGAGTACCACTTTTCCCCAAGATTTGAGGACAAATCCTTTTCAAGAGGAGGGGAATGATGCGAATGAGCAAACTGGCCGTGGTGTTCACATAGGCCCGTTACACGTGCACAAGTTAAGAGGTTCAAAGAGTCACTTCAAGCCTTAGTTCATGCCGTATAACCTCAAGAGAAACCAAGCTCAAGCATTGAAGGAATTGACTTGGAGGATCCTTGCAAGACTACCAAGATATTGCTCACAATTGAAGGCGCAAGTGATCAAGCCTCAAAGGGAGGATTGGGCCTCGATTAAGTAGCTCCTCTTAAGCTTAACTTCGGCCATGTGGGCCTTAGGTCCATTAGTACTTTAGTTAGTCATTAAGTTAATTAATTAATAGGTTAGCTTTCGGCCAAGAGAGACCCAATGGGCTGGCCGAATTTCCTTAATATTTTCCAAGTTCTATTAGGGTTAGACAAGGCTATAAATAGCCCCCAAGTCATTGTTTACATTCAGTTTTTGCGATATTATGAATAAAATTCCAGAATTTCGTCCATTCTTGTGGCAAATTCCTTTAGCTTGTGAAAGCTAGTTTGAACATCCTAGAGTTGATCCTAGATTGTTTATTGACTTATCAATCAAGCCAACACACTTGATTGTGGCGTCCTCTACCGTTGAATCCGTTCTTGAGTGGTCCATGTTTGGGTTCAATTAATCCCAACGTGTCCTCTAAGATCCTAAGATAGCTTCCGCGTTCACATCAGATTACTATGTGACACTAGTGACCAACTAACGGACAGAATTTTGACGATACACAACACACCACAACCACGGACGGAATAGGAACAAGACTCAACGCAAGCAAACCAAAATTTGACCCGACAAGGAAGAACAAAGATGCGGACAGAATTTTTTTCTCTTTTTTTGGAATAATTGCAGCGGAAATACTACAAACCCTAACTACACAATTACGAAAAACAAGGATATAACGAAAAATACCTCCACCTAATGATACGGTCCTCGATCAACTCGTTTCGAGACACGTAGCACGTTGCCCAAGGATTTAGGGAGGTTGTCCAATGCTTGGATTGCGGAACCTAGAATCAATACGGACGACACGAATTGATTAAAGGTGGTAGAACGACGACTCCAACCGAGGTGTTTACTCTAGTGGATAGGTCGGTAGAACAATCATGGGCAAGCACAAGATTGCTCAAAAACCCTTGCCAAAGCAAGTAAAGGATTCGAATCTCTTAATGGAAGAGAAACAAACTAAGTATTTTTATTATCAAAATTGCGTCCCCTTTGACCGTACAAAGTGAGCCTTTATATAGGCTAAGGGACTAGATCAAGGGACTAAGGAAACCCTAATAAAGCAAACAAGGGGGCGGCCACTCTTTGGACAAGATGGGCCGACCCATGACCTAATTTAACAATCTAATCCAAGTCTAACAAGATGAAAATCTAGTGCTAAGCCCTAGGGCCTAGTCGACCAACCCACTTGAAGGCCCACTTGATTCTTCATGGGCTTGGATCAATGTGTAGATGACTTGAGTATCCCCTTCCAAGCCTTCAATGTCTCTATGGACTCCTTGTTGGTCTTGCACACTTCGCACTAGGGCTTGGAGTGACTCCTTGAAGCGCTTGGCCCGTGCACGTGTGACCGGGCCCAATGGTACTCGAACTGGGGTCATTACTTGGGCTAAGGTCCGTGCACACATCACCTAAACTCTGAAACCAACTGATACGTTCCTCGATCAACACGTTTCGAGACACGTAGCACGTTGCCCAAGGATCTAGCGAGATTGTCTAACGCTTAGATTGCGAAACCCTAAAACCAAAACCGGACGACACGAATTGATTAAAGGTTGGTAGAACGACGACTCCAATCGAGGTGATTACTCAAGTGTATAGGTCCGTAGAACAATCAAGGACAAACACAAGATTGCTCAAGCACCCTTGCCAAAAGCAAGTAAAGGAACGAATGCTCTCAACAATTTGAAGAGAAACAACTAGAATTTATTATCAAAGTTACGTAACCCTTTAACCGTACAAAGTGAGCCTTTATATAGGCTAAGGGCTAAATAAAAACCTAAGGGAAATGGGAAGAGGGTTCGGCCACTATAAGGGCAAGGTGGGCCGACCCATGACTCTATGCAACCAACTAATCCAATTCTAAACAATTAAAACCTAGCACTAAGGGCTAAGGCCTTGTCGGTCAACCCACTTGGAGGCCCACTTAATTTTTCATGGGCTTGGATCATCGTGTAGATAACTTGATTATCCCCTTCCAAATCTTCAATGTCTCTATGGACTCCTTGTTGATCTTGCACACTTCGCACTAGGGTTTGGAGTGACTCCTTGAAGCGCTTGGCCCATGCACGTGGGACTGGGCCCAATGGGACTCGAATTGGGTCATTACTTGGGCTATAGTCCGTGCACACATCACACGGCTTGACCAACTTGAGAATTTTCTTTGTATTTCTTTTCCAATTCTACGTTCTTGCGTAGTAACTCAATTTTCTCTGCATATTATTGTTTCCACATTCCTTTCCAGTAGTCAGCCAAGTTCCTTTGAAATTCTACCTTCTTCCGAAAGATGTCCATTTCCTTACGCATCTTTCCCAAATTTGTCATCTCACCGGTTGACTTAAGTCAAATGCTAGCCTGCCAGGCAAATCAAGGATCAAAATGAGTAACTATTTACTATGGAAATTCTGGCTATATTACTCTTCCATTCTTTTGCTTATAGGTTACCCCGAATTATAAATCTTAACTATTCTCTGCTTAATATGGACGAGCTGTTACCCTCACAAGATTACTATCATTACTTATAAACATAACAAAATACGAAAATCTTATTCCTTAATATAAAAGTTCCATATCCTAGTTCATTCTCCAATACTCACTTATAAGTTGCTCAAGAAGAAACCTTAATCTCTGGCTCTCATTAGTGCCTTATTTTATCCCCTCAAACCAATTTCTACTGTTTCGAAGTTAGACTCCCCGTGAAAACTTAGATGGGTGAATTTCAAGAATTGCTCTATCCTCACACCTCTCTTGGTTCTTAGGTTGGTTGATTGATTTAGAGATTCGGTGCTCAACTAACCGTGCTAAGATACCAATCATATGGTTGATAGCAGGAGCTACTTGGTTATCCCCTTCATTTCTATGGTTTTGGTTTGGTTCAACAGTCGTTTCCTAATCATCCCCTTGAGTTTGGGGTTATTTAACCCCTCGCTCTCGCTTCCTTTCACTTCTTTGGCCGTCCATAATTTTAACATTTATAAAGGTATGACGTAATTCAAGTACACATAAGTGAAGTTTGAAAATGACATTTTGATCATGCAAAACGAAAATAATAAGAGAGACACCAAAATAATCGTAAATGTGTACAACCCATAACATAGATTTGAAGTCATAGAGCAATAAAATCAAACATCTCATAAGTAACGTTCAATTGTTTCAAAAGATAAATACTACGATTAAACAAAATACAATGTCTTTTGAACAAGTATCACCCCGACTATCTTAGACAAGAACTACTAAAGTAAACTAGATCACTAGCTTAGTGATTAGCGGAGTTAGAAGTCTCTACTACATCAGTAGGATCATCTTCATTTTCAGCACCAGGAGTTTCTTCCTCATGTTTCTCGTCGAGTATCTTGCCATTCACCACTTGTTCGACCAAGATAACACACTCAACCATCATCCCCTCGATCCGGTCTTTAACCTCATGTACTATCCTAACAAGTCAACTCTTAACCTCCTGAAACTGCTCACAAGGAGCCTTAGTCTTTTCTTCGCTCCTCTAGACCTTTCTCGATAACGGATCACCGGAAGGCGCCCGTGAGACAGCTCACTACCACCATTACCTTCCATAACCTACAATTAAAATTAAATCTTAGGTGAATCCAAGTATACTAAATAAAGTAGACAAGATCAAGACTCCTAATTGTCCACTAATTCAAATCTAGGCTCTAATTTTCATCTCTACAAGCGGTCACTAAATTTTCAAACCAATCCCACAGTCCGGTATCCTAAACTTCAATTCTAGAATACACTACAAAGATCTGAACCCTAAACTCTGATACCAACTGTAACGCCCCCACTTCTCCCAAGGGTATCCGCAGAATGCCTGCCAAACTCTTGCTAGGACTCGATACAATTCAATTCAAATTTAAGAATAACAACCAAATAATAAAAGTCGAAACGAAGAAAAGTCGCTTCTTTAAATAAATATTCAAGTCTTACAACACAAGTTCTCAAAAGTACATCACTTCTCCCAAAAGTACAATCACTAGAGTCGGCTAAACAAATACAATCCAAAATACTAATCAAAAGTAATCAAACAGGCTTCTCCAAAATTTCTTTCCACTCCAAGCTCCTGTTAAGGAAAACAAAGCTAATAGGGTGAGCAAATGCTCGTGAAGTCAAGAAACACACATGCAAACACGTAGTCCAAGAAGCAAAAACATTTATACAGCAAGTAAAACTGTAAAGTTTGACTAATTAACATTTCAAGTAGGAAAAGTAAACAGAAACAATTCAAGGATACTGTAGTTCTCAGGAGCTAATTTTCTCGTAATCGAGTAGAGATCTTGATCAATTCCATGTTGACACTCCGTCAACCACATAAGTATCAAATCCTGTAGATACACAACTTGAATCCCGTCACCGTTACACCCCCTTACTGGGCCCGCTCGTCAAGGTTTTGATATTACTCGAATATATCGTGACAATACTACGTGAGTATGTCAAGCAAGATATCTCCAATAGATCAAGTTTCGTGTTTACTCATGGTTTACTAAGCTCCTCAACCAAACCCATGCTGGCTCGATTTGCAGAGTTAATCGATGAGTTTGGGCGTCCCCCGAGTACTAGTATAAGTCAAGGAGGTTCACTCTGCTCGACAACATAACATATACAATGATTTCGAGTATAGTTTCAAGTATGAGCAAGTCAAGTAGCTGGTCGAGTAAAACGAATAACGAGTCGAGTAAATCAAGTAACACGTCAAGTAAAGAGAGCGAGTGCGATAAAGTACACACTCGTCTCGACAAGTCACATTCACGGATTCAACTAGATGTATTTCAAGTATTAGGCAACAAGTCATACACTTGACACTCACCAAAATCAAGAGTGTAAAGCAAGAGCAAGGCAAAATCAAACGAGCTCCTCGGGATTCACTTGATCACCTGAGACATGCACAATCACAAATCACCTAGGTATTCAGCCAAGGTCGAATAATATTCCCGCTACCCTCACACAAGAGATAACACGTTCAAATCGAATGCAAATACCACTTACTACTTAATCCACGAGGGTAGCATTTGAAAATATATAAGAATGCATTATTTCAAGTCAGGTCAAGTTAAAGAAGCTTTTCTAGTTAAAACATTGGAATAATATTCAAAGAGAACTCAAAAGTCGTTTTTCGATTGAAGTCGTGGTAAGTAAATCTCAATTCTAAAAGAAAGTACTATATTCACTTTTGGCACGAAAATCATGAAAAAAGTAAATGGTTCCGTTTCCCAAAACTTTAAATCTCATGTCCAAACTCTAGAAGATAAAGAGTATTCATATTTTTCCAAACTAATGGAGTCAAACATATCCAAAACTCCACTCATTTCATAGAAAATTTTCGAAACTAAGGTTCTAAGATTCAAGTATAAAATAAGGTGTCATTAACCAAGAAAGAATGTATACTTGTTTAGATTAAATCAATGTCTTAAAAGAGAACCTAAATTTCTCGAAAATCAAGGTTCAAAAGTGAAGAGTTAAAGTCCCAAGAGAAACTTGCCTCTTCCATGAAATCGAGTTTAAAACGGTCCATCGATATCAAAAGAAAGCGACAAGTTCCTAAAACTCATTCCCTAAGAAATCAGGAAATTTCTGTTTTGCGCGACAATCTTTGGAAAATCAAATCTTGAGTTTGGCATGTCCAAAAATGAAAAACTTTATACCGACGGAAACTAGGTTCGAAGTACTAAAAGTTTCTAGAAGACACATTTTCAAGGTTCTAAATGAAAAGCACTCATTTTTTGTCTCAAAGTTGTTGATTGAACAAGCAAGACAGAATTAGTTTTGATTTTCGGCAATCTTTGGAAATTCGGAAAAATTCACAGAAAGTGAACCATCCCTTGAAATTCATAACACAATAAGAGTTCCAAACAAGGTTTCGAACACAATAAATGGAACTAAATTTGGAGTCTTGAGTATCAAGATATGGCAGTTCAAAGTTGGTAAATTTTCACTACTAGAACAGTGAAATTCCAGATTTAAAAAGCTATCTTTGTAGCATCATTTGGATATCGAAAGGCTGTTGAAATAACACCAAATTTGGTACACTTAAACCTCTATATGTGGACTACCCCTGTATCAAATTTCACACAGTTAACAAAACGACTAAAGTTTGTAAATGTTTCAAGGACAATCTGCCTTCTTGCTTTTATTTCTGTTCCAAACATTTTGCACAATGAAATCAGTCCAAATTCAATCCATTTTTGAAACCAAGGTCCCAGAAACCTTTAATAAACACTTGATGGTTGATTGACACAAAAAATTTTGAAATAAAACATTCCACAATAAAATAGACCAGTCGGCCAGCAAGAAGGAAAAACTTTCCAGTTTTCCAGCTTTATCGCACTTTCAAAATCAGGTCATAACTCACTCAACACAAGTTCAAATTAAGAATGGTTGGTGGCATTGGAAAAAATAGGTTCAAAATACTTTATTTTATCATAAGAAAACATTTCCAAAATTAGTTCACAAGCAGTTCAATTTCAAGCCACAAGTTGCAGCTTCTCATTTCCTCTCGAACAGATATTCATAACAGGGCAGCAAACTTTGCCGAATCACTATGGATGACTCAAAATGAACTAGTGAGTGATTTTTATACTGTTAGAAAGTTATGGATGTCTAGTTTTGAATGCCACTAATGGCACTCAATTTCGACTTATATACAGACAGATATGTTCAAGCAAAGTGGTACTATTCCGGCATTCTGTTTACCATTTCCAAGTTTTTTTAAATTTCAAAAATCCAAGTTTTGTTCAACCAAATGAAATGATTTTCGCGAGACACTTTGTACACATAATATACAACATATATCACTCAATTTCACAGCCAAACAACCAACAAAAAATTCAAAATAATCACTGAACAACAAGGACAGAATTTCGGCCAGCTTGCCCTTCCAACTTTCCCTTGATTTTCCTTCACTTTCTAACCATATTCATCTCAAATAATACGTAAACAACCACAATCAACTAGTTACACCTCAAGGCAGCTACCTAAAGGCATCATCAAATCCGTTAGCCTAGTGTTAAAGCAAAATAAAATAGATTTCCTTAAATCCTCTACCTATTTCAAGCTTTGGGTTATCAAACCCATGAAATCTAAGATTGATTCTTGAAGAAAAATGGAAAGATTGCCAGAGCTGTTGGTTACCTCCTTAGCTCTTGAAGAAACAAGAAATTTCACCACAAAAATCTCCAAGAATTTCCACTAGATGTTGTCCTCCTCCAAGCTAAAGTTAATCTCCAAGTAGTTTTGAAGTTGGATGCAAACTTGGAAGTGAAATGGAAGCAAGATGAAGCAAGATGGAGTGGAGCTTCTTCCTCCTTTTCTTTTGCTATTTTTGGCCGGTTCCAAGAGAGAGAAGAGAGAGTGTTTTGTGTTGTGTGAAGCTTCTCTTGGAAGCTTTAAGAATTTGTGGCCAAAAGTTGTACAAAATTTAACTAGGAATAGTACGCGAATAGCGTCCCGGACTACCACTTTTCTCTCTTGTTTGTTTCACTTGTGTACTAATCCTCAAATATAATTCCTTTAACACTCTATTTATTCGCTCTTAGTATTCTAATATAAGTTTCTCAAATCTCCACTTAACCGTTTCGATGCGCAGTACGCGAACTTCCGATTCGTGCGCAATAAGGTGAAACTTTTGAACTTAATCACCTCTAATCCCTCAATTAACTTTTCTTAGTCTACTATTAATCATTCTTAATATTCCAAAATTATTGCACTCTCGGATCCAATATTACCTCGAAAAATGTGCTGATACGAAATATGGGCCGCTTATGGGCCATGTTTTGGGCTGCAAGAGATTGAATCTTTTAGTAATAGTTAGTAGTTTATTTTCCAGATTTCTATTTTATTTGCTAGGAATAAATTCGGTCCAAGACCTCATGTTGAGTTGGATCCGATTTATAGAGTCTAGGCTCACTATTACTTAAGTTGGTTAATTAGCTTTTATTGGGTTATGTTGGGCCAACTTAAAAGCCTTCATTGGGTCGATTATAAGCTGACCATTAGATAGTGGATTTGAGTAGTAGAATTGGCCCAAAGGCCTAGCCTAGCCGAGTTAGGGTTTTCAAGTCACTTTAGGTTTTCAAGTTGTATGGCTATATATAGCCAAGGCAAGAGACCTTTATAATCAGTTTTTGCATCAATAAAATTGTGAGTTTTCACTTTTCTCTTTCCAAGAGAGCCTCTTTGAATATTTGAGAATCTTTCTCAAATTGTTCAATTGAACTTATCAATCAAGTAACTCCTTGGTTGTGGCGTTCCTCTACCTATAGTTTGGTTCGCTAATTCGTTAGGTAACGGGTTGAGATAATATCAATAGTGTTCGTTATCTCGGGGATTAGATTTGGGTCAAATTTCCGCTGCTAAGCCTTTGGTGAATTGGTTGTCTAGATCGTGGTTTCACATCAGTTGGTAATCAGAGCTAGTCGACAACCACCAGGTTATATCCTTCTTTTCTCTTGTATTGAGTCATATCTTCTTGCTTCCAATTCAAATTCTTTTGCCAAAAAAAAAAAATTGAGTCTCCAGGGTTTTTTTGTTTTTCTTGTTGTTTATGTCTTATTGCTTACTGTCCATGATTGATTCTTCGTTGCGTCGTGTTTCTTGATCTAGTTGGTGTCTTGTGATCTTGTTCTTGAGTCTTGAAATCGTTGAGGGAAAAACAAAAAACGACTGTTCATCGGTACTGTAGACGTACTGTTCATCACCGCACTGTAGCGACTGTTCATCGTACTGTAGCGGTACTGTTCATCCGAAAATTTTTTTTTCCCATACCTTGTGTTGGTTTCTTGTTGTTCTTGCTTCTTGTAGTTTGCTTGGTAATTTCTTGAAGTTCTTGGATTACATAGCGGGTTCTTGAAATCCAACTTTCAAACTAGGGTTTCTTGACAAAGGGTGTTGGGAATTTTTGTGTATTGCACTACAAAGAAGGCTGTTTACCTTTTGTTCTTGGAAATCTTGATAATATCTTGAATTTTCTGGAAATTCTTGAGTGAATCTTGAAGTATTGGGTTGGTATTCTTGGGTTCTTGAATTCTTGAAGTCAAAATCACCATATCTTGAACAAACCAAACCCTAGTTCTTGTTTCTTGAAATTGGGGCTGATCTTGTGCAAATATCCAAACGAAATTCTTGTTTGTTGTTGTGATCTGAATTGAAAAAGAAGAAAAAGAAATCTGATTGCGTTACAAAAAAAAAAAAGAAAAGAAAACGCAAGGAAAAAAACAAGGAAACAAAATCTGATCACAAGTAGAAAACAAAAAGGAAACCAACTTGAATTTGGAAACCAAGTTGACTTGGGTTTGCAAAACAAATCCTAGTTGAACTCAAATTACCAAATTCTGATTGGTCACCTTTGTACCCATGAGAAACCAGAAATTCAGCCACTAAACCACCCAAAACACCACCCATTAAACCTTGCTTACAACTCCCAAAAATACAGCCAAGTGCAAGATTGGGTAGAGTCACTCTAGGATCCAAAATTTCTGCCATCTTAATTCTTGTGTAAGCGAACTTTGCACTCTGTCCAGCCCACAAATTGGTATCTTTGAGTCATTTTAAAGATTGTTGTTCACGTTAGGAGTGTCCAAAAAGAGTCCAAACAGGTCTACTCGTTATTTAGCTTGTTAGAGTCCTTGTCAAAGTCAACTCTCTCAAACACTTGAGTCATTCTTTTGCGGACTAAACCAGAAAATTCCAGCATATTTTTCTTGTGTCTTTGCTGCCTTTTAGTCATTCTTCAATCCAAAAAAAAAAATTCCACCTACTTATACGCCACATTTTGGGTGAGACTTGATTGAAGTTTGGTTGAACTACTTGAAGGAAATTTCTGATTTCTTCAAGGGGGCAATCGAGGAACTTGAAGAGTGAGTGGTGAGAACATTAGAGTGTTTTAAACACTTGAGTGATACACGAGAACGAGGGAAACACGTAAGGGAGTGAGTGAGGCCTTTTCTACTAATGTTTGTTGAGTTTTGCAGGTGATAAAAGTATGAGACAAACGAATGCTCAACTGGAGCTTCACCATCTAGTGCCTAAAGGAGTAAATGCTGTGGCATTGCGTGAGATAACTGAGCAATTGGAAATCATCAAATCTCAAAAAAATGATTGGTTTTATACACGTTGCCACATCAAGGATAAAGTTTTGCAGCTTAGCCATTGATAAGGGTTGTGAAGTTAACCTTGCAAGTATTGTCTTGGTTGAGAAATTGAATCTTCCAACCATTGATCATCTTCGACCTTACAAGTTGCGTAGTGATAGTGGTGATATTTGGGGTTACAAAGCCACACACTGTTCCTTTTCGTATTGGCCAATACGTGGATGAGGTGTTGTGTGATGTAGTTCCTATTCAAGTGACGCATGTGCTGTTGGGACAATGGTGGATGTTTAATCGAGAAGTCAAATATGATGGATATACTAATAAGTATTCCTTCACATTTAATTGCCGTCGTACCAGGCTTGTGTCGCTTAATTCTAAACAACTTTGTATTGATCTAGCATACTTGAAGAGTGAGCATGAGCGTTATAGTATGAAGAAAGAGCGAGATGAGGGAATTGTGACTGAAGAGGTAAAATTCGAGGGAGTTGAAAAGGAGAAAGAGGTTGAGAATAATGAGAGGAAAAATTCAGCTAGTGAGCATGAGAAGAGATTAAAAATTCTAAGAGTGAGCTGATTTTGAGCAAAAATGTGAGGGTTTATTGTTTTCCTAATGAATTTTACCTTTTGCTTTGTTTAGTGTTTCTTCTTTTGTGCCAGATTAAGCAAAGTCAAGTGACGCTAGTCATGCCATGCTCCATTCCAAAGTCACTCGTACGATTCATTAGTTTCCATGGAGTTTGTCTTCTAGGAGTTAAATTCTATTTGGGAACACCTCATGGGACAATTTCAATTCAAATCTATCCATACCCAAAGGGAATTAATTCAAACCCACCGTGAAGGGAGAATTCCAAATTTTGACTCTCATTGCTACCTATGGTTCATTCATCATTTTCACCTTCTTTTGAGTATAATTTCCATCCTAAACATCTTGTATTCCTCATGCAAATTTTGAATGAAAGTGTAAAAAGCTAGCAATCCCTTCTCAAGTTGAATCAATTGTGGAAGGAATAATGAAGTGTCAAAGGGAGTTTTCGCACTTAAATCTTGTTCTATACCTTCCTTACCATTTAGTAGATGATGTACCATTGCTTCTTTATCCAATTTCTAATTTGTCTCAAGTTGAAATTATTTGTTTTTGTAGGTTGTAAAGCTGTCCAAAAATTTTTCAGTTTTGATTAAGACTTACAACCTGATTTCGTGCTTATTCCAGCTCAAAGTTGATGATCTTTCATGCTTATTCACACATCCAAAAGCTGGTGGCCAAGTGCTCAATTTGTCAACTTCAACTTGTGCTAGTTCAAGGTAACCCTCATGAAGCGGAATTCAATTGTTTGCTACCTTATATGTTGGAAGATGAGAAATTGTGTGTCACGCAAGATCCCAAAGCTGTCCTCCTCGAGTTGTTTAGTGCCTCATCTATGCAACAAGTTGCTCCCATTTTATCCATGCAAGATGATCCAAATCAATGGTCAACTAGTGCTGGATTTTACACCTTTGCACAATCAAGGTCCCAATGTGAAAATCCATGACCAAAGGCTAATTAGAGAGTTTTGGATTGCAACCTGGAGTTTCACAAGCCTTACACAAGCTCTTTCCTACCTTGGCGCATGTCCTTGTTTGAGAGCCTCATGAAGTTGACCAAGAGACATGTGCACCGAATTACAATAATCATGACGTATGCAAAGTATCATTCATTCTAAGAGAGCCAATATATGGAGATTTTGAGGCATCATACTGCCAACTCTTGTAGTACCATTCATTTCCAAACACGATTTGAGGACAAATCTTTTTCAAGAGGAGGGGAATGATACGAAATATGGGCCGCTTATGGGCCATGTTTTGGGCTGCAAGAGATTGAATCTTTTAGTAATAGTTAGTAGTTTATTTTCCAGATTTCTATTTTATTTGCTAGGAATAAATTCAGTCCAAGACCTCATGTTGAGTTGGATCCGATTTATAGAGTCTAGGCTCACTATTACTTAAGTTGGTTAATTAGCTTTTATTGGGTTATGTTGGGCCAGCTTAAAAGCCTTCATTGGGTCGATTATAAGCTGACCATTAGATAGTGGGATTTGAGTAGTAGAATTGGCCCAAAGGCCTAGCCTAGCCGAGTTAGGGTTTTCAAGTCACTTTAGGTTTTCAAGTTGTATGGCTATATATAGCCAAGGCAAGAGACCTTCATAATCAGTTTTTTGCATCATAAAATTGTGAGTTTTTCACTTTTCTCGTTTCCAAGAGAGGCCTCTTTGAATATTTGGGAATCTTTCTCAAATTGTTCCAATTGAACTTATCAATCAAGTAACTCCTTGGTTTGTGGCGTTCCTCTACCTATAGTTTGGTTCGCTAATTCGTTAGGTAACGGGTTGAGATAATATCAATAGTGTTCGTTATCTCGGGGATTAGATTTGGGTCAAATTTCCGCTGCTAAGCCTTTGGTGAATTGGGTTGTCTAGATCGTGGTTTCACATCATGTGCACTCGTTATTCCTTACTAAACGAGCTTCCGGAAAAATTAAATTTACTAACGGGATGTTTTAAAAATATAAGTGAGACATTGTTCCATTGTAAATGGATTTAAAATGGTTGAAATAAATGATTCAGGAGAAACGGGTGAATAAATAATTAAATAAGCCAATAAAATAGAATTAAAAGTTAAGTGAAATTCGGATCCTCACACGTAACACATGGGACGGGTCGAGATGATATTTCTTAAGCATGGAGACATTGGAAGACATCATGAATTCTGAATAAGTTTCAAGGGTAATTCCAAACTTGTAAGCCACGTTCCCTACACACTGGATAACCTTATAGGGACCCTATAAATCTCGGTTGTTACTTCTTTGGTTATCCCGCCATTAGGGTTGCTTTCAAAGGTGGTAATTTAAGGAGCACCTTATCTCTGACCTCAAACTCCAAATCTTTCCTCCGATTATCCGCATAAGCTTTTTTTTGGCGGCTTTGAGCCGTTCGGAGTCTTTTGACATATCAATTTCAACTTCTCAAAGGCTTTCTCAAATCCAAAAGCATGGTAATCGATCCAAAATTTTCTTTTCTCCAATTTCATCCTAATGAATCGAAAACCGACACTTTCGACCATAAAGGGTTTCGTAAGGAGCCATTTGAGCTATTTGTATTGAGGATTTGAAAAACTGTTGTTATAAGCAAATTCTACCAACATAAGGTACTGACTCTAATTTTCTCCAAAATCCAAAGTACAAGACATCAACATGTCCTCTAGGGTTTGGAATCATTCTTTTCCGATTGTCTATCTGTTTGCGGGTGGTAGGTGGTATTTAAAATTCAACTTAGTCCTTAAGTTTTTCTTGCATCTTTTTGCCAAAACCGAGACCACAAACTTAGGGTTCCGATCTGATATTATACTCACCGATATCCCATGCAACCTTATAATTTCGTCCAAGTATAACTTAGCCAATTTTTTCAAGGAGTACTTCATACTAATCGGCAAAAAGTGAGTAGATTTGGTCAACCGATCCATTATTACTCAAATAACGTCGTGACCTCTCTGAATCCCTTGGTAACCCTAATACGAAATCCATAGTGATATTCTTCTACTTCCACTCAAGTATCTACAAAGGCTGTAATAACTTAAATGGCTTCCGATACTCGGCCTTAACTTGTTGGCAAGTGAAACAGGCCCCAATAAACTGGGCAATTTCTCTTTTCATATTTTCCCCACCAATAGAGGACTCTTCAAGTCCTAATACATCTTATTACCTCCAGGATGCACCGTTATACTTGGAACGGTGAGTTTTGTTTCAAAATTTCTTTCTTTAGCCCTTTATCTTTTTGGCACCATTAGGCGATTTCTAAACTTTAACACTCCGTCGATCCTCAAATTGAAAGTCGGAGATTTCCCCTTTTTGAACTTTCTCAATCCATTTTTGCACCTCAAGGTCTGCCTTTTTGAGTTTCTTTGATTCGATCTAACAAGGTAGACTTCACGGAATATTCCCAAAAATCACCCTCTGAGGCTCAAGATGCCGAGTTCCAAACGCTAACTTCCCTTTAGGCATGTGCCATTCTCTTACCATTAGGCTGACCACTTGGTGTCTTACGACTTAAGGTATCCGGCACTACATTAGCTTTTTCAGGGTTGGTAGTTAAGCGTACAGTTCATAATCTTCCAAAAATTTGGACCCATTTATGTTGCCTCAAATTCAACTCCTTCTGGGAGAATAAATCCTTAAGACTCTTATGATCAGTGAAAATCTCAAAAGTCATCCCGTACAGATAATGTCTCCACTTTTCAAGGCAAACACCCACTACCCGCTAATTCAAATCATGGGTCGAATAATTCTAACTCATGAGGTTTCAATTTACGAGCATAATGCAATTATTTTTTCCGTTTTGCATTAAACACACATCCCAACCCATCCTTTGAAGTATTTGTTATAAACCATAAAACCATCTCCTTCGTTCGCAATTGCTATATAGGTGCTTTGTCAAACACTTTTTCAGCTCCCTGGAACTCTTTCTGCATTTAAGATCCCATATGAACTTGCCATACTTTTTAGCCAATTCGGTTAGGGGTTTACGGTCTTAGAAAAGTCCTTATAAAATCGGCGGTAATACTCCGCTAGCTCTAAGGAACTCTGAATTTCGGGTAGAATTTTCTAGTTATTTCCACTTAGAAACAGCTTCTCTACCCTAACTGGATCCACAGTAAACCCTTCCTTAGAGATTAATTGACCTAGGAAGGCTAATTCTTCCAACCAAAACTCATTACTTTATTTGAATTTAGCAAAAAGTTGGTGCTCTCTCAGGATTTGCAAGACTATCCTCAGGTTGCCGTTCATAATCTCCTCGAGATTTAGAGTATACCCAATATGTCATCTATGAATACCACCACAAATTGATCCAAATACGGTTTTAAAAAACCTGATGCATCAAGTCCATAAATACTGTTGGCACGTAGTTAACCCAAAAGGTATAACTGCAAATTCAAAGTGCTCATATCTCGAATTGAAAGCGGTCTTAGGCATATCTGCTTCTAGAATCCTCAACTGGTAATAACCCTATCTCAAATCCAACTTGACAAATACCACTGCCCTTGCCAGTTGATCAAATAACTCATCTATGTGAGGCAAAGGGTATTTGTTCTTAATAGTCACATTGTTTAAGTCTCGATAGTCTATGCATAGGTTAAATTTCCATCTTTTCTTCTTAACAAGAGCACTGGAGCTCCCTATGGTGAATCACTTTTCTCTAATAAAGTTTTTTTTCTAATAAATCTTGCAACTTCAACTTAAAACACTATTTCTCTCTCCGGAAGCAACGTCTCTAATTCCTCCGGAAAGACATCGAGGAATTCCTTCACTACTGGCACATTTTTCAACTCCACCTTATCCCTAGGTGTATTTATAAGAAAGACTAGATATCTTTGCCCACTACTCAACAATTTTCTAACTCGAATTTCCAGAATTAGAGCAGACGATACTAGTCTACTCCTCACATCTAACTTCAAAGTTGATTCCCTCGAGATGTACAACTCTACTAATTTCATCTTACAATTCAATTGAGTATGGTATCGAGCCAACCAATCCATCCCCAGTATCACATCATATCCCTTAATTGTTAGGCTCACTAAGTCTGCTAACAATTTGCTCTTACCAACCCAAATCTCACAATTTCTATAAACCTCACTAGCAATTAGGCACTGGTCCCCCGTAGGAGTCTTAACTTCCAAATCAAAATGTAAGAAATCACCCTTTACATCTATACCATTCATAAAGTTAGGATCTACAAAAGAATGAATTGCCCCGAGATCAATTAAAATTCCTAACTAGGGATGAAAACGGGGATCGTATCTTCCACCATTTCAGTCGGATTAGGGATTTGCTGGTTGTCTAAGGCATAAGCCTTAGCTGGCACTTTTGGTCGGCTCCCTCTGGCACTCGACTGCTTTGAAGCGGACCTAGTAGGCTGCTGAGTATTCTCTCCTTCCTTAGGAGCAGTAGGGCAACTCGAGATCTGATATTGGCACTACCGCAAAGCAAACACTTTCCTTGCTTTCTCCAGCACTCGGTTTCAGTGTGGTTAGGCTTGCCACAATATCCACAAGTCACACGAGAAGTCACGGCTTGACCAACTTGAGAATTCCCTTTCCGACTGATCTCGCCCACTTTTATTTCCTTTTGGCGGGGTGATGTGTGCACGGACCTTAGTCCAAGTAATGACCCAATTCGAGTACCATTGGGCCCGGTCACACGTGCACGGGCCAAGTGCTTCAAGGAGTCACTCCAAACCCTAGTGCGAAGTGTGCAAGACCAACAAGGAGTCCATAGAGACATTGAAGGCTTGGAAGGGGATACTCAAGTCATCTACACAATGATCCAAGCCCATGAAGAATCAAGTGGGCCTCCAAGTGGGTTGGTCGATTAGGCCCTGGGCCTTAGTACCAGGTTTTCATCTTGTTAAAGTTGGATTAGCTTATTAAATTAGGTCATGGGCCGGCCCATCTAGTCCATGGAGTGGCCGACCCTTTAGTTTGCTTTATTAGGGTTTCATTAGTTCCTTGACCTAGTCCCTTAGCCTATATAAAGGCTCACCTTGTACGGTCAAAGGGTTACGCAATTTTGATAATAAAGAATTAGTTTTGTTTTCTCTTCCAATGAGAGATTCGAATCCTTTACTTGCTTTGGCAAGGGTTTTTTGAGCAATCTTGTGCTTGACCTTGATTGTTCCACCGACCTATCCACTAGAGTAATCACCTCGGTTGGAGTCGTCGTTCCACCACCTCTAATCAATTCGTGTCGTCCGTATTGATTCTAGGTTCCGCAATCCAAGCGTTGGACAACCTCGCTAGATCCTTGGGCAAACGTGCTACGTGTCTCGAAACGTGTTGATCGAGGACCGTATCAGTTGGCTTCAGAGCTTAGGTGGAGGTATCTTTCGTTATATCCTTGTTTTTCGTAGTTGTGTCGTTAGGGTCTTTGGTATTCCCGCTGCATTACTCCAAAAAAAAAAAAAAACGTACTGTTCATCGTACTGTTCACCGTCACTGTTCATCGGGTACTGTTCATCCGAACACAATCTGTTTAGGTGTTGTCTTTTTGTGTTTTCTGTCCAAATTTCGTTCTTGGATCTTGTGTTTGGGTTGTTAGGGTTTAAAAACAAGAAAAACAAAAAAAAATTGCGACGGCTAGGGTTTGGTTGTGCGCTAGGGTTTCTTGTTGCAAATCTGTCCAAGCTTTCTTTGAGTCTTCCAAGTTGTTTTAACTTGTTTTCCAAAGTCAATTAGAAAACTAAGTAACTCTTTTGTCTTCACTTGGGCACCCTCCTACATTTTAGGAACACCTTCCTATGTTTTAGGAACACACTCCTACATTTTAGGAACTAGGGTTTCACTTGAGTCCTTGTTCACACTAGCATACTTTCCATTTCTGTCCGCCAGTAGTAACCTTCCAAAAGCGGCCATTCTTGCTTTCTTTTTGCATTCCATTTTGTGTCTTACTTCTTGAATACTCTTGTGGAGAAAGTTGGTCACATTCATTGGACTTGAGCAGCATCTCTCAACTACCTAAACCAACAGGTAAAGGTAAATTGGTAAGATCACTAGAGTGTCTTGAGTGATAAATACGAGAGTGAGTGAAACACTAAGGGAGTGAAGTGAGGTTATATTTGTATTTTGTCTTGTCACTAACCTTTTTGCAGGTTCCCTCATACATCATGGCGAGTACAAGACACATAAAACCTAGCTCACAACATTGTCTTCCTAATCTTAAGGGAGTCAAAAAAGTGGCATTACGTGGTGTGGATGAGCAATTGGACCTCGTTAAATCTCAGTTGCTTGGTTGGTTTTATACTCGTTGTGGTGTGAAAGATAAACTTTGTAGCTTGGCCATTGATGGGAGTTGTGAATCAATCTTGCGAGTGCTATCATGGTTGAGAAATTAAATCTTTCCAACCATTGATCATCTTCAACCGTACAAGTTGATGAGTACTCATGGTGATGTTTGGGTTACTAAGCACACACTTGTACCTATTCAAATCGGCAAATATGTGGACGAGAGGTTGTGTGATGTAGTCCCAATTCAAGTGACACACGTGTTGTTGGGCAAAGCATGGATGTCGAGACGAGAAGTTAAATATGACGGACATACTAATAAGTATTCCTTCTTATTTAATGGTCGTCGTTTTGTACTTGTATCACTTACTTATGACCAGCTTTGTATTGATCTAGCATACATGAAAAGTGAGCTTGAGCGTTATAGAATGGAGAAACAACTAGATGAGGGAATTGTGCCTGAAGAGGTAAAACCCGAGGAAGTTGAAAGCAATGAGATGAAACGATCAGTTGTTGAACTAGAAAAAGAGATGGAAAAATCTGATGAGATGGGTGGTAAAAAGGAAGAAAAGAGAGAAAGTGGGCTGATCTTGAGCAACCCGGTGAAGGCCTATTATTTTCCTAACGAACTTACCTTTGCCCATATCTATTTGGTATCGTTAGTCCTCTACCGTTGAATCCGTTCTTGAGTGGTCCAAGTTTGGGTTCAATTCCATCCATTACCCAACGTGTCCTCTACGATCTAATCTTTGTTGAGGACGCCACAATCAAGTGTGTTGGCTTGATTGATAAGTCAATAAACAACCTAGGATCAACTCTAGGATGTTCAAACTAGCTTTCACAAGCTAAAGGAATTTCCCACAAGAATGGACGAAATTCTGGAATTTTATTCATAATATCGCAAAAACTGAATGTAAACAATGACTTGGGGCTATTTATAGCCTTGTCTAACCCTAATAGAACTTGGAAAATATTAAGGAAATTCGGCCAGCCCATTGGGTCTCTCTTGGCCGAAAGCTAACCTACTAATTAATTAACTTATGACTAACTAAAGTACTAATGGACCTAAGGCCCACATGGCCGAAGTTAAGCTCAAGAAGAGCTACTTAATCGAGGCCCAATCCTCCCTTTTAGGCTTGGTCACTTGCGCCTTCAATTGTAAGCAATATCTTGGTAGTCTTGCAAGGATCTTCCAAGTCAATTCCTTCAATGCTTGAGCTTGGTTTCTCTTGAGCTTATATGGCATGAACTAAGGCTTGAAGTGACTCTTTGAACCTCTTAACTTGTGCACGTGGAACGGGCCTATGTGAACACCACGGCTAGCTTGCTCATTCGCATCATTCGTTTTGCCAGTTTTGTATTTAATGACATAAGAGAAGATGTCAATGAAACTTACCCATTTGACATGTCTCTTGCTCAATTTCGGTTGCCCCTTGAGAAACTTCAATGACTCGTGATCAGTGTGTATCACGAACTCCCTTGGACGGAGGTAGTGTTGTCAGGTCTCCAAAACTCGCACCAGTGCTTACAATTTCTTGTCATACGTGGGGTAGTTCAAAGCAGCACCTCCCAGCTTCTCACTAAAGTAGTACAAAGCCTCTTGTCTTGCATGAGAACAGTTCCAATACCTATACCAGAAGCATTACTTTTAATCTCAAAAATCTTGTTAAAGTTAGGTAATGCTAAAACGGGTGCATGTGTGAGTTTATCCTTATGGGTAAGAAATGCTTGTTCTTGAGTTTCTTCCCAATGAAATTTATCATTTTTCTTGGTCACGGCGATCAATAGAGCAGCAATGGTGCTGAAGTTTTTGACAAAACGCCGATAGAAACCCGCCAATCCATGGAAATTGCGCACCTCAGGGACGGATCTAGGTGTTGGCCATTGCTTGATGGCCTCAATCTTGGATTCGTCTATTTTGATGCCCTGTCAACTCACAACATCGCCTAAAAATACAAGTTCATTAGTACAAAAAGTGTACTTCTTAAGGTTGGCGTATAGGCGTGCCTTTCGAAGTGTATCGAGAACCAATCTCAAATGTTCCATGTGCTCATGCTTGTTTTGACTATATATCAAGATATCATCAAAGTAAACAATAACAAATTTTCTAATGAATTGTCTCAAAACATGGTTCATCAATCTCATGGAAGTGCTAGGGGCATTAGTCAACCCGAAGGACATGACTAACCACTCATAAAGTTCATGTTTTGTTTTAAAAGCTGTTTTCCACTCGTCTCCCTCTTTCATCCTAATTTGATGATAGCCATTTCATAAATCAATTTTAGTGAAAATCACAGCACCATTAAGTTCATCAAGCATATCATCTAATCTAGGAATTAGATGACGGTATTTAACAGTTATAGCATTAACAGCTCTACAGTCGGTGCATATGCGCCAAGTACCATTCTTTTTAGGGACAAGTATCACAAGCACAGTACAAGAATTTAAACTTTCCTTTACCCAACCCTTACCTAATAGGGCATCAACTTGCCTTTGGAGTTCCTTAGTTTCCTCAGGACCTATGCGGTAAGCAGGTTTGTTGGGTAGTGATGCTTCAGGAATCAAATCTATCTGGTGCTCGATCTCTCGAATGGGTGGTAAGCCATCAGGGACCTCATCAGGGAACACGTCCTCGAATTCCTGTAAAAAAGCAACTACACTCGAAGGCAATGCCTTATCGAGCTCTTCAATATTTAGGAGCACATGTTTGCAAATCATGAGTAACACAGGTTGATCAGTCACAATCTTCCTAACATCCTTAGCCTTAATGATCATGTTTTACTTCCTAGTGTTGGATTTAATTAATGCATTGTTATCTTGACCCTTGGTCGATTGCTCACTTGTAGAAGTGGAGCATTTTCCAGGGTTGGCCGCCTTTTGTTTCCTCTTTTGGCGGTCCAAGTCACACTCCTTTTGCAATTTAAGTTGGTCATCTACTTGTGTAGGTGTGAGGGCCATTAAGACCATACGTTTACCATTGTGCAATAGAGTGTACTTATTAGCCCTACCTTCAAATGTGATGTGCTTATCAAATTGCCATGACCTCCCAGAATGACTTGAGTAGTATGTATATATTTCATCCCATAATTACCAATTAAAAGGAACACGTACCTGTTTGTAGACACGCACCTCACACTTCATTGAGGCGGTATGGATGTGGATGCCTAGTTATAGGCAGGCCCAAACTTTCAACCATTAGTAAGCTTGCCACATTGGTGCAACTCCCACCGTCAATGATGAGGCTACACACCTTATCACTTACTTTACATCGAGTGTAAAATAAGTTCTCCCTTTGCAATTGCTCGTCCTCCTTGACCAGGGTGGTTAGCACGCGTCGTGCCACCAAACAACCGATTTCCCCTTGAGTAGGAGAGCATTCTTCCTCAACCGAGTCATCCTCCAAGCAATCACCCTTGATCAATCCAGGCATATCCTCATAGTCATCATCGTCGGACACAATTTTCCTATTGTGAGTGACCAACATGACCTTTTGGTTTGGACATTGGGACTGGATGTGTCCAAACCCTTGGCACTTGAAACACTTGATATCTCTACTCCTAGTCTTAGGAGTTTCATAAGGGGTCTTAGAAGTGGACCTGGATGCATCAACAAACTTGTTAGGGGTAAATTGAGAATTTCGGTTAGGAGCACTACCTTGAATTCGGCTAGAAGAGGTGGGTGTAGCTGAATTTCCAGCTTCGTGGGCTATCCTCCTTGGTCGGTTTTCCCTCCATGAAGTCAAGTTGGAAGTTTGGAAGGTACGGGCCCCTCGCCTCAATTTCATCCCCCTCTCGGCTTTGATGGCTAGTTCAAGAAGATCATGCATGTCCAAGTAATGTTGGAGTTTTCTTGAAGGTCAGGGTTGAGACCTCTAAGGAACCTTGCCATGGTAGTCTCACTATCTTCTTGAATGTACGCCCTCATCATGGCCATCTCGATCTCCTTGTAATAGTCCTCCATACTCATGTTGCCTTGAGTGAGGGTTTGAAGTTTAGAGTGGAGATCGCGGTTGTAGTAGCTTTGAACAAATTGCTTGCGCATTAGTGCCTTGAGTTCACGCCAAGTTCGGACTCGTGTTTCACCATTTCTTTGTCTATTAGTCCTTAGTTGGTCTGATACGAACGTCGCCAACCTTGTGACGAAACCCGTAAGAGATTAGACTCAGGATCGACAAGAGGTTACCAAGCTTGGGGCGGATGACCTCAACCCGTTAATCACGTGGTTAACGAACCTTGGTATAATGGTAGAAGACGCCACAATCTAGTGTGATTCTAGATGATGATAAGTCAAATTGAAGATCCTAGGGGATTAATCTAAGAACTTCAAGAAAAGCTCACAAGGAGCCAATGAGAGAACTCTCAATTTTCATTCATAATTGTGTACCTTGAAATTATCATAAGCTTGGCTATATATAGCCTTACAAAGAAGCAAACCTAATCTAAGTTGGAAAACAATGCAAGTTTCCTTATTCGACTTGACAACTAAACTAATGACTCACTAATCACAGTTAAGGCTAACTAATGGACAGCTTATAATCGGCCCAATGAAGGCTTTAAGCTGGCCCAACATAACCCAATAAAAGCTAATTAACCAACTTAAGTAATAGTGAGTCTAGACTCTATAAATCGGATCCAACTCAACATGAGGTCTTGGACCGAACTTATTCCTACCAAATAACATAGAAATCTGGAAAAACAAACTACTAAACTATTACTAAAAGATTCAATCTCTTGCAGCCCGAAACATGGCCCATAAGTGGCCCATATTTGGTATCATTCCCCTCCTCTTGAAAAAGATTTGTCCTCAAATCGTGGTTGGAAATGAATGGTACGAACAAGAGGTGGCAGTATGAACCCTCAAATCTCCACATATTGGCTCTCTTAGAATGAATGATACTTGCATACGTTATGGTTATTGTAATTCGGTGCACATGTCTCTTGGTCAGATTGAAAATGCTCACAATCAGCCATGGAAAACTCAAGGCTTTACTCCAACGACTCTTCGAAGATAACGCATATAGCTTTGGTTCCATGATGCAAGGTAAAATGTATGGTTCATTGGCAGCAAGGTCACATCTTCTTGGATCCTCCATACTGCACCTTATGTTGCTTTTGAACAAAAACATTCTCCAAGACAAGAAATGATACGGTCCTCGATCAACACGTTTCGAGACACGTAGCACGTTTGCCCAAGGATCTAGCGAGGTTGTCCAACGCTTGGATTGCGGAACCTAGAATCAATACGGACGACACGAATTGATTAGAGGTGGTGGAACGACGACTCCAACCGAGGTGATTACTCTAGTGGATAGGTCGGTGGAACAATCAAGGTCAAGCACAAGATTGCTCAAAAAACCCTTGCCAAAGCAAGTAAAGGATTGAATCTCTCAATGGAAGAGAAAACAAAACTAAGTGTTTATTATCAAAATTGCGTACCCCTTTGACCGTACAAAGTGAGCCTTTATATAGGCTAAGGGGCTAGGTCAAGGGACTAACGAAACCCTAATAAAGCAAGCAAGGGGGCGGCCACTCTTTGGACAAGATGGGCCGGCCCATGACCTAATTTAACAATCTAATCCAACTCTAAACAAAATGGAAATCTAGCACTAAGGCCTAGGGCCTAGTCGACCAACGTACTTGGAGGCCCTCTTGATTCTTCATGGGCTTGGGTCATCGTGTAGATGACTTGATTATCTCCTTCCAAGCCTTCAATGTCCCTATGGACTCCCTGTTGGTCTTGGACGTTTCGCACAAGGGCTTGGAGTGACTAGGCCCGTGCACGTGTGACTGGGCCCAATGGAACTCGGACGGGGTTATTACTTGGGCTAAGGGCCGTGCACACATCAGTCCCCTCCACTTGAGAGCAATTTGCCCACAAATTGAAGCACGAATGGTGACAAGACGAGTCACATGCCTTCGACTCAATCTTGTTGTGATGGCTACAGATGTCATCCAATGCAAAACCCACGTGCTAAGTTGGCAAATAACCCTTGTCGAATCTTGAATTGCACAAACCATCTTCAATGTATGCTCAACTTGATCGTTTGTGGTCATGAGGTAAGGGTCCTCAAAGCGGTGTGATGGGTATCCCATGAAATCGAACTCCGACTCGAACACACTTGCAAGGCACCAAGGCGGATTTGGTGATGTTGGAGCTTCATGTGGACCAAGAGCAAGACGAAAATCATAGTGGCAATGGTCATTGAGGTACTTGTTCTTTAAGCGAACCCTTGGTACACAACCATTCCCAAAATGTGGAGCCGTCCCTTCAAGATGAGCTCGAATCAACTCCCCTTTGGTATGGACTGATTTGAGTTGACATTGTTCCATGAATTGATACCAACGGGGTTTAACTCTTGGAAGACCAACTCCATGGAGGCTTGCACAGTCTACAATTGATTTTGGAATGGAGCACACCAAGATCAGCCCAACTTGCCTTTGCTTGATCTGTATAAAAGAAGAAACACTAAACAAAGCAAAGGTAAGTTCGTTAGGAAAATAATAGGCCTTCACCGGGTTGCTCAAGATCAGCCCACTTTCTCTCTTTTCTTCCTTTTTACCACCCATCTCATCAGATTTTTCCATCTCTTTTTCTAGTTCAACAACTGATCGTTTCATCTCATTGCTTTCAACTCCCTCGGGTTTTACCTCTTCAGGCACAATTCCCTCATCTAGTTGTTTCTCCATTCTATAACGCTCAAGCTCACTTTTCATGTATGCTAGATCAATACAAAGCTGGTCATAAGTAAGTGATACAAGTACAAAACGACGACCATTAAATAAGAAGGAATACTTATTAGTATGTCCGTCATATTTAACTTCTCGTCTCGACATCCATGCTTTGCCCAACAACACGTGTGTCACTTGAATTGGGACTACATCACACAACACCTCGTCCACATATTTGCCGATTTGAATAGGTACAAGTGTGTGCTTAGTAACCCAAACATCACCATGAGTACTCATCAACTTGTACGGTTGAAGATGATCAATGGTTGGAAGATTTAATTTCTCAACCATGATAGCACTCGCAAGATTGACTTCACAACTCCCATCAATGGCCAAGCTACAAAGTTTATCTTTCACACCACAACGAGTATAAAACCAACCAAGCAACTGAGATTTAACGAGGTCCAATTGCTCATCCACACCACGTAATGCCACTTTTTTGACTCCCTTAAGATTAGGAAGACAATGTTGTGAGCTAGGTTTTATGTGTCTTGTACTCGCCATGATGTATGAGGGAACCTGCAAAAAGGTTAGTGACAAGACAAAATACAAATATAACCTCACTTCACTCCCTTAGTGTTTCACTCACTCTCGTATTTATCACTCAAGACACTCTAGTGATCTTACCAATTTACCTTTACCTGTTGGTTTAGGTAGTTGAGAGATGCTGCTCAAGTCCAATGAATGTGACCAACTTTCTCCACAAGAGTATTCAAGAAGTAAGACACAAAATGGAATGCAAAAAGAAAGCAAGAATGGCCGCTTTTGGAAGGTTACTAATGGCGGACAGAAATGGAAAGTATGCTAGTGTGAACAAGGACTCAAGTGAAACCCTAGTTCCTAAAATGTAGGAGTGTGTTCCTAAAACATAGGAAGGTGTTCCTAAAATGTAGGAGGGTGCCCAAGTGAAGACAAAAGAGTTACTTAGTTTTCTAATTGACTTTGGAAAACAAGTTAAAACAACTTGGAAGACTCAAAGAAAGCTTGGACAGATTTGCGCAAAGAAAAAAAAAACCTAGCGTACAAGAAACCCTAGCCGTCGCAACCTTTTTTTTTTGTTTTTCTTGTTTTTAAACCCAAACACAAGATCCAAGAATGAAATTTGGACAGAAAACACAAAAAAGACAACACCCAAACAAAATTTTGTTCGGATGAACAGTACCGCGATGAACAGTATGAACAGTGACGGTGAATAGTGACGGTGAACAGTACCCGATGAACAGTACGCTTTTTTTTTTTTTTTTTATAACTCAAACAATAAGAACTCTTGGCCGAATGAAATCAAGGATCAAAATCTGGTCAGCCCCTCACTTCGCACGAGTGCATAACCACAAACCTTCAAGAACTAGCAAGACACTTGTCAAGATTTTCAAGAATTTCAAGATAGTGATCAAGAAATTCAAGAACCTCTTAAATCTTGTAGATTCTCTCAAGATTCACAAAATACCAACCAAGTTAACCACAAATCAGATTTGAAAAACAAGTAAAACACCTTGGATGACTCAAAAGAAACTTGGACAGATTTGGCACAAAAGAAACTTGCACAAACAAAACCCTAGCCGCACAAGTGAAACCCTAGCCGTCGCAAATATTTTTTTTTTGTTTTCTTGTTTATAAACCCTAACAACTCAAACACAATATCAAAGAATGAAATTTGGACAGAAAACACAAAAAGACAGCACCCAAACAGATTTGTGTTTCGGATGAACAGTGCCGCGGATGAACAGTACGATGAACAGTACGTATGAACAGTACCGTTTTTTTTTTTTTTTTTACACAAAGCAGCGGATATACTATAACCCTAACGACACAACTATGAAAACAAGGATATAACGAAGAATACCTCCACCTAAGCTCTGAAGCCAACTGATACGGTCCTCGATCAACACGTTTCGAGACACGTAGCACGTTTGCCCAAGGATCTAGCGAGGTTGTCCAACGCTTGGATTGCGGAACCTAGAATCAATACGGACGACACGAATTGATTAGAGGTGGTGGAACGACGACTCCAACCGAGGTGATTACTCTAGTGGATAGGTCGGTGGAACAATCAAGGTCAAGCACAAGATTGCTCAAAAACCCTTGCCAAAGCAAGTAAAGGATTGAATCTCTCAATGGAAGAGAAAACAAAACTAAGTGTTTATTATCAAAATTGCGTACCCCTTTGACCGTACAAAGTGAGCCTTTATATAGGCTAAGGGGCTAGGTCAAGGGACTAACGAAACCCTAATAAAGCAAGCAAGGGGGCGGCCACTCTTTGGACAAGATGGGCCGGCCCATGACCTAATTTAACAATCTAATCCAACTCTAAACAAAATGGAAATCTAGCACTAAGGCCTAGGGCCTAGTCGACCAACGTACTTGGAGGCCCTGGCCCTCTTGATTCTTCATGGGCTTGGGTCATCGTGTAGATGACTTGATTATCTCCTTCCAAGCCTTCAATGTCCCTATGGACTCCCTGTTGGTCTTGGACGTTTCGCACAAGGGCTTGGAGTGACTAGGCCCGTGCACGTGTGACTGGGCCCAATGGAACTCGGACGGGGTTATTACTTGGGCTAAGGGCCGTGCACACATCGGTCTTCTTGAGTGTAAGCTGTGAATCACGAATTTATAGGTATAAGCTCTTTATCTTGATATTTGGGGAAGTTAGATATGTATGTCGGGCAGGAGTCTCAAATGTGGTGATTTACTCTTGGAACCGGCCGACTCGAGTTGTGAATTATCTTATTTCTGATTCTTGTACTCGAGTATTCAGGAGTTGAGGGTAATGCTAAGGACGTGAGATCTCCACCGTAGGGAATAAGAACGGGCTAATGTTTTGCAGGTGCAAATGCAAGGGGTCAACGGACGTCTAGTTCGGGTAGTGAGAGATCGGACGGAGGATATTTTAACCGAGTGTGGGACAATATCGGCCAGAGAGAAGTGGAATCAGCTGGTTTAGTGATGACCTAAGTTAGAAACGTAAGACCTTGAGGTTGTAGAAAGTAGGTTAGGGTGGCTGGGACGGCATGTCGTGTTTTTCTTCTTGTTTTGCCACTGTATGTAATTTGCTCGTGACATGTCAATGCTTACATGTATAGTACTTGCTGCACTTGATTTTGCTCAACTTGATATGTATCTTTGTGAACTTGTTGTGTTATAGAGATATGCCAAGCATGTTTCCTTATCCTCGGTTTTTACGGTTTAAAATTGTCTTTATCTTGCCGCTTTAGCCAATTTATTTTGTTTACGTATTATATCACCTTTTGAAAAAAAAAAGAGAGAAGGGTATGGAGGGTGGACGAAGTCAAGGATGAGGGGCCAGTCGAGGACATAGGGCTAGCCGTGGACGTGGCGGTAGGCAAGTACAAGAACCAAGAGAAACAAGAGACGCGACGGTAGAGAAGCAACAGGAACCAAGGGTCGAAACAGGGGACCAAGTAGCAACGGCAATACAACAAATGGGTAATATCTGAGCGCAATTGGTGGAGCAATAAGTCCGAGTTCCAGTGAATCAGCCTAGGAACCCTGAGATAGGAGAGGACAGGGCCTTAGAGCGTTTCTAAAAGTTTTCTCCACAGAAATTCTTTGGAGGGTCTGACCCCGAAGTAGCTGAAAACTGGTTGGAGGCAACGATAAATATTTTTGTACCCTTGCATTATATAGAGGAAAGACAAGTGGCTTTTGCCGTCTTTCAATTTGAAGGACCGGTTAGGGCATGGTGGAATGTTATTAGGGCAAAGTGGGAAAGAGAACAGACGGCATGGACTTGGGTAAACTTTATGAGAGAATTTAATGAGAAATACTTCCCACATTTGGTCCAAGAGAAAAGAGAGGATGATTTCATTAGGTTACGCCAAGGGAGCCTAAGCGTGGCCGAATATGAAACACAATTCACTAAATTGTCCAAATTTGCTCCTGAATTAATAGCTACGGAGCAAAGGAGGGTGAGACGATTTGTACAGGGGTTAAATGTGGAAATGCAAGAACCTTTGGCGGCAGCACAAATTAATACATTCACGGAAGCCCTTGAAAAAGCTCAAAGAATTGATATTGCGAGGGCGCAAGTGAAGGCTTTTCGTGCGAGAAAGAGGAGTACACCTACTAGTACACCTGAAGAATCTAAGGAAAATGTAACGCTCTCCAAAGTAAGAAGAATGGACTTTCCGCACTACCCACCCTGGACCTTATAGGGTGAAGGGGCGCAAGTGTCTGATTTGCGGAAGTACCGACCATCAAATTAACAACTGCCCGAAGAAGCAGTCACAAGGGAATAGTGCTCAACAAGTGGATAGAACCAAATCCAGACAATCTAATGACAGAGGGAACCGACCAAAAGTACCAGCACGGGTATATGCCTTGGACAAGCAACAGACTCTGGAGTCATCTGAGGCGATGGAAGGTAAAAATTTCGAGGACGAAATTTTCGTAAGGGGGAGAGAGTGTGAGGACTTGTAAAATCCCCCATATTTTTCTTATTTGGAATTCATTACTTTACAATAACTTTACTACTCATTTACTCCCTCAATAGTTGGAATAAAGAATAGAATTAAGAGTTTTCTCTTTTCTTTTATAGTTAGGGTAAACTAGGGTTTTTGCGTCTTTTGGTAGTGTGATTAATTGATGAGGAGTATGTACTAAATTTGGTAGTTAAAGGGGAAGTGTGTGATTAGAAGTGATAATAAAAAGTTAGTGAATCATAAGTTAAACACTAGTACGGGCGAGTTAAGGAAAATCGGTTTGAACCGACGTGTACCGTTTGTTACCGATTGAACACACCACATTGAACATTACTTTATTACCTTAATCTCTTGTTTTTATTTCAGCTAATTAACCCTAAAATATCGGTTAAACTAGCCACAATCTTTGACCAAAGAAAGGGAGAAAAGAAAAAAAATGAGAGGTAATCTAGTTGCGACACTTGTCAGAAATCTAAAAGATGTTGGCCAAGCCAACTTTCTTTCTTCTTATCTTCCATTTTGGCTCATTTTGCTTCATTGTTACTTCTCATGGCCGAGAGTTAAGAGGAGAAAAAGAGAGAAGAAACACTTCAATTTCAACCTTGATTTTGGCCTTGTTTGAGTTGAATCCAAAAATATAAACCGATTAAACCTTCACTTTCGTACTTAGGAAGTTTTGTGTGGTAAAAGTTTTGAAAGAAAGGGGTGTGGTTTTCACTTACAAGCAGCTATTGGAAGGTATCATGATTGCCTTTCCTTTTCTCTTCCTTAATCTTGTTTAAATTTGGATAGAAGCTTATGTTCTTGGCTTATTATGGTTAATGATTCAGTTTTGGATGATATAGTGGAAGGGTTAGCTAGGGTTTACATTTTCAGCCTTGATTATGGTTGTCTACCTAGTAATTGATAGTATTGAGCTAGTAATTGATGGTTTTGATGATATAGTACTTGATAGTATTGAGTTAGGATATGAATTTTTAGAGTAGAAGTGAATTTCCAGCATTGATCATGATCTGCCCTGTTTCTGACCTGCATATTTGTCCATGTTAGAGGCCGAATCAGGTCTTTCTCAAAACATGGAAGTTGTAGGAAATGGAGTTAAATATCTGCCTGCCAAATTTCAGCTCAATCGGAGCACTGTAGCATATGAAATGACTAAATTATCCCTGACTGCCAAATGCCCTATTTCGCGGGCAGCTTTCTGTTTTCTCTGAAATTGCACATTTTGACCCTGAAAATGCACGAAATGGGTGTCAATGTCTTCATAAGAAATGTAGTCTCTATCTTAGCTTCGACACACCATAAAATTTGCCCCAATCCGATAAGCATAGCTTCAGTTGTGACCAAAACGCCAAAAGACGTCAAACCTGCAATTTAGCTATTCGTCTTTAGAACTGGTTTCCGGTTGCATTGCTAGACTTGCCTTGTATTTGGATGACATTAAGTCTGGTTGAAGGGCTATTTTGTTAATGGTTCTTATGTGTGGCTTTGGGCTGAGTTGAGGAAAATAATGAAGCCATAAATGGCTGGAAAATAGCGGAATACAAAGGGCATGTTGCCCAAATTTCTATTACTTGCTTTTATGAATATTAGTGAGATGCAAGGTTTGAGTTTAGGGTTAGTTGGATCTTAATTTACATATTTATCCTTGACTGCACTTCAATAGTAGTATATGAGTTGTTTTGACCAAGATTTGGTATCAACAAAGATGAAAAGTGTTAGTTTTCTCTCGAAAACTTTGAATTACCTTTGCTCACTTCAATTTGGGATTGGTTATTCTTAGGGTTTGTCGGTGATCAAGGGAATAATCTGGAAGGAAACTTTTGACATTATTTTGGCTTAGACTGGTGAGTGTTCCTTGTCTGTTATGCCTTCCCAATGACCATGTGGATTATCGTGACTGTTTGATTAAATTGGTAAATGTTTTCAATGATTGCTAAAATGAATTTTTGCTAGGCGGAGTGTGTACTTTATCGCACTCGACCTAAATGAACGTGAAATTTTTCAATGATTAAATGATTAAATGCTACTTGTGCATGAATGTAAGCCTTTTGGCTGAACTGGGCCTCTGCCCTACGTTGCCAGTCGACTCGAGCCAGAAGCGGACTCGGTCGGACGACTGGTGACCCTGGGATAATATTAGGTATACTCGAGTATGACCACGAAGGTTGGTGGAGAACTGGCCAGTGAATTGGCTAGTGGCGGGAAATGAAATCAATGAATGAATGTCAAGAAACTGGAGGAATTTTCACTTGCAAATGTTTTTCTAATAATTGGAGGAATAAGGAAAATGGTTGGCGAATGAATGAACGAATGGCTTCACGTGAGCATGTATCCTTTTAATGAGTGTGTTCTCATTGCTTTTATATTGTAAATGTTTTCCTGATTGGTTGTTCGTAAATGACTAATGTTCTCGTTTTAATTACTTGATTATGTGTATGAGAACCTCACTGGGCCTTTAGCTCATTCCTTTAGTTTTGTTTTCCTTACAGGGGATACGAGCAAGGGCGTGAGACTGGTACAGGATAGCATAGTCTAGTTTTTGAATTTTTGCGATTGCACTCGCGCTAGTGCTCGGTTAGGGTTGAATGTATCTGGAATTCACAACTTTTGTTATATTTGGGATTGTATGAATGTTTGAGATAGAAATGAATGTAAGCATACGTTCCAAATTTGGAAAACTGTTATTTCACTTGTTCTAGAGGTAATACCTTATTTTATTTGAAGAGAGTGATCGAGTCCTGGCGAGAGTTGGGCAGGCGGTCCGCCAAACCCTGGGGTACGCTTTAGGGGAGGTGGGGTCGTCACAGGTGGTATCAGAGCCACTTCGCGTGTTCTCTGTGTGGGGTGAGTTTGGGCCAAGTGGTGTTATGGTCCCGATTACGTGAAAAGTGTAAATGATTTGAAAGTTTTCTTGAGTGTAAGCTGTGAATCACGAATTTATAGGTATAAGCTCTTTATCTTGATATTTGGGGAAGTTAGATATGTATGTCGGGCAGGAGTCTCAAATGTGGTGATTTACTCTTGGAAACCGGCCGACTTGAGTTGTGAATTATCTTATTTCGGATTCTTGTACTCGAGTATTCAGGAGTTGAGGGTAATGCTAAGGACGTGAGATCTCCACCGTAGGGAATAAGAACGGGCTAATGTTTTGCAGGTGCAAATGCAAGGGGTCAACGGACGTCTAGTTCGGGTAGTGAGAGATCGGACGGAGGATATTTTAACCGAGTGTGGGACAATATCGGCCAGAGAGAAGTGGAATCAGCTGGTTTAGTGATGACCTAAGTTAGAAACGTAAGACCTTGAGGTTGTAGAAAGTAGGTTAGGGTGGCTGGGACGGCATGTCGTGTTTTTCTTCTTGTTTTGCCACTGTATGTAATTTGCTCGTGACATGTCAATGCTTACATGTATAGTACTTGCTGCACTTGATTTTTGCTCAACTTGATATGTATTCTTTGTGAACTTGTTGTGTTATAGAGATATGCCAAGCATGTTTCCTTATCCTCGGTTTTACGGTTTAAAATTGTCTTTATCTTGCCGCTTTAGCCAATTTATTTTGTTTACGTACTATATCACCTTTTGAAAAAAAAAAGAGAGAAGGGTATGGAGGGTGGACGAAGTCGAGGATGAGGGGCTAGTCGAGGACATAGGGCTAGCCGTGGACGTGGCGGTAGGCAAGTTACAAGAACCAAGAGAAACAAGGACGCGACTGTCGCGCGCCATTTTTTGAAAAATAAATAAATGAAAAATAAATGAGTTTTAAGGAAAAATGTATTTTTGGATTGATTTTGATTTGAAAAAATGTGTTTTTTGATTTGTTAGAAGATAAATAAGGAAAATAAAATTGAGTCTAAATGGGACTTTGAAAATGCGACGATTTGACCCAAAATAATAGTTTAAAAAGGGTTTTTAAATAAAAAATCGGAGTCGCCACTTGGTATTGAGTTGAGGTGTACCAAGTCACCTAAAAATGAATTGTGAATAAAATAACTAAATAAAATAGGGAAACCCTTTTTAAACGACTCCAAGTCTACGTAATCAAAGGAAAAGGTTCGGGAGTCACATTTGAAGAGAGGGAAGGCAAGGATGAAAATCCAAGGCCACCCTCTCAACCTAGCCAAGGCTAGTTGCGTGATTTAGTCAAGAATTTTCTTAATTTAACCTAAAAATTTATCAAATTTTGGAGGTATTTACATGAATGCAAACCCTAGACCTAAGAGGGTATCGACGGGTCAAAAATATCTCTTCGAAATTATTTGATGCAATTCGCATTAATTGCGACGCCCAAAAGTAAACTTTCGAAGAAGTCCGTGAATTGTGCAAAATATGAGGCTCTAAGAAAAGAAAAGAAAGAATAATGATAAAAATAATCATAATTTATACAATATACATGTCCTAAAGGAATGCATCATGTTGGGCACGGGGGACTATGTTCGTGACTCAATTTTCCCTTTAATAGAGGGAATACGATCGTGCTAAGGCTAGAAAAACCAAACTCGTCCATATCCCATATCCAAGGGGTTATTTCCTATCTAATCATGCAAATGTACTAATCTAGTTCTAATTCTTAAATGGAATGCAAGTCTAATGTCATGTCTCATGCAAAGGGGTGAGGAATGTACTTATAAGGGTAATATGGAGTAAGGGATAAATATAAGGGAATAGGGGACAAGGGATGTACATATATAGGGAAAGTGTTATACAAAAAATGGTAAAAACCCTAGGAATAGGAAAAATATGCATGAAATGAAGTGGTTTATCACACAAATATGATCTAACGCTCGAAGGGCTCCTAAGGGTCTAGCATTGGACTAGCCCATGTCTACAAATTCTCACTAGCATTGGACTAGTGAAAAAGCGAAAAACAGGGCCACAACTAGCGTTGGACTAGTGTGGCGACGTCTCAACATTTATTATAATCAAATAACTCATGTAAAACATGATAAAGCAAATAAACATATAAATCACATAAACACATAACACATGAGCATGATATCTAGATGCAAGGTCCTAAGAAAGCGGTAACACATAGCACATAGGCATGCAAATCACACAAAGCAAAATAAAGCAAAATAAAGCCCTAACTATTACATCAGGGGGACCCTACTACAATCTAAAGGGAAAAATGAAATAAATAAATACCTAACTATTACAATTTTGGCATTTAAATGCCTTGCAAATAACCAAAAATTAAAATAAAATAAATATACAAAAATTAAAACAAATAAAGCGAATAAATAAATAAATAACAAAACATTCAAAAGGCATACAATTAAGCACAAAAAGTCACATAAAGGCACATAAGGTCAAAGTAAGAGAAAATAAGGGGATAGAGTGTACCTCCCTTGAGTTGGGCCCTAATGGAGTGAATTTACTTATTTACCCTCCAAAATAATAAAAGGTCAAGGCATCACTTTAATTAACAAATAATTACATGAAAAGGGAGGATGAATATAAAATTGAATCAATCGGGGCACTTAAATGAAAATAAACAAACCATGTCTACGAAGTCAAAACAAGTAAGGACTTGATTGCGAAAATTAAAGAAATTTAAGGGTCAAATTATTATTAAATACTAGGGGTCTAAAAAAGGAAGACTTAAGATAAAGCATGTCAAAATCAAATGCTTAAACTTCACCAAAATTGATGAATGAAACTAATTTATTAGGATCAAACGACAAAAATAGCTAAAATATTATTCAAATGGAAATCAAAATTATAAATTCTTCAAAATTACTAAACTTTCCCTATTTCATCCTAAAACTCATGAAAAATCTACCCACAAATCACATGGAAGCACACCAAGGAAAAATAACATGTTAAAGGGGGAAAATTGGGTTAATTTTCAATTTTTTATGGGCCTTAGCAGAATAAGGGGAAGTTTGATGAGGTTTAGATTTGCAATTTTGAAAAATTTTTCATGCAAAGCATTGATGCAAGCTTTCTTCCTCATTTCGCTGGTTTTCTTTCTGCAACTTCGCATCTTTTCAATCCAAGAAGCTTGCAATGATTTTAAACATGGCTTTGTACCCAACATTCATTAGATTCTATAAAACCCTCATCTCACACAAGACTAAACATTCAAACAAAGGAAATATAGGGTATAAAGGGGCCGAAAAATATGAATTTTTGCTTTGCTGCAACCCATTTCTGCTGTGAACTTGCAGCTCATCCCCCGCGGTTACTTCCATAAAAAAAACTCAAACCAAACCAAACACAAACGCAATGACCTCGAGCCCGTGTTGTTAACACCAGCCAAATGCCATTGTTTACCCCCACAGAAATCAATCAATGGAGCTGGACATAGAATCAGCAAAAAATGAACTTGGAGCAGCGAAGGTTCTAACATTTGCAGGCCAATGTGATGTGTGCACGGATATTAACCCAAGTAATGACCCAGTTCGAGTGCCATTGGGCCCAGTCACACGTGCACGGGCCAAGCACTTTAAGGAGTCACTCCAAACCCTAGTGCGAAATGTGCAAGACCAACAAGGAGTCCATAGAGACATTAAAGGCTTGGAAGTGGATAATCAAGTAATCTATATGATGATCCAAGCCCATGAAGAATCAAGTGGGCCTCCAAGTAGATTGGCCGACTAGGCCCTAGGCCTTAGTACTAGGTTTTCACTTTGTTAGAGTTGGATTAGATAGTTGGATTGAGTCATGGGCCGGCCCACCTTGTCCAAGGAGTGGCCGACCCACCTTGCTAGTTTTTCTAGGGTTTTATTAGTCCCTTAGCCTAGTCTCTTAGCCTATAAAAAGGCTCACTTTGTACGGCTTAGGGGTTACGCAATTTTGATAATAAACAATTAGTTTTGTTTTCTCTTCCATTGAGAGATTCAAATCCTTTACTTGCTTTGGCAAGGGTTATTGAGCAATCTTGCGCTTGCCCATGATTGTTCTACCGACCTATCCACTTGAGTATTCACCTCAATTTGGAGTCGTCGTTCTACCGCCTTTAATCAAATCGTGTCGTCCGTTTTGGTTTTAGGCTCCGCAATCCAAGCGTTGGACAACCTCGCTAGATCCTTGGGCAAACGTGCTACGTGTCTCGAAACGTGTTGATCGAGAACCGTATCAGTTGGCTTCAGAGCTTAGGTGGAGGTATCTTTCGTTATATCCTTGTTTTTTTTTCTCCTCTTTGTGTCGTCTAGAATTCGTTGTTGTCCGCTGCCTTGTTACAAAAAAAAAAAAAAAAAAAGAATCGGCACTGTTCATCGGATACTGTTCACGTCACTGTTCATCGAGTACTGTTCACCGCACTGTTCGTACTGTTCATCCGCGGGTACTGTTCATCCGAACACAAATCTGTTTGGGTGTTGTCTTTTTGTGCCTTCTGTCCAAATTTCGTTCTTGGATCTTGTGTTTGGGTTGTTTGGGTTTAAAAACAAGAAAAACAAAAAAAAAAGTTGCGACGGCTAGGGTTTCGTTTGCGGCTAGGGTTCTTGTGCGCTAGGGTTTTTTTCTTTGCAAATCTGCGCAAATCTGTCCAAGCTTTCTTTGAGTCTTCCAAGTTGTTTTACTTGTTTTCCAAATCTGATTTGTGGTTAACTTGGTTGGTATTTTGTGAATCTTGAAGAGAACCTACAAGAATATTGAGTTTCTTGAATTTCTTGACCACAATCTTGAAGTTCTTGAAGTCTTGATATAACTTGCTTGGGAGTTCTTGAAGGATCTTGAAGGTTTCTTGTGTGTTTCATTAGCCAAAACAAATCTGGAATATTATTCCATTCGGCCAAGCTTGTGTTGTGTTTGTTCGTTATAGTAAAAAAAAAAAATTCGGGGGTACTGTTCATCGTACTGTAGAAGTACTGTTCATCCGAAAAAAAAAGAGAGGAAAAGAAGAATCGGTTGGCAAGAAAACAAAGAGGAAAAAAAAATAGCAACCGAATTGTGTGGGGAAAAATTCTGATTTGCCGCCATACTATTTTGGAATAGAATTTGGAAGTTATTAAAGTTGTTTCAACAAAAGGGTTTTTCTAAAAGGGTTTCCAAAACTAACTTGTTTTCCAAAGTCAATTAGGAAAACTAAGTAAAGCACTTGGATAACTCTTTTGTCTTCACTTGGGCACCCTCCTACATTTTCGGAACACCTTCCTATGTTTTAGGAACACAACTCCTACATTTTAAGAGTTAGGGTTTTCGTTAATTCCTTTCACCTTCCATTTCTGTCCGAATCTAGAAAGCTTCCTAAACCGTCCATTCTTGTCTCCTTTTTGCCACCCGCATTGTGTCTTGCTTCTTGATTACTTTTGTGGATAGTTTGGTGACAATTCTTGGATTTTGTGCGGCATTTCTCAACTACTCAAACCGGCAAGGTAAGGAATTTTGGTAAGCTTATTTGAGTGTTTTGAGTAATACACGAGTGATGAGCACATACACGTGAGCTTGTGTGTCGTGAGGAATCTCTTTTTCTTTGCTAACCATTTTGGCAGGTCACATAATCATGCCCCATGGAGTTGCATCTTGCTCATACAATCAGGAATTCTTGGAGGATGAACCTTTCAAGAGGAGGGGTTCCAAGCGGACTACTCCCAAGTACTCTAGTTCCATGCAATCTAGTTCACAACATGATTTTCGTTCACTCCGGGAGGAGATGGAACATTACCGTCCTTCGCGTGTATATGAAAGGTATAAACGAGATTGTGATGAGTATGAGAAGGAGCAAAGAAGTTTACGCAGAGCATCTAAATTGAAGTCAACCTCAAGCAAACGAGATTCATCTAACAAGTGTCTTGACAATCGAGAGAAGGAGTTTGAGAATTCTCGAATTGAGTCAAAGCTTTGTGAAACAAAGGATGAATTCCGTAGTCGGACTAAAGCATTGATTGATTCTATGATGGAAAGACTTAGCCAAGTGCTGGATTCCCACTTGGAGCAACTTAATCATGTGTCAACCAGTGGTAATGAAGGAAAAATTCACCTTAGTCCCTCGTTGATTGAAGAGCCATATATGAATGAGTTGCAGTCGAGCCATGAACATGAGCTAGACAATGAAATCCAAACTCAAGTGCCATGAATGAACAATGGTCCGAGAAGAATGGAGTGGGACAAGACAAGAATAATTTGGCCTTATTGACAAGTAAAGAGGAGGAGTTGGCCATGTTCACAAAAGTTGAAAGGGTGGACGTTTTGTTTGCTAACAAGCTAACATGTGTTTTGTTTAGTACCTCTTCTTTTGTGCAGATTAAACAAAGTCAAGTAGAGTTGGTTATAACATGTTCCATTCCCAAGTCACTTGGACACTTTGCGAGTTTCCATGGAGTTTGTCTTCTAGGAACTAAATCTCTTTGGTATCAATTCATAAAACAATGTCTATTCAAACCTGTCCGCGCCATTGGAGGACTCATTCGAGCTCATCTTAAAAGGGAAATTCTAGATTCTACTTCTTGTTCTCTACCTATGGTTCATTCATCGCCTTTGCCTTATTTTGAGCATGTTACTAGCACTAACTCTTTTTGCTCTTATGTAGGTGTTGATGAGAAGTGTAAAGGACTAGCACTGGAATCTCGAGTTGAATCAATTGGTGGAAGGAATATTGAAGTGTCAAAGGGAGTTTTCTCATTTAAATCTTGTTCTACACCTTCTTACCATCTAGCTAATAATGTCCCATTAGTTCTTTACCCTATCTCTAAATTGTTTCAGGTTGAAGGTTATTTTTGTCCTTGTAGGTTGTAACGCTGTCCAAAATCTCCCAACTATGATTAAAGACTTGCAACCCGATTTCGTGCTTATTCCTGATAAAAGTGGTGCACATTCGTGCTTCCTCACATGTCCAAAAGCTGGTCACCACAAGCTTACTTTACCAACTCCAACTTCTGCAAATTCATGCAATTCGTATGGAGCGCGTTTCACTTCATGCTGCCACTTATGCCGGGTGATGCCCCACAAATGTGTCAATCAAGATTCGAATGTTAGTCTTACCTCGCTGGTTCGAGCTTCTAAGGAAGTGCAATCCGATTGGTTCAATGTTCCACCTCCAGATAGGCAAGTCGTGCCAAATCAGCGACAACCAGGGAAGACTCATACCCCCTTGAACAACCAAATTCAGGATTTCTCTAGCTTCAATGGGCATCATTATGAAGATCCTTATCTTGTGCACATGACTGGTAAGCTATTGCATAATTTTTATACCTATGACTACTCACTATGTGATTTATTGTGTAGGTAACATCATGCCAGTCCATGCTCGAAGGCTAATTAGAGAGTTTTGGGTTGCAATCTGGAATTTTCGCAAGCCTTATACACATTCTTTCCTACCTTGGCGAATGTCCTGTTTGAGAGCCCCTTGAGGCTGGCCAAACGACATTTAACTTGGCTCGTGACCCTTCATTTCTTTCCAACATGGTTCTCCGCTAAGCGTACCGTCGATTTGTGGCCAAATCGCTTTCAAGAGGAGGGGAATGATGCAAACATACAGATCATCCTCCAAACTATTGAGTCAAATGAAGAGCGGCTGCAATTTGTTTCCCGTTCCGAGTGCTCCACCGTGTCAACAACAATGCTTACAAATTGGAGTTACCTGGGGGAGGCAATGTTAGCATGACTTTCAATGTCGCGGATTTGAGCCATTCCTTGACGAGGAGGCTCTAGATTTGAGGACAAATCCTTCCAAGTGGAGAGGACTGATGTGTGCACGGATATTAACCCAAGTAATGACCCAGTTCGAGTGCCATTGGGCCCAGTCACACGTGCACGGGCCAAGCACTTTAAGGAGTCACTCCAAACCCTAGTGCGAAATGTGCAAGACCAACAAGGAGTCCATAGAGACATTAAAGGCTTGGAAGTGGATAATCAAGTAATCTATATGATGATCCAAGCCCATGAAGAATCAAGTGGGCCTCCAAGTAGATTGGCCGACTAGGCCCTAGGCCTTAGTACTAGGTTTTCACTTTGTTAGAGTTGGATTAGATAGTTGGATTGAGTCATGGGCCGGCCCACCTTGTCCAAGGAGTGGCCGACCCACCTTGCTAGTTTTTCTAGGGTTTTATTAGTCCCTTAGGCCTAGTCTCTTAGCCTATAAAAAGGCTCACTTTGTACGGCTTAGGGGTTACGCAATTTTGATAATAAACAATTAGTTTTTGTTTTCTCTTCCATTGAGAGATTCAAATCCTTTACTTGCTTTGGCAAGGGTTATTGAGCAATCTTGGGCTTGCCCATGATTGTTCTACCGACCTATCCACTTGAGTATTCACCTCAATTTGGAGTCGCGTTCTACCGCCTTTAATCAAATCGTGTCGTCCGTTTTGGTTTTAGGCTCTGCAATCCAAGCGTTGGACAACCTCGCTAGATCCTTGGGCAAACGTGCTACGTGTCTCGAAACGTGTTGATCGAGAACCGTATCACAATGTCTGCTGCTGCAACAAGCAGAAATTTCCACCTCGTTGCAGCAATACTCAGCCCCAAAAGAGGACTATGAAACTTCATTCACCACACAGCAACTTCGATGTCTAATCACACAGATTCTAGCTAAACCAGCAATCACTTTACGCAAGAAACTAGAACAGAAAAGAAGAGGTAAACACAATCTATCATGTGTGAAGGATGAAATGACCCTTTTACCGCATTTTATTCCTTGTTGGCAGCAAAGAAACACTACTCAATGCAAGACTCATGTTCATGGCATCCCAATCAAGCAACAAACGAAAACTAGGATATCAAACAAGTTACAACTTCATCAATCAAAGAAAGAAAAGATGATCTGTCCGTATAGCTACAATAGACCGAAATCTTTGAGCTTGTTGCAGCAAATTTTTATGCTCAAATCTAAGCCACACGCAATCTAAAACCCGACAACAGAATCATCAAACATTTTGCATTCTTTTCAACATAAAAATCTTAGACCTAAACACAAAATTGCAGAAAGAAAGAACATGCAAAAACTGGAAAATTCCCGCAACTTTTCCTAAGCAATATCTTGCTTCATGACAAACCCAGCCATCATCTCCGAAACAAAGCAACACAGCTCTTGATCAAAATCAATCAAACTCCACAAAAGACAAGAAAGCATCTATTTGAGCAAATGAACAAACAGGAGAAAGGAAAATGGAGATAGCATATCAAAAAAAGGTAGCAGGCGTAGCGTCACAAAATGGGTTTGCCGTAGCCTAATTCTATTGACGCAATAATGAAACCATATGCGTTGGAACCCAAAACATGATTTTCATCCTTTCTAGTTTCACGCATGAAAGCTAACAACTTTGATAGCAAACGTGGTCATGGAGTTGCGGCCAAACAACAAATGGAATCAAAGTATTCACCAAGCCTCCTTTTCATTTTGACACAAAAAATTAACATACAAAGGTTCAAGATGATCAGTAAATGTGGAAACAAAAACTGTAACTTCAGCTATGGCTGCCCTACGGGCCGCAAGGCATCATTTTTTCCTGACCAACCTAACGTCAAGACTACCACCTAATCTTCTTCCAAGTAAATCAGGTGACGGAACCCACCTTGTCGTGGGAAGAAAAACAGCAGGAACACAGATTTGCAGAGTTTCATGAATACTCAACCAGATTCACAAACAAAAAGCTTTCATCATCCTACCATAACCAAAAACGCAATAAACAGCTTCAGAGTAAAAAATGCTACCTTCAGCCTTTGATGAGACTTGATATGATCAAAAGATGGAGTCTTTGCTTCCTGGTTCCTCTCCAAGCTATCGGTCTATCTCCCCTTTTTACAGCCGCCAAAAACCCTCCTTTCTTTCTTTTCTTAGTGCTCAACCTCCTTGCCCGAAGCCCCAGCTCTCCTTCACTTGCTGTTTTGCTCTCCACTCCTTTTCTTCTCTTTTTCTCAGTTCCCTGTAGTTAGTTTTCTTTTCTTTTCCAAGCTCTCTCTCCCAGTCTCTCAATCACCCTTCCCTTGTGACAGCCCCACCTTCCCCTAAGGCGAACCAAAGGGTTTGGCGGACCGCCTGCCCAGCTCTCGCCAGGACTACGGAGTTGAAACACGCAAAACCCTAGACTACGCGCGATAGAATCCAAAGCCATAGAATCACAACATCTCAAATGATTACACTTATACATATTTTTACATCAAAGTCTTGAACAAAGTAACTAAAATACAAGCCAGGGTATCCATATCGGTCAAAATACAATTAGGGTTTCAGTTGCAAAGAGCTTAACAAAAATACATATACAATAGCTCGCCCCTTTTCTTCAAAAATCATGATTTCGAAATTGGTCCCCTGTAAGAAAAACAAAGATAACGGGAACGGGGTGAGTTTGCGCTCAATGAGGTACCAAGAATACAAGTAGTCATGGATCATGGCATTTCACGTTTAAGGCACATATAAGGAAATGAACAATTATCTCAACTGGAAAGGATACAAGTGGCTCTCAGGAGCCAAATTCCCATTTCAGTACTTGATCCAAACTCGTTGACCCTCCGTCAACGTTTAATGAAATAAACATGTCCGTAGATCCCTCTTAAACGCCAAATCCCGATCACCAAACATACCCCTTACCTGGCCCGAACGCCGAACAGGAATAGAGATGGTAATACTCGAGTATACCGGAAATCCAGAGTCTCAATACCCAAAGATTTCCAAAGAACAGGCACCCATGGTTCGTTAATTTCCTCGACCAAGCCCTTGCTGGCTCGAATCAAGTAACTACCCATGAGGTTGAGCTCAGAGTTAACAGGCACAGGAAGGTCGTTGGATACGCGTCCAAACGACATCATATCAAGTATAAATAACAGATTCAAGTGTACATGAGATCCATAGTAGACACAAGTAACAGAGTCAAGTACATATACAGGAAACAAGTCACACAGGCCAGAGAACGAGTGTGATAAAGTACACCCTCGTTCTCTGGCCTGTGTGACTGTGATAAAGTACACCCTCGTCTCATACCGGACAAACAGATGATACAGTCATTCAAGTTACAATTTGCAAGTACATATACAAAGTTAGGCAACAAGTGAGGGAAGTGGTACACTCACCAGTTCAAGTGCAGATACTTCAAAAGTTTTTCCCCCAAAATGACTTTAATCGCCAAGAAACCCTAAAATAACCGAAGTAGCAATTAAGGTTTTCACATCCCAAATTCTAGTAAATGAAACGCACAAGTGAGGCTCGACTATGAGTCGTATGCCTACCCAAATGAACTATGAAGGCAAAGTTACAAAAGCGTGATTTCGGAACGAAAAGGTAACAGGAGGACCTAGGGGCTTGAATGACCTAAAAGCCGTTCATCTACTAAGAATCAACTCAAAAGTTGAAGGAACCAAGCGGCCTAGAAAGTTGGGCAGCGTGCCCTTTGTGTTTACCAAATTTCCAGCCATTTACGGCTTCCTTATTTTCCTTAATTCAGCCCCACAATACACACAAGTAAAGTTACCACAATAGCCCTTCCATAGGCTCCAAAGTCATCCAAGTACAACACAAGTGCAATAGTACAAGCAAATATCAATTTTGAAGACAAAAGCTAAATGGCAGATTTGGCATCTCATAGCATTTTAGTCATAACCGAAGCTATGGTTATCGAATCGGGGTGAACCTTATACCATTTCGAAGATAAGACAGAGGGGAACAACTTTTATGAAGGCCACTTAACCTAATTTATAGTTTATCTAAGTCGAATTTACCAAACACAGATCCAAAAGTTTAAGATCAGTCTAGTTATCAGCACTGACTTTAACCAGCAATAACTCAGGCTACACAACTCCGATTCAGTTGATTCCAAAGCCATTAGAAAGCTAAGATACAAGGCTACAATTCTTAAGAAGGCATCAAAAGTTAATTCATTCATCTTCCCAGTAAAACGAGCCAATTACAGAGGCTGATTATCATTTCCGGACAGAAGCAGGGAAGCAGGGGTAAAATAGTCATTTCACAGGCTACCGTACTCCGATTGAGTTGAAATTTTACAGGCATAATCTACACTTAATTCTCTACAACTTTAATGTTTTGAGCTAAGGCCAATTAGGCCTCCATCCTGGACGAACAGAACTGGTCAGAACAGGGCAATATAAGAACCCTAATCTGGAATTTTCCCACATAAAGCTGAAATTTCCTCAATTAACCACAATTAATGCACAATAACTTCAATTCCATACCATACTAAGCCACCAATCCAAGCCAACCTTAGTCATCATATGAAAACAGAAAAATTCCCAAGAAAATGATAAATTCACCAAACTTCACTTTAATTCACAAAATCATCCATAAACTAAGCTCCTTAACCGATATAAGCCACTAATTTACAATTATTATGGACAAAATTGAAGTTCTAAGCAATATACCTCAAACACCAAGAAAGGTAGCCTCTTAGAGTTTTGATTTGCCAAATCACTCCACAAACACCTTTGTTCTTCCTTAGTATGCGATTTCTACGGAGCAAATCGGATTTCTATCGGTTAATTTTCAAGATTTGGACAAGAAATTGAAGTAGAAGTTGAAGCTTTCTTTCCTTTTCTCTCTAGAGGAATTTCAGCCAAGAAGCTTGCAAAATGAAGATGATTTGGTCAAATTTTGCTTTTGGTAAAGTTGTAGAAAGTTAGGCCAAGTGTTGGCCCAATAGGATCGCGCCACGTGTCGCCTTTTTGGATTTCTCCTTATCCTTTAGCTTCCAATGATTAAATACCTAACTAACCTCCAGTTATCTCTTAACACTCAGTAATTTAATGCCTTACTGCACAACTTAACCTAATTGGCCGAATTTCTCTCACTTAACGCACTAGCGGGTCCCACGTCCACTATTTACTCCGAAAATCTCATAAACTGACTTATACTAGGAAAACATTTTTAAAACCCTATTTACTCATAAAAATGTCTAGAAAATTTATCGAATAAAGAAAATATGGAAAACAGGTGCAAAGAAATAAATTAATACCTAAAATAAAGAAAATTTACGGGCTCTCACATCCCTTTCCTTGTTTCCTCTCTCGTTTTCAGTTTCTTCCTCCTCTCCTCTACTTTCTTTCTTTTCCAGCCGAGCTCCCTCTTCACTTCGTTCCCCCTGTTTCTCACTCAAACCCTCAAGCTTTCTCGCAGCCCCCTGTCCCTCACTCTCCCATTGCTTTTTTCTCTGTTTTCTTTTTATCCCCAGCTGCTCTCTTTCCAAACCTAGCCGCCAGCCTTTTTCTTTCTTTTTTCCTTTATTTTTTATTTTTTTTGTATTGTTATTCCCCCAAAATTTCCTAAGCCAACCAAGTGTCTAGACACCTAATCCCTTAGGCGTTGTGTTGTCAAATGAATAAAGGGACACTTGTCCCACATGCATGCTTCCACCTATTCACACATTTTCCTTATTATATTTTTTTGTCATTTTTGTTTTTTCTTTTTTTTCTTTTTTCCAAAAATCAATTAAAAACAAATTAAAATAAATTGAAAACTTTTAAATGTCAATTATATTTTTTTTCAAATTGCATCCAAAATGATTAAAACAACTTTTTTGTGAAAATTTTCTTTTTCTGAAATTTTAATGCTAAAAATGTCTTAAAATAAGAATTAAGAGACTGATGATCAAAATGAGCAAAAATGAAAAATGAATAATAATTATCATTTAATTAATAAAAATAAATAAAACTAAATCGAAAATTTGACATCCAAAATGCTAAAAAAATGTCTAAAAATCATGAGATTAATAAATAAATAAAAATAAATTAAAATTTGGTGTCTACAGCGACGGTAGAGAAGCAACAGGAACCAAGGGTCGAAACAGGGGACCAAGTAGCAACGGCAATACAACAAATGGGTAATATCTTAGCGCAATTGGTGGAGCAATAAGTCCGAGTTCCAGTGAATCAGCCTAGGAACCCTGAGATAGGAGAGGACAGGGCCTTAGAGCGTTTCCAAAAGTTTCTCCACCGAAATTCTTTGGAGGGTCTGACCCCGAAGTAGCTGAAAACTGGTTGGAGGCAACGATAAACATTTTTGTACCCTTGCATTTTATAGAGGAAAGACAAGTGGCTTTTGCCGTCTTTCAATTTGAAGGACCGGTTAGGGCATGGTGGAATGTTATTAGGGCAAATTGGGAAAGAGAACAAACGGCATGAACTTGAGTAAACTTTATGAGAGAATTTAATGAGAAATACTTCCGACATTTGGTCCAAGAGAAAAGAGAGGATGATTTCATTAGGTTACGCGAAGGGAGCCTAAGCGTGGCCGAATATGAAACACAATTCACTAACTGTCCAAATTTGCTCCTGAATTAATAGCTACGGAGCAAAGGAGGGTGAGACAATTTGTACAGGGATTAAATGTGGAAATGCAAGAACCTTTGGCGGCAGCACAAATAATTACATTCACGGAAGCCCTTGAAAAAGCTCAAAGAATTGAAATTGCGAGGGAGCAAGTGAAGGCTTTTCATGCGAGAAAGAGGAGTACACCTACTAGTACACCTGAGGAATCTAAGGAAAATGTAACGCTCTCCAAAGTAAGAAGAATGGACTTTCCGCACTACCCACCCTGGACATTAGGACAATTGGAAGAAGGTTCTTTAAGAGGAATTCAAATAGGAAAAGGGCAACAAGAGGGAATTCCTCGAGAAAGCCAAAAAGTGGCTCCTCGTTTGGCTTGTGGATATTGTGGGAAGACAAATCATACTGAGGATGAATGTTGGGTGAAGGGGCGCAAGTGTCTGATTTGCGGAAGTACCGACCATCAAATTAACAACTGTCCGAAGAATCAGTCATGAGGGAATAGTGCTCAACAAATGGATAGAACCAAATCTAGACAATCTAATGACAGAGGGAACCGACCAAAAATACCAGCACGGGTATATGCCTTGGACAAGCAACAGACTCTAGAGTCATCTGAGGCGATGGAAGGTAAAAATTTCGAGGACGAAATTTTCGTAAGGGGGAGAGAGTGTGGGACTTGTAAAATCCCCCATATTTTTCTTATTTGGAATTCATTACTTTACAATAACTTTACTACTCATTTACTCCCTCAATAGTTGGAATAAAGAATAGAATTAAGAGTTTTCCCTTTTCTTTTATAGTTAGGGTAAACTAGGGTTTTTGCGTCTTTTGGTAGTGTGATTAATTGATAAGGAGTATGTACTAATTTTGGTGGTTAAGAGTAAGTTTTCTACAAGGGGAAGTGTGTGATTAGAAGTGATAATAAAAAGTTAATGAATCATAAGTTAAACACTAGTATGGGCGAGTTAAGAAAAGTCGGTTTGAACCGACGTGTACCGTTTGTTACCGATTGAACACACCACTTGAACATTACTTTATTACCTTAATCTCTTGTTTTTATTTCAGTTAATTAACCCTAAAATATCGCTTAAACTAGCCACAATCTTTGACCAAAGAAAGGGAGAAAAGAAAAAAAAATGAGAGGTAATCTAGTTGCGACACTTGTCAGAAATCTAAAAGATGTTTGGCCAAGCCAACCTTCTTTCTTCTTATCTTCCATTTTGGCTCATTTTGCTTCATTATTTCTTCTATGGCCGAGAGTTAAGAGGAGAAAAAGAGAGAAGAAACACTTCAATTTCAACCTTGATTTTGGCCTTGTTTGAGTTGAATCCAAAAATCTAAACCGATTAAACCTTCACTTTCGTACTTAGGAAGTTTTGTGTGGTAAAAGTTTTGGAAGAAAGGGGTGTGGTTTTCACTTACAAGCAGCTATTGGAAGGTATCATGATTGCCTTTCCTTTTCTCTTCCTTAATCTTGTTTAAATTTGGATAGAAGCTTATGTTCTTGGCTTATTATGGTTAATGATTCAGTTTTGGATGATATAGTGGAAGGGTTAGCTAGGGTTTACATTTTCAGCCTTTGATTATGGTTGTCTACCTAGTAATTGATAGTATTGAGCTAGTAATTGATGGTTTTGATGATATAGTACTTGATAGTATTGAGTTTACGATATGAATTTTTAGAGTAGAAGTGAATTTCCAGCATTGATTCATGATCTGCCCTGTTTCTGACCTGCATATTTGTCCACGTTAGAGGCCGAATCAGGTCTTTCTCAAAACATCAAAGTTGTAGGGAATGGAGTTTAAATATCTTCCTGCCAAATATCAGCTCAATCGGAGCACTGTAACATATGAAAATGACTAAATTATCCCTGACTGCCAAATGCCCTATTTCGCGGGCAGCCTTCTGTTTTCCCTGGAAATTGCACATTTTGACCCTGAAAATGCACGAAAATGGGTGTCAATGTCTTCATAAGAAATTTAGTCTCTATCTTAGCTTCGACACACCATAAAATTTGCCCCCAATCCGATAAGCATAGCTTCAATTGTGACCAAAAACGCCAAAAGACGTCAAACCTGCTATTTAGCTATTCGTCTTTAGAACTGGTTTCCGGTTGCATTGCTAGACTTGCCTTGTATTTGGATGACATTAAGTCTGGTTGAAGGGCTATTTTGTTAATGTTGCTTATGTGTGGCTTTGGGCTGAGTTGAGGAAAATAATGAAGCCATAAATGGCTGGAAAATAGCGGAATACAAAGGGCATGTTGCCAAATTTCTATTACTTGCTTTTATGAATATAGTGAGATGCAAGGTTTGAGTTTAGGGTTAGTGATACGAAACCAAGAGACACCATTGAGAACTATTCGAGTTCCCTAGGACCCGTAACTCGAGCACCGAGCTAAGAAGATGAGGGAGGAACTCCAAGGGCTTGTTCGTGAGATACAAAGCCAAGAAATTTGTTCCAAGGTCATTGAGGGGACTTGAGCATGAAGGAATGAAGGTCATCCATGTGGTGCACGTCAAAGAGAACCATGTGTGACTATTATCCAGTTACATTTGTTGTTTTAGTTAAGTCATTGTAATAAGGGCTTAATGGTCCATAGTCTGCTTTATTTACCTAAGGGATGACCTCATAAGGTTTAGTCAAGCCCACAATTCTTAGTCTTATGGAAAATAGTCAAGCCCACAATCTAGACTAGTTCTATATCATTTAGTTTTTCATCTCCATGTAAGGCTATAAATAGCCCACACTTCCAATGGTTTTAGCATTCAATCAATAAATCAGATTTTGAGAGTTTTCTTGGTTTCTCCAAGACTTCTTGAATACCTTAGAATTCTCTAGGTGTTCATGACTTATCAATCTAGAATCGCACTAGGTTGTGGCGTCTTCTACCATTATACCAAGGTTCGTTAACCACGTGATTAACGGGTTGAGGTCATCCGCTCCAAACTTGGTGTCCTTTGTCGATCCTGAAGCTAATCTTTTACGGGTTTCGTCACACGGTTGGCGATGTTCGTATCAGTTAGTTGGATTTTAATTTACATATTTATCCTTGACTGCACTTCAATAGTAGTATATTGAGTTGTTTTGACCAAGATTTGGTATCAAACTAAGATGAAAAGTGTTAGTTTTCTCTCGAAAACTTTGAATTACCTTTGCTCACTTCAATTTGGGATTGGTTATTCTTAGGGTTTGTCGGTGATCAAGGGGAAAATCTGGAAGGAAACTTTTGACATTATTTTGGCTTAGACTGGTGAGTGTTCCTTGTATGTTATGCTTCCAATGACCATGGTGGATTTATTGTGACTGTTTGATTAAATGGTAAATGTTTTCAATGATTGCTAAAATGAATTTTTGCTAGGCGAGTGTGTACTTTATCGCACTCGACCTAAATGAACGTGAAATTTCAGTGATTAAATGATTAAATGCTACTTGTGCATGAATGTAAGCCTTTTGACTGAACTGGGCCTCTGCCCTACGTTGCCAGTCGACTCGAGCCCAGAAGCAGACTGGGTCGGACGACTAGTGACCCTGGGATAATATTTGGTATACTCGTGTATGACCACGAAGGTTGGTGGAGAACTGGCCAGTGAATTGGCTAGTGGCGGGAAATGAAATCAATGAATGAATGTCAAGAAACTGGAGGAATTTCACTTGTAAATGTTTTTCTAATAATTGGAGGAATAAGGAAAATGGTTGGCGAATGAATGAACGAATGGCTTCACGTGAGCATGTATCCTTTTTAATGAGTGTGTTCTCATTGCTTTTATATTGTAAATGTTTTCCTGATTGGTTGTTCGTAAATGACTAATGTTCTCGTTTTAATTACTTGATTATGTGTATGAGAACCTCACTGGGCCTTTAGCTCATTCCTTTAGTTTTGTTTTCCTTACAGGGGATACGAGCAAGGGCGTGAGACTGGTACAGGCTAGCATAGTATAGTTTTTGAATTTTTGCGATTGCACTCGCGCTAGTGCTCGGTTAGGGTTGAATGTATCTGGAATTCACAACTTTTGTTATATTGGGATTGTATGAATGTTTGATATAGAAATGAATGTAAGTATACATTCCAAATTTAGAAACTGTTATTTCACTTATTCTAGAGGTAATACCTTATTTTATTTGAAGAGAGTGATCGAATCCTGGCGAGAGTTGGGCAGGCGGTCCGCCAAACCCTGGGGTACGCTTTAGGGGGAGGTGGGGTCGTCACAGGTGGTATCAGAGCCACTTCGCGTGGTCTCTGTGTGGGGTGAGTTTGGGCCAAGTGGTGTTATGGTCCCGATTACGTGAAAAGTGTAAATGATTTGATAGTCTTCTTGAGTGTAAGTTGTGAATCACGAATTTATAGGTATAAGCTCTTTATCTTGATATTTGGGGAAGTTAGATATGTATGTCGGGCAGGAGTCTCAAATGTGGTGATTTACTCTTGGAACCGGCCGACTCGAGTTGTGAATTATCTTATTTTGGATTCTTGTACTCGAGTATTCAGGAGTTGAGGGTAATGCTAAGGACGTGAGATCTCCATCGTAGGGAATAAGAACGGGCTAATGTTTTGCAGGTGCAAATGCAAAGGGTCAACGGACGTCTAGTTCGGGTAGTAAGAGAAGTGAGAGATCGGACGGAGGATATTTTAACCGAGTGTGGGACAATATCGGCCAGAGAGAAGTGGAATCAGCTGGTTTAGTGATGACCTAAGTTAGAAACGTAAGACCTTGAGGTTGTAGAAAGTAGGTTAGGGTGGGCTAGGACGGCATGTCGTGTTTTTCTTCTTGTTTTGCCACTGTATGTAATTTGCTCGTGACATGTCAATGCTTACATGTATAGTACTTGCTGCACTTGATTTTGCTCAACTTGATATGTATCTTTGTGAAACTTTTGTGTTATAGAGATATGCCAAGCATGTTTCCTTATCCTCGGTTTTACGGTTTAAAATTGTCTTTATCTTGCCGCTTTAGCCAATTTATTTTGTTTACGTACTATATCACCTTTTGAAAAAAAAAAAGAGAGAGAAGGGTATGGAGGGTGGACGAAGTCAAGGATGAGGGGCCAGTCGAGGACATAGGGCTAGCCGTGGACGTGGCGGTAGGCAAGTACAAGAACCAAGAGAAACAAGAGACGCGACGGTAGAGAAGCAACAGGAACCAAGGGTCGAAACAGGGGACCAAGTAGCAACGGCAATACAACAAATGGGTAATATCTGAGCGCAATTGGTGGAGCAATAAGTCCGAGTTCCAGTGAATCAGCCTAGGAACCCTGAGATAGGAGAGGACAGGGCCTTAGAGCGTTTCCAAAAGTTTCTCCACCGAAATTCTTTGGAGGGTCTGACCCCGAAGTAGCTGAAAACTGGTTGGAGGCAACGATAAATATTTTTGTACCCTTGCATTATATAGAGGAAAGACAAGTGGCTTTTGCCGTCTTTGAATTTGAAGGACCGGTTAGGGCATGGTGGAATGTTATTAGGGCAAAGTGGGAAAGAGAACAGACGGCATGGACTTGGGTAAACTTTATGAGAAAATTTAATGAGAAATACTTCCCACCTTTGGTCCAAGAGAAAAGAGAGGATGATTTCATTAGGTTACGCCAAGGGAGCCTAAGCGTGGCCGAATATGAAACACAATTCACTAAACTGTCCAAATTTGCTCCTGAATTATTAGCTACGGAGCAAAGGAGGGTGAGATGATTTGTACAGGGGTTAAATGTGGAAATGCAAGAACCTTTGGCGGCAGCACAAATTAATACATTCACGGAAGCCCTTGAAAAAGCTCAAAGAATTGAAATTGCGAGGGTGCAAGTGAAGGCTTTTCATGCGAGAAAGAGGAGTTGATGAGGAACCGCCAAGGACTGAAGTCGTCGCTTCACCAAGGCTCGAGTATGGATGACCTACGTGCGCCATCAATAAACCTTGGACCAATGACTCGAGCAATGGCAAGAAAGATGCGTGAGAACCTCCAAACATTTCTCCAAATAATTCATGCACGCATTGGAAGGATTCAAGATGCTAATCACACAATGGTGAGCTTACTCCGCGTCCATGAGGAGGCCGAGGAAGACTAGTGGAAGCGGGCTGCATGTGAGCTTCATTATCAAGTTAAGAGACTAGTATAGGCTCCATAATAAAGATGGGCAGCCCATAGGGCCTTGGCCGACCAGCCTATGTGCGGGCTTCATTGTTAGTTTCCTTAGTAGTTAGGTTTAGGGTTAGTTGGAGTTAGTTTTTCCATTGATAGTTAGGATTTCCGCTCACAAAGCCTATTAAATACAAAGGCTTGGCCGAGACTTTAGTCATTCAATATTCATTAATCAAATTTCAGTTTTAAGAGTATTCTCTTAGCTTCGGTTAACTTTGAATATCTTAGATTTGTTCTAAGTGTTCTTCTTGGCTTATCAAGCAAGAATCACACTTGCTCGTGGCGCCGTTCTACCGTTAACCATAAGTTCCTTTAATCTTTTCTTGAGGGTTAATGATACGGTTCTCGATCAACACGTTTCGAGACACGTAGCACGTTTGCCCAAGGATCTAGCGAGGTTGTCCAACGTTTGGATTGCGGAACCTAGAATCAATACGGACGACACGAACTGATTAGAGGTGGTGGAACGACGACTCCAACCGAGGTGATTACTCTAGTGGATAGGTCGGTGGAACAATCAAGGTCAAGCACAAGATTGCTCAAAAACCCTTGCCAAGCAAGTAAAGGATTGAATCTCTCAATGGAAGAGAAAACAAAACTAAGTGTTTATTATCAAAATTGCGTACCCTTTGACCGTACAAAGTGAGCCTTTATATAGGCTAAGGGGCTAGGTCAAGGGACTAACGAAACCCTAATAAAGCAAGCAAGGGGGGCGGCCACTCTTTGGACAAGATGGGCCGGCCCATGACCTAATTTAACAAATCTAATCCAACTCTAAACAAAATGGAAATCTAGCAATAAGGCCTAGGGCCTAGTCGACCAACCTACTTGGAGGCCCACTTGATTCTTCATGGGCTTGGATCATTGTGTAGATGACTTGAGTATCCCCTTCCAAGCCTTCAATGTCTCTATGGACTCCTTGTTGGTCTTGCACACTTCGCACTAGGGATTGGAGTGACTCCTTGAAGCGCTTGGCCCGCGCACGTGTGACTGGGCCCAATGGTACTCGAACTGGGTCATTACTTGGGCTAAGGTCCGTGCACACATCAGTCCGTGAACTCTTCATTTGACTCAATAGTTTGGAGGATGATCTTTATGTTTGCATCATTCCCCTCCTCGTGAAAGCGATTTGGCCACAAATCGACAGTACGTTTAGCGGACAACCACGTTGGAAATAAATGAAGGGTCACGAGCCAAGTTAAATGCCGTTTGGCCAGCCTCAAGGGGCTCTCAAACAAGGACATTCGCCAAGGTAGGAAAGAACGTGTATAAGGCTTACGAAAATTCCAGGTTGCAACCCAAAACTCTCTAATTAGCCTTCGAGCATGGACTGGCATGATGTTTACCTACACAATAAATCACATAGTGAGTAGTCATAGGTATAAAATTATGCAATAGCTTACCAGTCATGTGCACAAGATAAGGATCTTCATAATGATGCCCATTGAAGCTAAAGAAATCATGAATTTGGTTGTTCGAGGGGTATGAGTCTTCCCTGGTTGTTGCTGATTTGGCACGACTTGCCTATCTGGAGGTGGAACATTGAACCAATCGGATTGCACTTCCTTAGAAGCTCGAACCAGCGAGGTAAGACCAACATTCGGATCTTGATTGACACATTTGTGGGGCATCACCCGGCATAAGTGGCAACAGTGAAGTGAAACGCACTCCATACGAATTGCATGAATTTGCACAAGTTGGAGTTGGTAAAGTCAGCTTGTGGTGACCAGCTTTTGGACATGTGAGAAAGCACGAACGTGCACCACTTTTATCAGTTGGCTTCAGAGCTTAGGTGGAGGTATTCTTCATTATATCCTTGTTTTTTTCCTCTTTGTGTCATCTAGAATTCGTTGTTGTCCGCTGCCTTATTCACAAAAAAAAAGGTACTGTTCATCGTACTGTTCGTGGCACTGTTCATCCGCGGGCACTGTTCATCCGAAACACAAATCTGTTTGGGTGTTGTTTTTTTGTGTTTTCTGTCCAAATTTCATTCTTGGATATTGTGTTTGAGTTGTTAGGGTTTATAAACAAGAAAACAAAAAAAAAATATTTGCGACGGCTAGGGTTTCACTTGTGCGGCTAGGGTTTTGTTTGTGCAAGTTTCTTTTGTGCCAAATCTGTCCAAGTTTCTTTTGAGTCATCCAAGGTGTTTTACTTGTGTTTCAAATCTGACTTTTGGTAAACTTGGGTGGGTATTTGTGAATCTTGAAGAGGAATGATGCAAACATAAAGATCATCCTCCAAACTATTGAGTCAAATGAAGAGTGCACGGACTGATGTGTGGCACGGACCTTAGCCCAAGTAATGACCCAGTTCGAGTACCATTGGGCCCAGTCACACGTGCGCGGGCAAGCGCTTCAAGGAGTCACTCCAAGCCCTAGTGCGAAGTGTGCAAGACCAACAAGGAGTCCATAGAGACATTGAAGGCTTGGAAGGGGATACTCAAGTCATCTACACAATGATCCAAGCCCATGAAGAATCAAGTGAGCCTCCAAGTAGGTTGGTCGACTAGGCCCTAGGCCTTAGTGCTAGATTTCCATTTTGTTTAGAGTTGGATTAGATTGTTAAATTAGGTCATGGGCCGGCCCATCTTGTCCAAAGAGTGGCCGCCCCCTTGCTTGCTTTATTAGGGTTTCGTTAGTCCCTTGACTCACTTTGTACGGTCAAAGGGTACGCAATTTTGATAATAAACACTTAGTTTTGTTTTTCTCTTCCATTGAGAGATTCAATCCTTTACTTGCTTTGGCAAGGATTTTTGAGCAATCTTGTGCTTGACCTTGATTGTTCCACCGACCTATCCACTAGAGTAATCACCTCGGTTGGAGTCGTCGTTCCACCACCTCTAATCAGTTCGTGTCGTCCGTATTGATTCTAGGTTCCGCAATCCAAGCGTTGGACAACCTCGCTAGATCCTTGGGCAAACGTGCTACGTGTCTCGAAACGTGTTGATCGAGAACCGTATCAGTTAAGACTCAATCTTAGTTCTCATCCAAGGGATTCTAAGGGGGTTTAGGGTTCTGCTCGTTCAAACCTTGGAGTCGCTTGTCTAGATCCTGTGTTGTTGGAATACGAGTTCGCCAAGCATGGTTGGGTTCGTATCATCTGGTAATCAGAGCTAGTTGACAACTTCCAGGTTATATCCTACCTTTTCTTGTTTTGTTTGAGTCTTATTTTGTCGTATCAATTCTGCCTTATTGCCCAAACGAAAAAAAAAAACAAAAAAACAAAAAAAATTTTGTCGTCAATTTCCTTCTTACGTTCCTGTCCGTATTGTGTCTTGTTGTTGCCGATCAGTTCTTGCTTTGTTTCTGTCTGAATTGTGTTGATTGTTGCGTCTTAGGGTCTGCAATTGTTGCAAAAAAAAAAGGAAACCAAACAGAAATCTGGTCGCTAATCTTGATTAAAGCAATTCGGATTTCTTGAACAAGAGGGTTGGGAAATTTTTGTCTCTTGCACTACTATAAGGCTGTCTTACCTTGTTCTTGAGGAGCCTTGATTCAATTCTTGAATTGCCAAAGGGTTCTTCGATGAAAATCTGGAAAACCGTGAGTAGTTCTTGAAGTTCTTGAAATCAATCCATCTAATTCTTGAATCTTGACGGGGTGGCTGTTCTTGTCCAAAGTCATAGCCGAATCTGTCTTGAGTTGCATCTGCCTTGCGAGAAAAGAAAAAACAAAAGAAAACAATCTGGTTTGCATAAAAAAAAAAAGAATGCAAGGAAGAAACAAGAAACCAAGTTCGGATCTACCACAATAAGGAAACCTATTGGAACTTGGCAACCTCGTTGACTTGGGTTTGTACACAAATCCTAGTTCACTTGGAATACCAAATCTGATTGGAACCTTGTGCAAAGTAGGAAACTCCTACATACCAGCCGCAACTCCTACACAAAAGTCCATAAGTCCTTGTCTTACACCTTCCAACAAAATAGCCGAGTGCAAGATTGGGTAAGTCCTTCTAGGATCCACAAATTCCCGCCATTTTTTGTCTCTTGCTTTAATAGAGTCGGTTGAGTCGCTTGATAAGTTTTTGCTTGTTCATTTTTCATAGCTGATCAGTCCACTACTTGTCTCATTCTTAAATTCCAAATCTGTCCACAAATACTTGTCTTAGTTGAGTTTCCAAATCTGTTTCGCGTCCCTAAAACTCATTTCACGCGCCAAGTGATCTATCCTTGGTGGGCCATTGAACAACTTATTGAGCTGATCTAACCTCTTCAAAGGTAGAAATCAAGCTTTGAGAATATTTTGTGAGCCACAAACGAGAGTTGAGCGAAACACGAGCGCGAGAGTAAACACTAAGGGAGCGCGTGAGGAGATTATTTTCAAAACTAACCTTTTCTTGCAGGACTACCTCAGCATGTCTAACGCAGGAGGAGATAGTCCCACAGCCTTTGATTTTAAGCTCTTTGCCGAATCTCTAAGGGGTGATGTCCGACGAATCATGGACCAAAAACTAGAAATTGTCCATTGAGCGGCTTGACAAAGTCGAAGCTACCCAAAGCGGATCACGAGGGAGCCGAAACCGAAGGAAATCAGTCCAACATGAGTCGGATAGCTCCAATTATTCCGACGATGAAATTGGACCACACGCAAGGAGAACCACCAAGAGCTACAACCAAGGGAGAGGCGATCAAAGGAATCAAAATGCAAGTACCACCTTTCAAAGGTAAATCCGATCCAAATGCTTACCTCGAGTGGGAAAAGAAAGTTGAACTTCTGTTCAATTGCAACGACTACACGGAGGAGCAGCAAATGAAACTCGTGGTCATGGCATTTTCCGAGTATGCCATCATCTGGTGGGATCAAATTACCACTAGTCGAAGGCGTAGTGGGGACATTGAGATCACCACTTGGTCCGAATTAAAGATCCTTATGCGCAAGCGCTTTGTTCCTAGCCATTATCACCGTGACTTGTACCACAAGTTACAAAACTTAAGGCAAGGGAACCAAAGTGTGGAGGATTACTATAAAGAGATGGAAATCATCATGCATAGAGCGGACATAGTGGAGGACCGAGAAGCCACTATGGCGAGATTTCTTAGTGGCCTACGGGCGGAGATCGCGGATGAGGTCGAAATGCACCATTCCGTGGAGTTGAAGGATATGCTCGAGAAAGCCTTAAAGGTGGAGCGAAGGCTTAAGAGGAGGGGTCAGCTTAGAACCTTCTCCGCGCCTTCACCATCATATAACCGCACTATAACTCCAAGGAATGAAACCAAGTCGATGGGAGGCTACACCACTCCCACCAAGCCGAAGATCATACCACCCAAAGAGGAGGGAAAAACCATCTCCAAGCTGTCCAACGAGCCTCCTAGGGCAAGGAGCCGCGACACTAGGTGTTGGAGGTGTCAAGGGCTTGGTCACATTGCGAGTCAATGTCCCAACCAAAGGACAATGATTGTGCTACCAAGCGGGGAGGTGATATCCGACGATGAAGAAGAATACAAGGGGATGCCACCCTTAGAAGAGGAGGACGACATGGAAGCAGTCGTCCAACCACCATTGGAGGAGTCCGTTGGGTTAGGACTCGTTGCAAGGCGCGCCCTAGCCGCGCACATTAAGGAAGAAGAGATCCAAAGGGAGAACATCTTCTACACTCGATGCCATGTAAATGGTAAAGTGTGTAGCTTGGTGATAGACCCTGGGAGCTGCACCAATGTAGCAAGGCGCGGGTAATGGTCGAGGCATTAGGACTTCCAACTCGCGAGCACCTCCGACCCTATCGTCTGCAATGGCTAAACAATTGTGGGGACATCCGAGTGTCTCAACAAGTACTATCATACCACCCAAAGAGGAGGGAAAAACCATCTCCAAGCTGTCCAACGAGCCTCCTAGGGCAAGGAGCCGCGACACTAGGTGTTGGAGGTGTCAAGGGCTTGGTCACATTGCGAGTCAATGTCCCAACCAAAGGACAATGATTGTGCTACCAAGCGGGAGGTGATATCCGACGATGAAGAAGAATACAAGGGGATGCCACCCTTAGAAGAGGAGGACGACATGGAAGCAGTCGTCCAACCACCATTGGAGGAGTCCGTTGGGTTAGGACTCGTTGCAAGGCGCGCCCTAGCCGCGCACATTAAGGAAGAAGAGATCCAAAGGGAGAACATCTTCTACACTCGATACCATGTAAATGGTAAAGTGTGTAGCTTGGTGATAGACCCTGGGAGCTGCACCAATGTAGCAAGCGCGGTAATGGTCGAGGCATTAGGACTTCCAACTCGCGAGCAAATCCGACCCTATCATCTGCAATGGCTAAACAATTGTGGGGACATCCGAGTGTCTCAACAAGTACTCGTTTCCTTTAAAATTGGTGCTTATGAGGATGAAGTGCTTTGTGATGTTGTGCCTATGCAGGGTAGCCATATTTTACTTGGTAGACCATGGCAATTTGATAGGAGCACTAGCCATGATGGTCGTACCAACATGTACACTCTCCTTCATAAAGGGAAGAGGATCACACTTGCACCACTCACACCTAAGCAAGTGTATGAGGACCAAATGAAAATTCAGCAAGAATGTGAGAAAGTTGATGAGAGGGAAAAAAAGTGAAAAACATGAAAGAAAAGAAAGGAGACGATCCGTGCAAAATGAGAGGGAAAAGGCAACAAATGGGACGGATCATGAGGTAAAACAAGAGGGGAAAATATTGTTAAGTGCAAAAGCCAAAGATGTGAGGAGAGGGCTACTTGGAGGCCGAACCATGCTCTTGTTCTATACCAAGGAAGTAACGACTTGCACTAACACATTTGACCCTTCCTTGCCTAATTCTTTTATTAAGCTTTTGCAGGGATATGAGGATGTTTTTCCAGACGACGTGCCAAGTGGATTGCCACCCGTAAGGGGTATTGAGCACCAAATAGACCTCATACCTGGAGCACCCCTGCCTAACCGACCTGCCTATAGAAGCAACCCCGAGGAGACCAAGGAGATCCAAAGGCAAGTGGAGGAACTTCTAGGCAAAGGATGGGCAAGAGAAAGCTTAAGCCCTTGTGCTGTTCCAGTCATTCTTGTGCCAAAGAAGGATGAGACTTGGAGGATGTGCACGGACTGCCGAGCCATCAACACCATAATGGTAAAGTATCGTCATCCCATTCCTCGTCTAGATGACATGTTAGATGAATTACATGGGGCAATTATATTCACAAAAATTGATCTGAAATCTGGATATCATCAAATCAGAATTAAAGAGGGGGACGAATGGAAAACTGCATTTAAAACTAAGTACGGGTTATATGAGTGGTTAGTCATGCCATTTGGCCTTACTAACGCACCAAGTACCTTTATGCGCTTAATGAATCATGTATTGCGTGAGTACTTAGGCAAATTTGTAGTAGTATATTTTGATGATATTCTCATTTATAGCACAAGCCTGGAGGACCATTTGCATCATGTCAAACTCGTGTTAGAAGTCCTTCGAAAGGAACGCCTATATGCTAATCTAAAGAAATGTACTTTTTGCACTGACCAATTAGCATTTCTAGGCTTGTTGTAAGTTCACAGGGGATTAAGGTGGATGAAAGTAAAATCAAGGCCATCCAAGAATGGCCACGACCGACCACCATTGGAGAAGTAAGGAGCTTTCATGGACTTGCGAGCTTCTACCGACGCTTTGTACGCAATTTTAGCTCCATAGCAGCACCTCTGACTTCTATTATTAAAAAGGATGTATCGTTCCATTGGGGTGAAGACTAGGAAAAATCCTTTGACTCTCTAAAACACGCACTCACACACGCACCTGTATTATCTCTTCCTGACTTTTCTCAGACATTTTGAGATTGAATGTGATGCGTCAGGAATTGGCATTGGAGCAGTGTTGATTCAGGGAGGACGACCAGTGGCTTACTTTAGTGAGAAACTAAATGGAGCAATGTTGAACTATAGCACCTATGACAAGGAGCTATATGCCTTAATTCGAGCACTCCAAGTGTGCAACACTACCTCCGACCCAAGGAGTTCGTCATCCACACTGACCACGAGTCGCTCAAGTTTCTCAAATCTCAAAACAAGCTGAGTAAGAGGCATGTGCGATGGATCTCATTCATAGAGACTTTTCCGTATGTTATTAAGTACAAAACCGGTAAGTCCAACATAGTTGCTGATGCACTCTCACGAAGGTATACACTTCTTACTACTCTAGATGCTAAATTGCTTGGTTTTGAGCTTATCAAGGATCTATACTCAACTGATGGTGATTTTAAGTTAGTGTTTGAAGCATGCAAGCAAAAGGCCCAAGAGAAGTTCTTCATAGCCGACGGATTCCTTTACTACTTGGACTGATTATGCATTCCCAAATGCTCAATTCGTCAATTACTAGTTAAAGAATCTCATAGTGGAGGATTAATGGGGCACTTTGGGATAGCTAAAACTCTCTCAATCTTGCAGGAACATTTATACTGGCCCAACATGAGGAGGGATGTCGAGAGAGAGGTTGCACGATGCATTCAATGCCTTCGCGCCAAATCCAAGGTAAATCCACATGGTCTTTACATGCCTTTGCCTATACCTAGTGAATCATGGGTGGATATTTCTATGGATTTTATTCTTGGTTTACCTAGGACGAAAAAGAGGACATGACTCCATCTTTGTTGTAGTGGATAGGTTCTCAAAAATGGCACACTTTATTGCATGTCACAAAACTGACAATGCACCCTACATTGGCTGACCTGTTCTTTAAAGAAGTAGTCCGTTTGCATGGTATTCCCCGCACTATTGTCTCTGACCGTGATGTTAAATTTCTGAGCTACTTTTGGAAAACACTTTGGTCTAAGTTAGGCACTAAGTTGTTGTTTTCAACTACTAGTCACCCCCAAACTGATGGCCAAACCGAGGAGTACACCTACTAGTACACCTGAGGAATCCAAGGAAAATGTAACGCTCTCCAAAGTAAGAAGAATGGACTTTCCGCACTACCCACCCTGGACATTAGGACAATTGGAAGAAGGTTCTTCAAGAGGAATTCAAATAGGAAAAGGGCAACAAGAGGGAATTCCTCGAGAAAGCCAAAAAGTGGCTCCTCGCTTGGCTTGTGGATATTGTGGGAAGACAAATCATACTGAGGATGAATGTTGGGTGAAGGGGCGCAAGTGTCTGATTTGCGGAAAGTACCGACCATCAAATTAACAACTGCCCGAAGAAGCAGTCACGAGGGAATAGTGTGAGGACGCGTAAAACCCCTTATATTTTTCTTAAAATTCCCTTTAATTTGGAAATTATTACTTTACAATAGGTTTACTACACACTCACTTCCCAAATAGCCACAAATAATCTTAGAACCAAGGGTTTTCGTTTTACTTCCCACCGTTACGACAAACTAGGGTTTACGTTTTTTTCGTGGTGTGAGTAATCGGTACGAAGCGTATACTAGATTTAGTGATTAAGAGTATATTCTAGATGATATTAAATGTGTGATTAGAAGTGATATTAAGAGTTAGTGAATTAGAAGTTAAACCCTAGTGTACGCGATTTAAGGAAAAATCGGCTTGAACCGGCCGGTACCGTTCACTACCGATTGAACACCCCACTTAACCACCACTTCATTAACTTAATCTCATTGTCATTAGGACCAAAATATCAGCCCTAATTGAGCTTGTGAGCCAGCCGAAATTATTGACTAGAAAAAGAAAGGAAAAGAAAAAAATTCAAGATGAAAAATCATAGTGACAAGTGGCGGCCATCCCGTGGTTGTTGACCAACTAATTTCCTTCATATTTATCACCAAAAATCACTTCCATTACCCCTTATTTCTGCCATTCCAACCGTGGCTTGAGGAAGAAAAAAAACAAGAGGAAGAAACTCCATTTTTCATCTTGAGTTTAGCTCATTTGAGTGAAGAATCAAGAAATCTAAAACCGATTAACTTCCAAATTAGGAGCTTAGGAAGCTAGGGGTGCTCAAGTTTGGGAAGGAAAGGTGAAGGATAACTCTTGCAAGCATCTTAGTAAGGTGGTATGGCTGCTCATCCTATTTCTTTTCCCTTAATCTTGCTTAAGTTGTGTAGCAACTTAGATTCTTGGTTAATGATAGCTATTCTAGTAGTTTTGATAATTATGGTGATTTGTTTGAGTTAGGGTTGGGATTTTCCAATCATAAATCTTGTTGTTAGATGGGCATATGGTGTTTATAATCTTGTATAGGAGGGGTGAAGTAGTGATTCAAGCTAGAAAGTGAAGTTTACTCCATAAACTCATCAAATTCCAGATTAGAGCTCCCATGATGCCCTGTTCTGCCCAGTTCTAGTCGGCCATGATGGAGGCCGAATTAGGCTTAACTCAAAACATGAAAGTTGTAGGAAATGATGTTTTATATCTGCCTGTAAAATTTCAGCCCAATCGGAGTACGGTAGGATGTGAAATGACCGAAATACCCTCACTGCCCCAAGCTCAATTCGTACACAGTTTTGTGAATTCACCAGTTTGGGTTGCGTTTTTCACCCTGATTCGCATCCAATTAGCTTTTGGCCAAAACACAAAACTTGTAGCCCTATGTTTTATATTTCCAACCCCTCTGAAAACACCCCCAAACGGAGTTGTGTAGCCTGAGTTATTTCCGGTTAAAGTCAGTGCTGACAACTAGACTGATCACGAACTTTTGGATCTGGGAATTGCAATTCGACCTAGATAACATGTGAATTAGGTTAAGATGCCTTCATGAAAGTTGTACCCCTCTGTCTTAGCTTCGAAACGGTATAAGATTCACCCTGATTAGATAAACGTAGCTCCAGTTATGACTAAAATGCTACGGGATATCAAATCTGCCGTTCAGTTTGTGTCTTCAAAATTGATTTTCGATTGTACTATTGCACTTGGGTTGTACTTGGATGATTTTGGAGCCTAATGAAAGGGCTATTGTGGTAACCTTACTCCTGTATTATTGTGGGGCTGAACTTAAGGAAAAGAAGGAAGCCAAATGGCTGGAAAATTTGGTAAACACAAAGGGCGTGCCGCCCAAATTGGCACGCGAAGGTTAAGTAGAATTGCGCTCGCCTTGAGTAAAGCCTTGAGGATGAATTTAACTCGATTTGCCTAGGTTATTCGAGTTCCCTTTTGTGGAGGTATATAAGTTGAAATTCAGCCGCAACGTGTACCCTTGGAAAAATGAAATTTACAACTAATAGAGATATCTTTTCCTCGTTCCTTCGATTTAAATGGTATTTCAAAGTAGAATTTCTACCAAGTTTCACAGTGTGTATAGCGAGCAAGAGTTTTACGTATATGCCCCAAATGAATTTCAATTTTTTGATTCTCGTTAAACGAAACGTCTAAGTTTCGAATCTTAATCGATTTTCAAAGCTCTTAAACGATATTTTATCGCAGATTTGGACTCCAAACCAGGAGTACTACCTGGACGTGATCACTAAAAGCACTACATCTTTTGGTGAGGTGCTTTCAAATACCTAATTGCACTTGATACTTGTATTTAATACTTGAATGAGATACTTACATGTTATATGAATGGATTGAGAGGGCAAGCGTGTACTTTATCGCACTTGCCCTAATATGACTTGTTCTCGATCTTTGAGTTCCATTTAAATGATATACGTGCATATGAATTGTGATTATCTGGAATTCCAGAAACCCTGCGGCTAGTTAATCGAGTCGAGCCGGCAAGGGCTTGGTCGATTAGATAACGAACCCTGGGTAGTTAGTGCTGTCGAGTGGAGTGCTACCTCCTCGACTAATCGGTATACTCGAGTATTACCACCAGTGTTTACTGTGGAGTTCGGGCCCGGTAAGGGGTTTGGTCGGTGGACGGAGATTGGAGTTAAGTGGTGTTCTACTGGATTAATTACCTTACTTGAAAGTTGACGGAGTGTCAACTACCAATCGATCAAGCTATGGTGGAGCCGTTATAAAAGCAACTGTATCCTTATATGTGAAATACGGAATATTTATCTTTGGCTATATAAAGTGTTATTACTCATTTTCTTGGCTTGTTTTGCTCGCTATTTCGCTATTGTGCTATTTCTATGTTTTTTGATGAACAATTTCATATTTGGAACCTCACTGAGCTTTAGCTCACTCCGTTAGTTTTGTTTTCCTTACAGGGGGTACGAGCGTGGCGCGAGAGTTATAAAGACTAGAGTAGTCTAGTTGTTTTAAATTTTGAAGTTGTACTCGCGCTAGCACCTGACTAGAGTTTGTTGTACTCGAGTTGTTTACATTAAGGTGTGTAGAGTCTTGTATATGGATTTGAACATCAATGTATATTTATTAAGTTTGAACTTGTTGCGGTATTTACTAGAAATGGATGTACGTTTTCTTTCTCGAGCCCTAGTGAGTGAGTCCTGACGAGAGCTGGGCAGGCGACTCGCCAAACCCTAGGGTGAGCCCTAGGGGGAGGTGGGGTCGTCACAAATAGTGCTCAACAAGTGGATAGAACCAAATCTAGACAATCTAATGACAGAGGGAACCGACCAAAAGTACAGCACGGGTGATGTGTGCACGGACCTTAACCCAAGTAATGACCCAGTTCGAGTACCATTTGGGGCCCATTCACGGACCTTAGCCCAAGTAATGACCAGTTCAAGTACCATTTTGGCCCAGTCACACGTGCACGGGCCAAGCGCTTCAAGGAGTCACTCCAAGCCCTAGTGCGAAGTGTGCAAGACCAACAAGGAGTCCATAGAGACATTGAAGGCTTGGAAGGGGATACTCAAGTCATTTACACAATGATCCAAGCCCATGAAGAATCAAGTGGGCCTCCAAGTGGGTTGGTCGATTAGGCCCTAGGCCTTAGTCCCAGGTTTTCATCTTGTTAGAGTTGGATTAGCTTATTAAATTAGGTCATGGGCCGGCCCATCTTGTCCATGGAGTGGCCAACCCCCTTGTTTGCTTTATTAGGGTTTCATTAGTCCCTTGATCTAGTCCCTTAGCCTATATAAAGGCTCATTTTGTACGGTCAAAGAGGTTACGCAATTTTGATAATAAACAATTAGTTTTGTTTTCTCTTCCATTGAGAGATTCAAATCCTTTACTTGCTTTGGCAAGGGTTATTGAGCAATCTTGCGCTTGCCCACGATTGTTCTACCGACCTATCCACTTGAGTATTCACCTCAATTTGGAGTCGTCGTTCTACCGCCTTTAATCAAATCGTGTCGTCCGTTTTGGTTTTAGGCTCCGCAATCCAAGCGTTGGACAACCTCGCTAGATCCTTGGGCAAACGTGCTACGTGTCTCGAAGCGTGTTGATCGAGGACCGTATCAGTTTTGTTTCAGAGCTTAGGTGAGGTTTCTTCGTTATATCCTTATTTTTCGTAGTGTGTCGTCTAGGTTTCGTTGTTTCCGCTGCTTTGTGTAAAAAAAAACGAACACAAATCTGTTTGGGTGTTGTCTTTTCGTGCCTTCTGTCCAAATTTTCGTTCTTGGATCTTGTGTTTGGGTTGTTTGGGTTTCAAAACAAGAAAAACAAAAAAAAAGTTGCGACAGCTAGGGTTTCGTTTGCGCTAGAGTTCTTGTGCGCTAGGGTTTTTTTCTTTGCGCAAATCTGTCCAAGCTTTCTTTTTGAGTCTTCCAAGTTGTTTTACTTGTTTTCCAAATTTGATTTGTGGTTAGCTTGGTTGGTATTTTGTGAATCTTGAAGAGAACCTACAAGAATATTGAGTTTCTTGAATTTCTTGACCACAATCTTGAAGTTCTTGAAGTCTTGATAACTTGCTTGGGAGTTCTTGAAGGATCTTGAGGATCTTGAAGGTTTCTTGTGTGTTTCATTAGCCAAAACAAATCTGGAATATTATTCCATTCGGCCAAGCTTGTGTTGTGTTTGTTCGTTATAGTAAAAAAAAAAAAAATTCGGGTACTGTTCACGTTGGTACTGTTCATCGTACTGTAGAAGTACTGTTCATCCGAAAAAAAAAAGAAAGAGGAAAAGAAGAATCGGTTGGCAAGAAAACAAAGAGGAAAAAAAAAAATAGCAACCGAATTGTGTGGGGAAAAATTCTGATTTGCGCCATACTACTTGGAATAGAATTTGGAAGTTATTAAAAGTTGTTTCAACAAAAGGTTTTTCTAAAAGGGTTTCCAAAACTAACTTTTTTCCAAAGTCAATTAGGAAACTAAGTAACGCACTTGGATAACTCTTTTTCTTCACTTGGGCACCCTCCTACATTTTCGGAACACCTTCCTACGTTTTAGGAACACACTCCTACATTTTAGGAGTTAGGGTTTTCGTTGATTCCTTTCACACTAGCGCACCTTCCACTTCTGTCCGAGTCTAGAAAGCTTCCTAAACCGTCCATTCTTGTCTCCTTTTTGCACCCGCATTGTGTCTTGCTTCTTGATTACTTTTGTGGATAGTTTGGTGACAATTCTTGGATTTTGTGCGGCATTTCTCAACTACTCAAGCCAACAGGTAAGGAATTTTGGTAAGCTTATTGGGTGCTTTGAGTGATACACGAGTGATGAGCACATACACGTGAGCTTGTGTGTCGTGAGGAATCTCTTTTTTTCGTTGCTAATTTTTTGCAGGTTCCCTCATACATCATGGCGAGTACAAGACGCATAAAAAGCTAACTCACAACATTGTCTTCTTGATCCCAAGGAAGTCAAAGAAGTGGCATTAATGGCGTAGATGAGCAATGGGACATCGTCAAATCTCAGTTGCTTGGTTGGTTTTATACGCGTTGTGGTGTCAAAGATAAAATCTGTAGCTTGGCCATTGATGGGAGTTGTGAAGTCAACCTTGCAAGTGCTATCATGGTTGAGAAATTAAATTTTCCAACCATTGATCATCTTCAACCGTACAAGTTGATAAGTACTCATAGTGATGTTTGGGTTACTAAGTACACACTTGTACCTATTCAAATCGGCAAATATGTGGACGAGGTGTTGTGTGATGTAGTCCCAATTCAAGTGACACACGTGTTGTTGGGCAAAGCATGGATGTCGAGGCGAGAAGTTAAATATGAAGGACATACTGATACGAACCCAACCATGCTTGGCGAACTCGTATTCCAACAACACAGGATCTAGACAAGCGACCCAAGGTTTGAACGAGCGGAACCCTAAACCCCCTTAGAATCCCTTGGATGAGAACTAAGATTGAGTCTTAACCCTCAAGAAAAGATTAAAGGAACTTATGGTTAACGGTAGAACGGCGCCACGAGCAAGTGTGATTCTTGCTTGATAAGCCAAGAAGAACACTTAGAACAAATCTAAGATATTCAAAGTTAACCGAAGCTAAGAGAATACTCTTAAAACTGAAATTTGATTAATGAATATTGAATTAAAGTCTCGGCCAAGCCTTTGTATTTATAGGCTTTGTGAGCGGAAATCCTAACTATCAATGGAAAAACTAACTCCAACTAACCCTAAACCTAACTTACTAAGGAAACTAACAATGAAGCCCGCACATGGGCTGGTCGGCCAAGGCCCTATGGGCTGCCCATCTTTATTATGGAGCCTATACTAGTCTCTTAACTTGATAATGAAGCTCACATGCAGCCCGCTTCCACTAGTCTTCCTCGGCCTCCTCATGGACGCGGAGTAAGCTCACCATTGTGTGATTAGCATCTTGAATCCTTCCAATGCGTGCATGAATTATTTGGAGAAATGTTTGGAGGTTCTCACGCATCTTTCTTGCCCTTGCTCGAGTCATTGGTCCAAGGTTTATTGATGGCGCACGTAGGTCATCCTTACTCGAGCCTTGTGAAGCGACGACTTGAGTCCTTGGCGGTTCCTCATCATTCCCCTCCTCTTGAGAAGGATTTGTCCTCAAATCGAAGTCGTCACCTACATCAAATGGAAGTAAGTCAGCGACATTGAAAGTAGAGCTAACACCGTACTCACCTGGAAGGTCAAGTTGGTAGGCGTTGTCGTTGACTTTGGCAAGGATTTGAAAAGGACCATCTCCACGGGGCATCAACTTGCTTCGCCTCTTCTCAGGGAAGCGCTCCTTGCGCATGTGTAACCACACCCAGTCTCCAGGCTTCGAATAGGAGTTGCCTACGTCCCTTGTTTGCATGTTTGGCAAATTGCTCCGTGCGTTTCTCAATGTTTGCTCGTGCCTTCTCATGCAGTTGTCTCACTACTTCGGCCTTTTTCTTACCATCAAGGCTAGCATGTTCACTCAAAGGTAAAGGCATAAGATCTAGTGGTGTTAACGGGTTGAATCCGTACACCACCTCAAAAGGAGAAAATTGAGTAGTGGAGTGGGTAGAACGGTTATAAGCAAATTCAATGTGGGGTAAGCATTCTTCCCACGTTCTCAAGTTATGTTTGATTAGGGCACGTAACATGGTAGACACGGTCCTATTAACTACCTCGGTTTGGCCATCAGTTTGGGGGTGACTAGTAGTTGAAAACAACAACTTAGTGCCTAACTTAGACCAAAGTGTTTTCCAAAAGTAGCTCAGAAATTTAACATCACGGTCAGAGACAATAGTGCGGGGAATACCATGCAAGCGGACTACTTCTTTAAAGAACAGGTCAGCAATGTAGGGTGCATTGTCAGTTTTGTGACATGCAATAAAGTGTGCCATTTTTGAGAACCTATCCACTACAACAAAGATGGAGTCATGTCCTCTTTTCGTCCTAGGTAAACCAAGAATAAAATCCATAGAAATATCCACCCATGGTTCACTAGGTATAGGCAAAGGCATGTAAAGACCATGTGGATTTACCTTGGATTTGGCGCGAAGGCATTGAATGCATCGTGCAACCTCTCTCTCGACATCCCTCCTCATGTTGGGCCAGTATAAATGTTCCTGCAAGATTGAGAGAGTTTTAGCTATCCCAAAGTGCCCCATTAATCCTCCACTATGAGATTCTTTAACTAGTAATTGACGAATTGAGCATTTGGGAATGCATAATCGGTCCAAGTAGTAAAGGAATCCGTCGGCTATGAAGAACTTCTCTTGGGCCTTTTGCTTGCATGCTTCAAACACTAACTTAAAATCACCATCAGTTGAGTATAGATCCTTGATAAGCTCAAAACCAAGCAATTTAGCATCTAGAGTAGCAAGAAGTGTATACCTTCGTGAGAGTGCATCAGCAACTATGTTGGACTTACCGGTTTTGTACTTAATAACATACGGAAAAGTCTCTATGAATGAGATCCATCGCACATGCCTCTTACTCAGCTTGTTTTGAGATTTGAGAAACTTGAGCGACTCGTGGTCAGTGTGGATGACGAACTCCTTGGGTCGGAGGTAGTGTTGCCACACTTGGAGTGCTCGAATTAAGGCATATAGCTCCTTGTCATAGGTGCTATAGTTCAACATTGCTCCATTTAGTTTCTCACTAAAGTAAGCCACTGGTCGTCCTCCCTGAATCAACACTGCTCCAATGCCAATTCCTGACGCATCACATTCAATCTCAAATGTCTGAGAAAAGTCAGGAAGAGATAATACAGGTGCGTGTGTGAGTGCGTGTTTTAGAGAGTCAAAGGATTTTTCCTGGTCTTCACCCCAATGGAACGATACATCCTTTTTAATAATAGAAGTCAGAGGTGCTGCTATGGAGCTAAAATCGCGTACAAAGCGTCGGTAGAAGCTCGCAAGTCCATGAAAGCTCCTTACTTCTCCAATGGTGGTCGGTCGTGGCCATTCTTGGATGGCCTTGATTTTACTTTCATCCACCTTAATCCCCTGTGAACTTACAACAAAGCCTAGAAATGCTAATTGGTCAGTGCAAAAAGTACATTTCTTTAGATTAGCATATAGGCGTTCCTTTCGAAGGACTTCTAACACGAGTTTGACATGATGCAAATGGTCCTCCAGGCTTGTGCTATAAATGAGAATATCATCAAAATATACTACTACAAATTTGCCTAAGTACTCACGCAATACATGATTCATTAAGCGCATAAAGGTACTTGGTGCGTTAGTAAGGCCAAATGGCATGACTAACCACTCATATAACCCGTACTTAGTCTTAAATGCAGTTTTCCATTCGTCCCCCTCTTTAATTCTGATTTGATGATATCCAGATTTCAGATCAATTTTTGTGAATATAATTGCCCCATGTAATTCATCTAACATGTCATCTAGACGAGGAATGGGATGGCGATACTTTACCGTTATGGTGTTGATGGCTCGGCAGTCCGTGCACATCCTCCAAGTCTCGTCCTTCTTTGGCACAAGAATGACTGGAACAGCACAAGGGCTTAAGCTTTCTCTTGCCCATCCTTTGCCTAGAAGTTCCTCCACTTGCCTTTGGATCTCCTTGGTCTCCTCGGGGTTGCTTCTATAGGCAGGTCGGTTAGGCAGGGGTGCTCCAGGTATGAGGTCTATTTGGTGCTCAATACCCCTTACGGGTGGCAATCCACTTGGCACGTCGTCTGGAAAAACATCCTCATATTCCTGCAAAAGCTTAATAAAAGAACTAGGCAAGGAAGGGTCAAATGTGTTAGTGCAAGTCGTTACTTCCTTGGTATAGAACAAGAGCATGGTTCGGCCTCCAAGTAGCCCTCTCCTCACATCTTTGGCTTTTGCACTTAACAATATTTTCCCCTCTTGTTTTACCTCATGATCCGTCCCATTTGTTGCCTTTTCCCTCTCATTTTGCACGGATCGTCTCCTTTCTTTTCTTTCATGTTTTTCACTTTTTTTTCTCATCAACTTTCTCACATTCTTGCTGAATTTTCATTTGGTCCTCATACACTTGCTTAGGTGTGAGTGGTGCAAGTGTGATCTTCTTCCCTTTATGAAGGAGAGTGTACATGTTGGTACGACCATCATGGCTAGTGCTCCTATCAAATTGCCATGGTCTACCAAGTAAAATATGGCTAGCCTGCATAGGCACAACATCACAAAGCACTTCATCCTCATAAGCACCAATTTTAAAGGAAACGAGTACCTGTTGAGACACTCGGATGTCCCCACAATTGTTTAGCCATTGCAGACGATAGGGTCGGAGGTGCTCGCGAGTTGGAAGTCCTAATGCCTCGACCATTACCGCGCTTGCTACATTGGTGCAGCTCCCAGGGTCTATCACCAAGCTACACACTTTACCATTTACATGGCATCGAGTGTAGAAGATGTTCTCCCTTTGGATCTCTTCTTCCTTAATGTGCGCGGCTAGGGCGCGCCTTGCAACGAGTCCTAACCCAACGGACTCCTCCAATGGTGGTTGGACGACTGCTTCCATGTCGTCCTCCTCTTCTAAGGGTGGCATCCCCTTGTATTCTTCTTCATCGTCGGATATCACCTCCCCGCTTGGTAGCACAATCATTGTCCTTTGGTTGGGACATTGACTCGCAATGTGACCAAGCCCTTGACACCTCCAACACCTGGTGTCGCGGCTCCTTGCCCTAGGAGGCTCGTTGGACAGCTTGGAGATGGTTTTTCCCTCCTCTTTGGGTGGTATGATCTTCGGCTTGGTGGGAGTGGTGTAGCCTCCCATCGACTTGGTTTCATTCCTTGGAGTTATAGTGCGGTTATATGATGGTGAAGGCGCGGAGAAGGTTCTAAGCTGACCCCTCCTCTTAAGCCTTCGCTCCACCTTTAAGGCTTTCTCGAGCATATCCTTCAACTCCACGGAATGGTGCATTTCGACCTCATCCGCGATCTCCGCCCGTAGGCCACTAAGAAATCTCGCCATAGTGGCTTCTCGGTCCTCCACTATGTCCGCTCGAAGCATGATGATTTCCATCTCTTTATAGTAATCCTCCACACTTTGGTTCCCTTGCCTTAAGTTTTGTAACTTGTGGTACAAGTCACGGTGATAATGGCTAGGAACAAAGCGCTTGCGCATAAGGATCTTTAATTCGGACCAAGTGGTGATCTCAATGTCCCCACTACGCCTTCGACTAGTGGTAATTTGATCCCACCAGATGATGGCATACTCGGAAAATGCCATGACCGCGAGTTTCATTTGCTGCTCCTCCGTGTAGTCGTTGCAATTGAACAGAAGTTCAACTTTCTTTTCCCACTCGAGGTAGGCATTTGGATCGGATTTACCTGCGAAAGGTGGTACTTGCATTTTGATTCCTTTGATCGCCTCTCCCCTTGGTTTGTAGCTCTTGGTGGTTCTCCTTGTGTGTGGTCCAATTTCATCGTCGGAATAATTGGAGCTATCCGACTCATGTTGGACTGATTTCCTTCGGTTTCGGCTCCCTCGTGATCCGCTTTGGGTAGCTTCGACTTTGTCAAGCCGCTCATGGACAATTTCTAGTTTTTGGTCCATGATTCGTCGGACATCACCCTTAGAGATTCGGCAAAGAGCTGAGGTAGAGACATGCTGAGGTAGTCCTGCAAGAAAAGGTTAGTTTTGAAAATAATCTCCTCACGCGCTCCCTTAGTGTTTACTCTCGCGCTCGTGTTTCGCTCAACTCTCGTTTATGGCTCACAAAATATTCTCAAAGCTTGATTTCTACCTTTGAAGAGGTTAGATCAGCTCAATAAGTTGTTCAATGGCCCACCAAGGATAGATCACTTGGCGCGTGAAATGAGTTTTAGGACGCGAAACAGATTTGGAAACTCAACTAAGACAAGTATTTGCGGACAGATTTGGAATTTAATAATGAGACAAGTAGTGGACTGATCAGCTATGAAAAATGAACAAGCAAAAACTTATCAAGCGACTCAACCGACTCTATTAAAGCAAGAGACAAAAAATGGCGGGAATTTGTATCCTAGAAGGACTTACCCAATCTTGCACTCGGCTATTTTGTTGGAAGGTGTAAGACAAGGACTTATGGACTTTTGTGTAGGAGTTGCGGCTGGTATGTAGGAGTTTCCTACTTTGCACAAGGTTCCAATCAGATTTGGTATTCCAAGTGAACTAGGATTTGTGTACAAACCCAAGTCAACGAGGTTGCCAAGTTCCAATAGGTTTCCTTATTGTGGTAGATCCGAACTTGGTTTCTTGTTTCTTCCTTGCGTTCTTTTTTTTTTTTGACGCAAACCAGATTGTTTTCTTTTGTTTTTCTTTTCTCGCAAGGCAGATGCAACTCAAGACAGATTCGGCTATGACTTTGGACAAGAACAGCCGCCCCTTCAAGATTCAAGAATTAGATGGATTGATTTCAAGAACTTCAAGAACTACTCACGGTTTTCCAGATTTTCGTCCAAGAACCCTTTGGCAATTCAAGAATTGAATCAAGGCTCCTCAAGAACAAGGTAAGACAGCCTTATAGTAGTGCAAGAGACAAAAATTTCCCAACCCTCTTGTTCAAGAAATCCCGAATCAAGATTAGCGACCAGATTTCTGTTTGGTTTTCCTTTTTTTTTTTTTGCAACAATTGAGACCCTAAGACGCGACAACTAAAGAGTGAAAACTGACAGAAACAATATATGATCGGCAACAACAAGACACAATACGGACAGGAACGTAAGAAGGAAATACGACACAAAAATTTTTTTTTTTGTTTTTTTTTCGTTTGGCAACAAGGCAGAATTGAACGACAAAATAAGACTCAAACAAAACAAGAAAAGGTAGGATATAACCTGGAAGTTGTCAACTAGCTCTGATTACCAGATGATACGAACCCAACCTGCTTGGCGAACTCGTATTCCAACAACACAGGATCTAGACAAGCGACCCCAAGGTTTGAACGAGCGGAACCCTAAACCCCCTTAGAATCCCTTGGATGAGAACTAAGATTGAGTCTTAACCCTCAAGAAAAGATTAAAGGAACTTATGGTTAACGGTAGAACGGCGCCACGAGCAAGTGTGATTCTTGCTTGATAAGCCAAGAAGAACACTTAGAACAAATCTAAGATATTCAAAGTTAACCGAAGCTAAGAGAATACTCTTAAAACTGAAATTTGATTAATGAATATTGAATCTAAAGTCTCGGCCAAGCCTTTGTATTTATAGGCTTTGTGAGCGGAAATCCTAACTATCAATGGAAAACTAACTCCAACTAACCCTAAACCTAACTTACTAAGGAAACTAACAATGAAGCCCGCACATGGGCTGGTCGGCCAAGGCCCTATGGGCTGCCCATCTTTATTATGGAGCTATACTAGTCTCTTAACTTGATAATGAAGCTCACATGCAGCCCGCTTCCACTAGTCTTCCTCGGCCTCCTCATGGACGCGGAAGTAAGCTCACCATTGTGTGATTAGCATCTTGAATCCTTCCAATGCGTGCATGAATTATTTGGAGAAATGTTTGGAGGTTCTCACGCATCTTTCTTGCCCTTGCTCGAGTCATTGGTCCAAGGTTTATTGATGGCGCACGTAGGTCATCCTTACTCGAGCCTTGTGAAGCGACGACTTGAGTCCTTGGCGGTTCCTCATCACATACTAATAAGTATTCCTTCTTATTTAATGGTCGTCGTTTTGTACTTGTATCACTTACTTGTGACCAGCTTTGTATTGATCTAGCATACATGAAAAGTGAGCTTGAGCGTTATAGAATGGAGAAAAAGCTAGATGAGGGAATTGTGCCTGAAGAGGTAAAATTCGAGGGAGTTGAAAGCAATGAGATAAAAGGGTCAGCTGTTGAACTAGAAAAAGAGATGAAAAAATCTGATGAAATGGGTGGTAAAATGGAAGAGAAGAGAAAAGTGGGCTGATTTTGAGCAAGAATGTGAGGGCCTATTATTTTCCTAACGAACTTACCTTTGCTTTGTTTAGTATCTCTTCTTTTGTGCAGATTACACAAAGTCAAGTAGAGCTGGTCATGGCATGTTCCATTCCGAAGTCACTTGGACACTTTGCGAGTTTCCATGGAGTTTGTCTTCTAGGAACTAAATCTCTTTGGTATCAATTCATGGAACAATGTCCATTCAAACCTGTCCGCGCCATTAGAGGACTCATTCGAGCTCATCTTAAAAGGGAAATTCCAGATTCTACTTCTTGTTCTCTACCTATGTTCATTATCGCCTTTGCCTTATTTTGAGCATGTTACTAGCACTAACTCTTGTTGCTCTTATGTAGGTGTTGATGAGAAGTGTAAAGGACTAGCACTGGAATCTCGAGTTGAATCAATTGGTGGAAGGAATATTGAAGTGTCAAAGGGAGTTTTCTCATTTAAATCTTGTTCTACACCTTCTTACCATCTAACTAATAATGTCCCATTAGTTCTTTACCCTATTTCTGAATTGTTTCAAGTTGAAGGTTATTTTGTGCTTGTAGGTTGTAACGCTGTCCAAAATCTCCCAACTATGATTAAAGACTTGCAACCCAATTTCGTGCTTATTCCTGATAAAAGTGGTGCACGTTCGTGCTTCCTCACATGTCCAAAAGCTGGTCACCACAAGCTTACTTTACCAACTCCAACTTGTGCAAATTCATGCAATTCGTATGGAGTGCGTTTCACTTCACTGTTGCCACTTATGCCGAGTGATGCCCACAAATGTGTCAATCAAGATCCGAATGTTGTTGGTCTTACCTTGCTGGTTCGAGCTTCTAAGGAAGTGCAATCCGATTGGTTCAATGTTCCACCTCCAGATAGGCAAGTCGTGCCAAATCAGCGACAACCAGAAAAGACTCATACCCCCTTGAACAACCAGATTCAGGATTTCTCTAGCTTCAATGGGCATCATTATGAAGATCCTTATCTTGTGCACATGACTGGTAAGCTATTGCATAATTTTATACCTATGGCTACTCACTATGTGATTTATTGTGTAGGTAACATCATGCCAGTCCATGCTCGAAGGCTAATTAGAGAGTTTTGGGTTGAAACCTGGAATTTTCGTAAGCCTTATAACGTTCTTTCCTACCTTGGCGAATGTCCTTGTTTGAGAGCCCCTTGAGGCTGGCCAAACGACATTTAACTTGGCTTGTGACCCTTCATTTCTTTCCAACGTGGTTCTCCGCTAAGCGTACCGTCGATTTGTGGCCAAATCGCTTTCAAGATGAGGGGAATGATGCAAACACAAAGATCATCCTCCAAACTATTGAGTCAAATGAAGAGTGGCTGCAATTTGTTTCCCGTTTCGAGTGCTCCATTGTGTCAACAACAATGCTTACAAATTGGGGTTATCTGGGGAAGTGCAATGTTAGCACGACTTTCAATGTCGCAGATTTGAGTCCATTCCTTGACGGGGAGGATCCAGATTTGAGGACAAATCCTTCTCAAGTGGAGGGGACTGATGTGTGCACGGACCTTAACCCAAGTAATGACCCAGTTCGAGTACCATTTGGGCCCATTCACGGACCTTAGCCCAAGTAATGACCCAGTTCGAGTACCATTTGGCCCAGTCACACGTGCACGGGCCAAGCGCTTCAAGGAGTCACTCCAAGCCCTAGTGCGAAGTGTGCAAGACCAACAAGGAGTCCATAGAGACATTGAAGGCTTGGAAGGGGATACTCAAGTCATCTACACAATGATCCAAGCCCATGAAGAATCAAGTGGGCCTCCAAGTGGGTTGATCGATTAGGCCCTAGGCCTTAGTCCCAGGTTTTCATCTTGTTAGAGTTGGATTAGCTTATTAAATTAGGTCATGGGCCGGCCCATCTTGTCCATGGAGTGGCCGACCCCTTGTTTGCTTTATTAGGGTTTCATTAGTCCCTTGATCTAGTCCCTTAGCCTATATAAAGCTCATTTTGTACGGTCAAAGAGGTTACGCAATTTTGATAATAAACAATTAGTTTTGTTTTCTCTTCCATTGAGAGATTCAAATCCTTTACTTGCTTTGGCAAGGGTTATTGAGCAATCTTGCGCTTGCCCATGATTGTTCTACCGACCTATCCACTTGAGTATTCACCTCAATTTGGAGTCGTCGTTCTACCGCCTTTAATCAAATCGTGTCGTCCGTTTTGGTTTTAGGCTCCGCAATCCAAGCGTTGGACAACCTCGCTAGATCCTTGGGCAAACATGCTACGTGTCTCGAAACGTGTTGATCGAAGACCGTATCAACGGGTATATGCCTTGGACAAGCAACAGACTCTGGAGTCATCTGAGGCGATGGAAGGTAAAAATTTCGAGGACGAAATTTTCGTAAGGGGGAGAGAGTGTGAGGACTTGTAAAATCCCCCATATTTTTCTTATTTGGATTCATTACTTTACAATAACTTTACTACTCATTTACTCCCTCAATAGTTGGAATAAAGAATAGAATTAAGAGTTTTCCCTTTTCTTTTATAGTTAGGGTAAACTAGGGTTTTTGCGTCTTTTGGTAGTGTGATTAATTGATAAGGAGTATGTACTAAATTTGGTGGTTAAGAGTAAGTTTTCTATAAGGGGAAGTGTGTGATTAGAAGTGATAATAAAAAGTTAGTGAATCATAAGTTAAACACTAGTACGGGCGAGTTAAGGAAAATCGGTTTGAACTGCCGTGTACCGTTTGTTACCGATTGAACACACCACTTGAACATTACATTATTACCTTAATCTCTTGTTTTTATTTCAGCTAATTAACCCTAAAATATCGCTTAAACTAGCCACAATCTTTGACCAAAGAAAGGGAGAAAAGAAAAAAAATGAGAGGAAATCTAGTTGCGACACTTGTCGGAAATCTAAAAGATGTTGACCAAGCAAACTTTCTTTCTTCTTATCTTCCATTTTGGCTCATTTTGCTTCATTATTTCTTCTTATGACCGAGTGTTAAGAGGAGAAAAAGAGAGAAGAAACACTTCAATTTCAACCTTGATTTTGGCCTTGTTTGAGTTGAATCCAAAAATCTAAACCGATTAAACCTTCACTTTGGTACTTAGGAAGCTTTGTGTGATCAAAGTTTTGGAAGAAAGGGGTGTGGTTTTCACTTACAAGCAGCTATTGGAAGGTATCATGATTGCCTTTCCTTTTCTCTTCCTTAATCTTGTTTAAATTTGGATAGAAGCTTATGTTCTTAGCTTATTATGGTGAATGATTCAGTTTTGGATGATATAGTGGAAGGGTTAGCTAGGGTTTACATTTTCAGCCTTGATTATGGTTGTTGTGACGGCCCCACCTTCCCCTAAGGCGAACCAAAGGGTTTGGCGGACCGCCTGCCCAACTCTCGCCAGGACTACGAAGTCGAATCATACAAACCCTAGGTTACGCGCGATCGAACCCAAAGGAAACGAACAATCGGAGCTTACCAAACCAAGAACACAAATACATACATTTATCAACAACTACATGAAGAAAAACATGAATAATTACTTATATACATACGTTGGAACTTTACAAGTCAAAGGAAAATACTTGCTCAAAGTACAATTAGGGTTTTCTTATACAGAGGAGCATAATCAAAAGGGATGTATATCACTAGCTCTACTCTTTTCTTCAAAATCATGGTTTCCAACAAGTTGAACCCTGTAAGGAAAAACAAAGGTGACGGAACGGGATGAGCTTACGCTCAATGAGGTACCCAAAACACAAGCAATCATGATCCATGGAGATTTATTTTCATTTACTCAAATAGACACAGCAGATAAGAATATAAACAAACATTTTGAATGGAAAGGATACAGGTAGCTCTCAGGAGCCAAATTCCCATGGCAGTACTTGATCCAAACTCGTTGACCCTCCGTCAACGTTTAATGAAACAAACATGTCCGTAGATCCCTCTTAGAACGCCAAATCCCGATCACCAAACATACCCCATTACCGGGCCCGAACGCCGAACAGGAACAGAGATGGTAATACTCGAGTATACCGGAAATCCAGAGTCTCCAATACCCAAAGATTTCCCAAGAACAGGCACCCATGGTTCATTACTTTCCTCGACCAAGCCCTTGCTGGCTCGAATCAAGTAACTACCCATGAGGTTGAGCTCAGATTTAATAGGCACAGGAAGGTCGTTGGATACCCGTCCAAGCGACATCATATCAAGTATAAATAACAGATTCAAGTGTACGCGGGATTCATATTAGACACAGGTAAAAGATTCAAGTAGATACGGGAAACAAGTCACACAGGCCAGAGAACGAGTGTGATAAAGTACACCCTCGTCTCATACCGAATAAACAGATGGTACAGTCATTCAAGTCACAAGTTGCAAGCACATATACCAAGTTAGGAAACAATTGAGGGGAGTGGTACACTCACCAATCCAAGTAAAGATATGTCAAAAGTCTTCACCCAAAGTAGGGCTTTAATCACCGAGAAATCCTAGAATAACCAAGACAAGAAAGTTAGGGTTTCCGCATTCACAAACCCAGTAAACGGAGTGCACAAGTGAGGCCCGACTACTAGTCGTACGCGTATTCAAATGGACTACAATTGCAAGGAGATAAAATGTAACTTTTGAGTAAAAAGGTAATAGTTGGTCCTAGGGCAAGAACGACCCCAAAACCTTTCATTTCTACCAAATTTATACCTACAATGATTTACTCACTCCAAACTTAAGGTGCAAAATAAAGGTAAGAATAATTGTAGGAAAACAGGATTTTCCAGATCTGCGCACTATTATTGGAAAAATCATATCTCACTATTCTTAAGTCCAAAATTGATAAAATTTATACCATCGGAAAATAGACTCAAAGGGGTACAATTTCTCAGAAGACACATTTATAAGATTCAGATCACAAGTTGGTCAAATTCAAGCCTCAAGTCGCTGCTTCATCCAGTAAAAGACAGAACAGGTATGAAATTTCAGTCAACTTTGAAAAATCACCGTAAATCGTAAAGACAGAACTAGGGTCTGAAATTTTCACGGTTTATAGCCCTATGAATCTAGTTTAAAATGCAACAAACGGAACTTAATTCTGATATTTCTACATCAAGTTATAATAAATTTCCCGAGACTGCTCAAGAGTTCCTGCGAAAATTTTGACAGCACTTCCCTTGTTTTTCCTTTACTTTTCCAACCTACAAACCACATCAAACTCAATCCAATTCAGCCACAATTTCACACATAAATCACAAGCTATTAAACACACCTAATTAGGGTCTCAATACCCCTCATATATAGCCAATTAGTGACTCAAATTAGAAACCCTAAAGCTGGAAATTTGTGCACATAAGCTGGAATTTCTTAAGCAAAGTAAACTAACACAAAAACACCAAATTTCTCACATGTCAAAGCTAGTGAATCATAGCCAACCATTAATCATCATATGAGGGCAGAAAAATCTCCAATAAAATCTGAAATTTAGCAAAACTCTACATTAAACCATGAATCTTCCACAAAACAACATTTTTAGCCACTATAAGTCACTAATTTACCATTAGTAGGAACAAAATTGAGTTTCCAAGCAAAATACCTTAATCCTCAAGAGAGGTTGCAACTTAGGGCTTTCTCTTCCAAAATAACTCCACAAACACCTTCAAGCTTCCTTAGCAAGTCACTTTTATGGAGGAATTCAAGATTTAATCGGTTGGATTTCAAGATTTGAGCAAGAAATGGAAGATCAAGGTTGAAGCCCTCTTTCTTTTCTCTCCTTGTGAAATTCGGCCAAGAGGAAGAAGAAATGAGAAAGATTTTTGGTCAAAATTGCTATTTAGTAAAGGTAAGAAAGTTAGGCAAGTCTTCCTCCAATCGGAACGCGACACGTGGCGTCCTTTAGGTTTTAAGCTTATCTTCTTTCCTCCAATCGTTAATCTATCTAGTTAACCTCTAATTATCTCCTAACACCTTGAAAATAATATTCCAGTATACAAACTTCACCTTAAAACAAAATTTTACCGCATTTGCCGCACTAGCGGGTCCCACGTCCTTAATACACTTCCAAACTAACCGAACTAACTTATACTAGAAAAATGTTTTAGAAAACTATATTCACTTATAAAATGTCTAGAAAATTAAGGTAGTAAAATAAAAAAAGAAAATGCATGAAAAGAAATAGAATTAAATGATATAAAATAAGAAAATTTTACAGGTTCTCACAGTTGTCTACCTAGTAATTGATAGTATTGAGCTAGTAATTGATGGTTTTGATGATATAGTACTTGATAGTATTGAGCTAGGATATGAATTTTTAGAGTAGAAGTGAATTTCCAGCATTGATCATGATCTGCCCTGTTTCTGACCTGCATATTTGTCCATGTTAGAGGCCGAATCAGGGCTTATTCAAAACATGAAAGTTATAGGGAATGGAGTTAGATATCTGCCTGTAAAATTCAGCTCAATCGGAGTACTGTAGCATATGAAATGACTAAATTACCCCTGACTGCCAAATGCCCTATTTCGCGGGCAGCTTTCTGTTTTCTCTAAGATTGCACATTTTGACCCTGAAAATGCACGAACTGGGTGTCAATGTCTTCATAAGAAATGTAGGTCTCTGTCTTAGCTTCGAAACACCATAAAATTTGCCCCAATCCGATAAGCGTAGATTCAGTTATGACCAAAACGCCAAAAGACGTCAAACCTGCTATTTAGTTATTCGTCTTTAAAACTGGTTTCCGGTTGCATTGCTAGACTTGCCTTGTATTTGGATGACATTGAGCCTAGTTGAAGGGGTATTGTGTTAATATTGCTTATGTGTGACTTTGGGCTGAGTTGAGGAAAATAATGAAGCCATAAATGGCTGGAAAATAGCGAAATACAAAGGGCATGTTGCCCAAATTTCTATTACTTGCTTTTATGAATATTAGTGAGATGTAAGGTTTGAGTTTAGGGTTAGTTGGATCTTAATTTACATATTTATCCTTGAATGCACTTCAATAGTAGTATATGAGTTGTTTTGACCAAGATTTGGTATCAACTAAGATGAAAAGTGTTAGTTTTCTCTCGAAAACTTTGAATTACCTTTGCTCACTTCAATTTGGGATTGGTTATTCTTAGGGTTTGTCGGTGATCAAGGAAAATAATAGAAGGAAACTTTTGACATTATTTTGGTTTAGACTGGTGAGTGTTCCTTGTATGTTATGCTTCCAATGACTATGTGGACTATTGTGAATGTTTGATTAAATGGTAAATGTTTTCAATGATTGCTAAAATGAATTTTTGCTAGGCGAGTGTGTACTTTATCACACTCGACCTAAATGAACGTGAAATTTTCAATGATTAAATGTTACTTGTGCATGAATGTAAGCCTTTTGGCTGAACTGGGCTCCTACCCTTCTTTGCAAGTCGACTCGAACCAGAAGAGGACTCGGTCGGGCGACTGGTGACTTTGGGATAATGTTTGGTATACTCGAGTATGACCACGAAGGTTGGTGGAGAACTGGCCAGTGAATTGGCTAGTGGCGGGAAATGAAATCAATGAATGAATGTCAAGAAACTGTGGAATTTTCACTTGCAAATGTTTTTCCAATAATTGAAGGAAAAAGGAAAATGGTTGGCGAATGAATGAACGAATGGCTTCACGTGAGTATGTATCCTTTTAATGAGTGTGTTCTCATTGCTTTTATATTGTAAATGTTTTCCTGATTGGTTGTTCTTAAATGACTAATGCTCTTGTTTTAATTACTTGATTATGTGTATGGGAACCTCACTGGGCTTTTAGCTCATTCCTTTAGTTTTGTTTTCCTTACAGGGGATACGAGCAAGGGCGTGAGACTGGTATAGGCTAGCATAGTCTAGTTTTTGAATTTTTACGATTGCACTCGCGCTAGTGCTCGGTTAGTGTTGAATGTATTTGGAATTCACAACTTTTGTTATATTTGGGATTGTATGAATGTTTGAGATAGAAATGAATGTAAGTATACGTTCCAAGTTTGGAAACTGTTATTTCACTTATTCTAGAGGTAATACCTTATTTTATTTGAAGAGAGTGATCGAGTCCTGACGAGAGTTGGGCAGGCGGTCCGCCAAACCCTGGGGTACGCTTTAGGGGGAGGTGGGGTCGTCACAATAAGTAATTATAAGGATCTAACCTTTAGTTGTGAGTTATTTGTAAGATATGAACAGCAGCAGTGATGACGATAGGGTTGAGGGACCTCTCCCCGTGATCCCGTATCGGATGGTAGGAGGTGGGCCCCTTCTTCGTTACTCGCCTTGTGACAGCCCCACCTCTCCCTAGGGAGGACCCTAGGGTATCAGCGGACTGCCTGCCCAGCTCTCGCCAGGACTCGGTCGGTCCAAGAACTAGTAACTCAAGATACACAGTGAAATAACTTCAAAATAGACGGTACAAACCCTAATGGCAAACATTAGACAAGCCAACTTTCCAAGCTTAGAAATCCACTAAACGTCACACTTACTACCCCATACTACAATTACATAACATGAGTCGAACTTACAAGAGTCAAAAGTAAAAGCATCTTAAACAAAGGTTACAAGTTCAAGCAAAAAAAGCTAGTAAGGCTCTTGATCCTAAGTCCGTCCCAAATCTGTTAAGGAAAACAAAGGGAGTGGGGTGAGCTAGAGCCCAGCGAGGTTCCATGTAAAGCAGGTAAGCAAGTAGTCAAATAAGAGCGTAATATTGGCAAGTAAACCAAATAGTATAATAACAATTTAATCACAGTTCAATTCAAGGATACGGCGGCTTCCAAAAGCCAAATTCCCCTCAGCTTGATCATACCGGGGGCCGTTGACTCTCCGTCAACGTTTGTATTTAAAGAATATACAGTCCGTAGAACACCACTTTCACCAATCTCCGTCCACCAGTCAACCCCCTACCGGGCCCGAACTCCATAACAGTAGTGAGGTAATACTCGAGTATACCAGTTTCCAGTGATCAGTGAACAGTCCCCAAGGCTTATCGGCCGTCTCGACCAAGCCCTTGCTGGCTCGATCCAACCGACTCACCTATGAGGTTGGGTACCCAAACAGTGGTAGTAGTTGATGGGGTATCACCCAAACAACTCAAGTACAGTAACATATAGAGAATTCATATCTCATAATTGCAGTATACAGAGCCTCAGTGGAAAATGAGGGAGGTCGAGTGCGATAAAGTACACGCTCGCCTCCATTTTATCGAAACATGGTTTGGCTCAAACAGTCGTAATTCAAGTATTCAGATATTTCATATAAGCAGGTAGCAGGTAGTGGAACACTCACCTGTCAAGTAATGTAGTAGTCAATTGTCAAGTCGCGCGGTTACGTTCACCACCGTTTCCCACTCCTAGGGCAACGAGGGAGTATTGTTAATAAACTAGGTTTAATTCTAAGCCAAAAGTGAGCTCATTAAGTGACTAAGTGAGTGGTTAGACCGACTCAATTCACCATGAAAATTAGGCCCAAAATGCAGTGAAAGTTCATGAGGAAACAAGTTTAACAAGTGCAAGAAAGTTGGGTAAAAGGAAAGTTTCATTCAAGCTTTAAAAGGTTCTTCGCGGGTAAACAGTCGCGCCCGCGCAGTCTCGGTAAAACGGCTATATCTCACTGTAGGAAGGTCGAAATTAGGTACCGTCGCGGCGTTGGAAACTAGACTCGAAGGACTTTCTAACAGTACCAAGCACACATTCTGGTTCATCTCTTAGTAGTACCAGTAACTCGGGAAAGTCGGCTGATTTTCCAACCCTGGATCAGCCCTAAGCCCTAACAAATGTGCACTAGTTCTTCATGCTATCTTCATTTGTTTTGGTTCAAATTCACCCAAATCAGTCCTC